>OZ010736.1:40747891-41165391 GCA_963932295.1 Tipula lateralis
CTTTCATCGCGCTAGTTCTCTCTTTGCGATCACATTTTTGATTGTGTAGTGTAATGAAGTACCCAAATTTTAATCAACAGTAAATAGCCGGAGCCAAGACTCTGAGCGACTTAACTGCGCCAATCGAGATTTGGAATGTTTAAACGAACACATTTTTGATTCAAAACAATCAAATTAACACTCGACTAGCTTTATTCAATAGGTGTCACATACGCCCTTATTCATATTCATAGCCTCTTCTATCTTTCTATCTTTAATTAAGCTGTCCAAAATTTCACAATGGTACAGAGTACTCTACACCTCTGTAATTTACGTAGACGTATTTCATTTTAAGGATAAATATTTAATGACAGTTCGGTGCTCGCCTTTTTTCCATTTTGACAAAACCATATCGACTCACTCAAGCGATTGCCAACATCTGCGCGTCTGAAAATGGCTTAAATTAAGATGAAAACATTTAAACAAACACACTTCTCACTTTTGTTGACGACGTCTCGGGGAGAACTCTAAGACGTCTGACCAAACCAAACTGAAAAGTTGTCTGATTGATGTTTGAGTCGGTGGAAGTTTTGCCAACCTTATATCAACCTCATAAACACATCAGATTTACTCGTGAGAATAATTATCAACAGAAAAGAACTGAAATTAGAAAATATTGGATTTAAGCATTTGCCAAGGGCTAGTTCACATATAAAGCGAAAGACTAGTATACTATAAACATTAAGTCATTGAGTAGTTTACTATAGAGAATATAATATCAAATTTACCTGCTTATTTAGAGATTAGCTTGCTTTTTCAGAATTAATCTATTTCAAGAACAATCCCTTTAACTTTAGTTTTTCTGCTGTCAAATTCCACATGAAATTTAACACTAACAGAGATGATCGAAAATTTCCCAACATTGTAACTGATCACATCATCACATGAGTTCGATATTACCATCTACATAGACTATAGGATCAGTTGTTAGAACAATTTTGGTTTCAAATGTAAACATGTCTCGAATATTGTAATTCGTAGGAGGAGTGTGTTCTATGTTACTTACTCAAAGCCTCATTTTATAAAGGGAGTTACAACATCTATTTACCAAATTAAAAGATTGGTAAGTTTTGAAATTTCCATTTTTCCGAATACATGTCGGTTAGTGAAGATTGGTTGAATGTTGATGTCGTTATTCATCAAAATAAAAATCATTACACAATCAAATCATTTAATATTTATTTGTTCCAATTTATTTAACAAATATTATTTAATCGACCAATGTAAAATTATAATTTAAAAAAACTGTATTTTTGAAAATTAGTGATCAAGTGATAATGTCGGTGTTTCAATCGATACTCGCGTACATTTACCTCGATCTGCCGATTCTGATCGATTATAAACCTAATCGGGACCATGTATACGAAGGTTGAATTGCTTTGTGGTAACTGGCCTCATTTCAATAAAATGCTGTTTGAGACTTAACAAACTCCCACTGTTGTACTAACTAACTGTGGAGCAGTCGATTCTAACTCTTCCCGATAAATTGTCCTGAAACCCTACAGAACATGGTTAAATTACTGAACAGTCCGTCGGAGCCTAACAGAACTTCGCCATATCATTTTCTTTCGGCTTATAGCTAGTCTTGTGTTCTAAAAAGCCAAGAAACTGATCCGCGTTGACATATGATAGATTGAAGCATTTAAGTTTTATTGATAATGATCTCCATGCGTATTTGTTTAGTATTTGAGAGCGTTTAGTTCACAAGTATACTGAGAATTGAAGAGTATATTCCAATCAAAACAGCACCACCTGATTCTAGAATTCCCAACCATCTTTTAATGACAGACTTTTCGTTTCGTATGACAAAAGGCCCTTTATTAAGCTAAAATGCTTTAAATTCGGCACACTAACTACAAATCAAAAGTAGCGGCTACTTTTGGTCCGATTTCCATAGGCCGTCTGAACATAGCTTCATACCAGCCATATACTACTGACATGGATCACATCATCATTCGTAATCGAATGATGTAAAATCACTTTTGCATCTAGTCTATATAAGGATTAGAACTATGTGCCTTTCACTCCAACTGTCGAATCTTTACAATTTACTAAAATTATCAATAATAGTTCGAAGCATTTTTACATTCCTTGACAGTGGCCCAATAACTCGAATACATTATGAATTTCATTTTTAATTATTTTCGACCAATTTTAGAAGACGTAGACTAAAATAAGTTTGAAAGTAAATAAAGAAAATAGAATAATTTAAAAAATTGCATAAACCATTGTTCAATATGTAATATCAATTATGGAATCAAAAATAAAGGATAATCAAATCCGTCACTGAAGAACCCGCGAATATCGAGGGAGACCTGTTTTAATTTTATTATTTATAATTCACCTTCATAAAATAGTTCAAGAATGACCTCTAGTAAAGCAATTATTAAAATTCTATAATAACTACACAGTATTTTGTATGTTTACAAGATACAAAATATAATTTTATAAAACACATTAACAAAAGCAAATTCAATTTCTAACGATCCGTTGTATCGATAACGATAACTACTGTGCTAATTTTATCTCCGATCTGAAGTTGTTATATAGCTGATTTAGAATAAAATCTAATTAAAAAATAACAACAAATGTAATTCATTCAGAAGTCGGTTGGTGAAACATATGTCATAATATCCCTATACCGTAAATAACATATGTATTAGAATATATTTATTTAATAACGTAATTAGGCAACATATGTTTATAATGAGTGTAACAATATATAACCAAAAACACCTTGTTTGTTTACTTTTATCTCTAAAATCTGTTTGGAGTCCAAACACTCCCAACTCATTTGCAGTTTATGCTTCTAAGGTCTTAGCTAGCACCAAACCCAAAGGAAGTTAGTCCATCAACGAATTGAATGAAAGATTAGTAGGTCCATAAGTTCTACACTCCAAAATCACTTTTGCAAGTGGAAAAATGACTGTAATCAACTCAATCAAGCTTTACAGGCTGTGAAGGGTCTAAACGGCAATAACATGATGTTAATGGAGACGTTACGATCCATTAGAATACGAATTATTGCTCATTGTATAGGATCTCAGGTTAGCAC
This sequence comes from Tipula lateralis, assembly GCA_963932295.1. NCBI lineage: Eukaryota > Metazoa > Arthropoda > Insecta > Diptera > Tipulidae > Tipula > Tipula lateralis. The sequence continues at coordinate 40,750,986 of OZ010736.1, forward strand.
AATCGTTTTTTATGTCATAGGGAGTAAGTTACTGTTTGATCAACGCCGACAGTTCAACTCGAAACCGAGGCGAGATGCGAAACTCTCTTAACGTGCGGCGACTTAATGTTATTATCACGAAAAAAAACCTTTTTTCAAATAACTTTCTATCAGACAAATACACTCCTGTATTTGTCTGATAGAAACAAAATCCCGCTGGACAATTTTAGTGGAACTGGTATCAAATGATCCCAAATTTATAATTTTCTCAAAAGAGGCACAAATGTGGCGTTATGGAATTATAGCGGCTATTTTTCATTGCAAAATGTTAAAATGTGTCGAACTATTTTTTTTTTAATTTTTTAAAAGCGGTTTATAAACATTAAAACTAGGTTTATTGCAATTTAATTTGATTAATTTAATAATGAGTATTTCCCCTCCGTGCCCTTATTACAGCTTCCATCCTTCTGGGCATACTAAGTAAAATGCTTTGTATCATTTCTTGCGGAATGAGATTCCACTCTTCTAGTTTGCACCATGTTACACGGTGTGTAGCGTTCTCCAACTCTTCTGTATACAAGATAACGTCCATCTGGTTTCCATAATTGCATTCTGGTCTCATCTGAAAAGAGAACAGTGGCCCATTGATCAGTTCCCCAATTTGCATGGGTATGAGAACGGCTGGATTTGTGGCGGGAAAGAAGCCGTGGATCTTTTACGGGCCGTTTTGGAGTTAGGTTCACTTCTTTTAATCTTCGTCTAACTGTTCTGACACTAATATTCACTTGACGCGCACTAAGTAACTCATTTTTGAGTTGAGTAGAAGTTCGCTTTCAATCTCGTAACGAATATATTTTTAAAAATCGATCGTCATACTCGGTTGTGCACCTTTTACGTCCTTGTCCGGGCTTTCTTTTATACTCTAAGGTCTCACGATACCGCTTAAGTATTCGTGAAACCGAAGACTGATTAATTCTTAATTTTCGTGCGATTTGTACTTGTGTATAATCTTCCTGATACAATGTGACCACTTTAACCGCCTCCAGCTTTTGAACGGGTGCCATATTACAATGGATTTTATATTAGGTGTTTGCTTTAGAACACATTTACAAGAACTAGTGGTACTGCATTTAAAAATAATTGATATGCAATGGAACAAACGATCGGTCGTTGCGTTGGATTTCAAACACAATGCACTTTTGATTAAGCATTTTTGAAAAATTTAATTGATTGGCTTGCAGTAAACTTTATTCAAGGTGGTTTCTGATAAAAATATAAATGTGCTATCATTTGACACTAGTAGTATTAAAATTGACCAGCGGGATTGTTTTTATTACAAAAAAAATTATGCGTTAATTTTATCCGCGAGTGTATCTAAAATAATATAAATACAATTTTAGACACCATTTGTATAGAGAATCAGAACGAAAACGATAGAGCTATTTTTGACATTAACACAAACCCGCACAGCTAAATAAAACAAATTAAGGAGCTTAAAATATAATCTTGGCTATGATTTCGGTTTAGCATCTCTGTGCATACACATCTTCATATTGATATTATAGAGACTACATTGTCATAATGTCCTTTATATAGTTGTTCAACCTTCAAATTTTCCACACGATGAAATGAATTGAACGTTTTTTAAGTAGGTATCTTGAGTAGATATTTTGAGTAATCAATTCTGGCCACATGATCCTTATGGTATAGGTCTAGTTCTTGGGATTTGAATTAACAAAGATAAGAATAAATATTTAACGGTTGAGGGTGTCAACAAAAATCCGAATACTAAATTCATGACGTCAGACTCCACGTTACAAAAGTTTAATTAATTATTTGAATGTTTCAACCTTCTCTCAACCTTGACTTAAATTCCATTGAACACGCGTGGGATATGCTAGAGCGCCGTTTAAAAGAAAGAGAATTTGTCCCAGAATACGTAAATCATCTTGAATTCAAAATTCGTATGGTAACTATACGAATTTTGAGTTCAAGATGATTGTTAGTACAAATATTTACTCACAAAATGTAGTGTCATGAATTTTTGGGCGAGCACTATAGTAACATGTATATCAGAGTATAAGCAGAAACGAACGAGTTTTGCAAAAAAAATATCTCGATATCTAGTGATAAATGAAGCCGATGTGAAAAAACTTCCCGGGCTCAGATTGGTCAAAACGAAAAATCATATAACAATTAAAACCTAGGGCAGTGATAAGCGCGTGGTCATCGCAAAGCTATAAACCACCAATATATGGGATTATACAAACTAACATTTCTTCTATGAAGGTCTTATATATGAAATACGCAATGAAAATATGCAAAGAAGACAAATACAGAATATAGGCAAGCTGAAATTTTACAAACTAATACATACGAAACGACGTAAGCCGGAGCATTAGTGTAATTAATTTTATTCAAATTCCTTGTTTTCTGACACGTACACATAAAATTCAGGTTTTGGTTGAAATGATTTAATGCTTTCAAAATCATATCCATCTCCAGAAAAAGTTTTATCTGTCAAGATGATTTAGCGCCTTCAGAATGGCTTTCTTGAAAGAGCATAGTGGAATTGTAGTGCAGTGCAAAACTTACATTACCAATTCAATGTTAAGTTGGACGACGCTTATAAACATTTTTAACATGGAAAGAATAAAATTCTTTTATATTTGGTTAAAACCAAATCGAGTTCTTAACGAACCAAGTCAATCTTCTACGCATTCATATAAAAACTTAAAAAGTGAGAATGGAAAATATTATGTGTGTATCAGTACGTTCTCGTAAAAACATATTTTTCACTTGTTTATCTTTGACCCCATAGCAAATTCATCAATGTCGGTTTGAACCACTTTTGATAATAATTTTTTAGTTCATAGAGCATTTTTATAATAAAATGATAACCACGTTCATTTTAAAATATATATTTATTCAAACTATTGAATTTATATTAGATTGTTAACATACAACATACTCGTACATACATACTTATGCATAATATACCGGCAATGAAATAATATAAACGCGACAAAACTAATAAGAAAACTAACTGGAATTGAATACATAAGAAAATTGTGTTATCATACAAAGCTTCTGCGTCAGACTAGACTACATCAGCCTTTCGATTTGAATTATCCGATTACAACTTCTTTGTATGTATATATAAAAGACACATACCAACACATTTGAAGCTTACGAAGAGCAAATAAACAATAAGAATGCACAGTCTCAATACTATTGAAATATTTTAATAAGTCGAAGTCAACGGAATGAATTGGAATTTTACATAAAGACCGATAGCCGTGTCTGGCTTTAATTTTTGTTATTTTGTAATTACATGTGCGAAGCGTTTGATTGTTTTAAATCAAGTTTAGTTATTAATTGTATCTTGTGTGAAACGGATTAAAAGGTGAAAAATAATAATTTGCCAATATTATTGAAGTGATGTCCGAAATTTTAAATTTTGGTGCTGGTCCAGCAAAATTGCCCGAAAAGGTTCGTTGACATCAAAACTTGTTATCAATTTTGTGAGCCAAATATTGTTTGAACTTGAGTTTTATCATTAAAAAAAAATTGCCTTAATAATTTTTTTCATTTAAGTTGTAAGTAAATAATTATAAAAATAATTTTTAATTAAAATCCAGGTTTTACTTCAAGTGCAATCAGAATTAATCAAATATGGCGACAGTGGTATAAGTGTTATGGAACTATCGCATAGAAGTGCAAGCTATGATAAAATCCATAATGATACGATTGCAACAATCAAACGAATTTTAAACATTCCGGATAATTATACAGTACTTTTGATGCCAGGCGGAGGGACAGCACAGTTTTCTGCCATATGTTTTAATTTCATGGGAAAGACGGGAACAGCTGACTATTTTGTAACTGGATCATGGTCGAAAAAAGCTGCTACTGAAGCAAAGAAATATGGGAAAGTTAATATGGTGATCAAGCAAAAGGACAAAAACTTGAATGTTCCACCAAAATCCGAATGGAATTTAGATCCAAATGCAAGTTATGTGTATTATTGCGATAACGAAACAATCGATGGTGTAGAATTTGATTCTATTCCAGAAACAAATGGCGTTCCACTTATATGTGACATGTCATCAAATATTTTGACTCGAAAATTTGATATCACAAAGTTCGCACTGATATTCGCTGGTGCACAAAAAAATATTGGACCATCCGGAATCACGTTAGTGATAGTGCGCAATGATATGCTGGGAAATCCACATCCAATGACACCGATAATGTTAGACTATAACGTAATGAAACGTGACAACTCACTTCATAATACACCACCAACATTCAAGTAAATAACTATTTTGTATAACCACGTATAACATAATTTAATTGGTTGCAATTTTAATTTTAGTATTTATGTTTTGGGACTCGTATTTAACTGGATCGAAGATCAAGGAGGTTTAGATGAAATGGAAAAATTATCACAAATTAAATCGAAACTAATTTACGATGCTATCGACGGTTCAAAGGGGTTCTATTATGCTCCAGTTGAAAAACAATTTCGGAGTAGAACAAATATTCCATTTCGTATTGGAGGCGCTAGTGGCAATGCCGAATTAGAAAAGCTATTCTTAAAAGGGGCCGAAGAATTGGGAATGATTCAATTAAAAGGACATCGTAGTGTAGGAGGAATACGAGCTTCACTTTATAATGCCGTTAATGTCGATGAAACTAAAAAATTAGTCCAATTTATGGACAAATTTTTACAAACAAATATTGAGAAAATATAAGCGATATAAATTATATTAAAATTTTATTCTTGAATACATTTAGCAAATAAAATGTCTAACAAATCTTCTAAATTTTTATTTGTTCCTCGTAAATTATCCACAACTTGTTTCGCCCACTTAAAATACTCATGTCTCCTGTTTGCATCCCACTCAGGTGGCGGATTTATATCTAAATCTCTTAAATTATATAATTTATCGGCTAATTTGACTAATTTAGCCTTAGTCGAAGCTCCACTTGCATGTTCAATCTGTAACCGTTTACGCTCCAACTTGGGTAGACTTTTATCATCGGTTACTTCTTTTACAATACCAGCCACCTCTGATCCAAATTCCTGCTCAATTTCTTCAAACGTTGTATTCGTATCTTCAACCGTATCGTGAAGTAATGCGGCTTGTAACACGACCGGATCAGTTATGTTTCCTTCGGACGTTAAAATATATGCAACTCCAATAGGATGATTTATATACGGTGTTTTTCCTGCATCGAAACGCCGTTGATCTTTATGTTTAACAGCTGCAAAATTAATGCATTTCGTGTAAATCGATAAAATGTTATCAATTTCGTTCGAATCCATTTTTCATATAAACTAGAATACGATAAGTTAGACGTGTAATATGAGTATTATCTTTTTAGACTCGTGCCTGACATCTATTGAAAAATAGAAAAATTATTATATGAAATATGAATAAAACATTTCGTACAATATTTTGTTATACATATTACATATTATAAAAATGACATTAATGCACTTTTGTAAATAAATAAATACACGAATCAAAAACAAAATGTTAAATCTACAAATTTAATATTTATTTAATCTTACCTAGTAATATTTATTTAATAATGGCGAAAATACCGCATCCGCTAACCTTGTGTATGCCCTTCTTATTAATAAAAAAATAAATTATTCTTACCATATGATCGGAAATACAACTACAATCGCAACCCAAATGTAACGAGTTTTTGTATACATATATACTAATTTTTATGTAGTAGTTAACGCATTTTTGATAAAAAAAAAATATTTTTGAAGCTAGCGAAACGAATTAGCAAAAACTCTTGTCAGTTTAGTTCACTACACTAAAGCCGATAATACATCATTCCAATTTCTTCTTTATTTAAATAAATTACTAATTTATTTTTTTTTTAATTGTAACTTGGGATAAAACTGCGCAAAGGTATGTACACTACAATATAATATTAAATGTTAAGTTAATCCTATTGATACAATATATGCGTGCAAATAGTTAAACTATTTCGATTATGGTGTTATACAATTTAGAGGTTATTTTAATGTCAAATCGTATAGTGTAATAGTATTACTCATTTTCATTAATAATTACAAATACTGAAATTAGCCATGAATTTATTAGTTTTATCAACTACTTTCTTCTTTAATAATGCTAAATACGATCATTTATTATTATTATTTAATTTGTTACATAAAAATAGTTTAATTTGTTAATGTTATTTATATGTATTGGTAGTCACCCTATAATTTTGTAAACACGGTTTCTACGCTCAAAAAATTACAAATTGCACTCTGTCAATAAGAATACATAAATTTTATTATATATCATTTTTATAAGTAATATAATCATTTTTTATGTAAAGTCGCCATTTATTATCATATTTCATAATATCACCTCACTATTAATAGAATTGTACATGATTTTTACGAGTGTTTTACTTAGTTTGTCTGCGTATGTCAATTAAACTGATCATTTATTGTATGCATGATTTTTACCGTTCATTCAATAAAATTAGTGCAATAAAGTTGTAGGACATACATAATTGAATCTAATCTATTAATCGATAATAAATAATATGATCAGATTAAACAATGTGGCTTAATAGAATATTATTTATGAGCTGGAAGAACACGCGTCGTTTACCGATCGTTTATTTCAGCTAACTGTTGTTAGTCATGTCGGTTTATTTAAGCTTTCGCATAGCAAGGTCGAGTATATTTGTTCTTATGGAATTACACCATTTAGAAATATGTGTTACTGTCTTCTAGATGGCTATGAACTAATATTAAGTAAGCCTTTAATATATTTATGTAAATACAAATAACTGGTAGTGAGTGGGCCATTTGTCGGAAACGCGATAATAAAAACGTGCATTATGAATTAACAATGTCTTGCCAAGTATTTTTGTTTACGAGTTTAATTACAAAATTTAAAATATATAAATAATTATTTTTGTTTGTCTGCGTTTTATATTTTTAACAGTTGCATTCAATATTATTGTAATATTTTGATAAAAATTGTACTAAACCTAGGATTCCATATTCATTTGCTTGCTAGATGCAGCCACAATCAAGCTCTGTAATATATGTTTATAGATATTCTCATTTGATGTAACAATTTTCACATTTCTCGCGCAGGTATGAAATTAAAAATTATTTGGTGGATACAGTGCCGTAATTAGAATGATTGTAAATCTTACTTGGTTTTCTTAAAATTTTAAAATCAACTAAAAATTTCGTGAACTTTAATTAAATAAAATAAATAGATTGATTGTCGTTAGTCAATTTTTTGCCTAATGCGTCCCAGAAATATTTGTTTACATTTTTTGCATAGACGTCATTATTTCTTAATCTCTTTAAATTTGTACATATTCTAAATGTATATGATTCTAAACCAATTTGTGCTTTTAGCCATTAATCACCCATCTCAGAATATAGGGTGTGTATTGGGGTTGAGTTTCTAGCACCCAATGCATTCTCAACTCGCAATAATTGGCTAAAATCCCTTTCACTCCATTGACAAATTCACTAATTCCATACGTAATTTTGGAAGATACCAATGCCTTTCGCAACCTATTAGTAATACCAGGATAAGTGCTCATTTAGATTGACTCACCATATGCTAATCACATTCAATCGTTCCTTAAATACTTCATATGATTGCCAAAATTCAATTGTCGATCAATCCATATAACCCAAATAACTTGCTCAATCCACTGGTTATTTATTCTGATGTCAAGTTCTCTATTATTCAATCTAAAACTCAAAATGGCACTTATTCGAATTCACATTAAGATTCAAACTATTCAACTATTTATTTGCTCGATAATTTCATTTATTCCTAATTGTGCGTTCTGTTTTGCCTGTTCAATGCAGCGACTCTTGCCAATTACTACAAAATCATCCGCAAATCGCAAAACAACTTTATCTGTAGCATTAAGAACTATTTTGGTTTTAGTGTTTAGTAAAATTTTAGGATTACTAACAAATCTTAAAAATCACGAGTTTGTGAATATTTTGGTTTACGAGCGATGTATTTGTATTTGGAACTAAATTTTACATACACGAATAACTTTATTTTAAAGTTACTAATCATTTTGGCAAAACGACTTTCTTATTTATATCTCCATGCAATTGTTGCTTATTAATTCTAAACAAATCGAATCCGTATATTTCTATCACGAACAGTTAACAAATATAACAGTTAAATTCACTAAATATGTAAATATAATGACATATGTTAAATTATTTAGAAAAATATGGTTTGTTCGACTAATATTGGAAGTAGGAAAAACCATTAGAAATAAGATTTATAATTTGTGTGAAAGTAATCCTTTTTCAATATTTTTTTATGTTAGTAATTTACAAGAGAACAAAACTAAACTTAAAAATTAATATTAGATTAAATTACAGATGATGATAAATTTATGTGTTGTTTAAAATTAGCACTTGGTTTGGACTTACTACGGAATCTTGCGGTACACCTGTGATAATTTGAAAACAATCGGAATTAGCACTCTTATAATTGTACTTGAAATGTTCTAATAAGAAAGCTTTGAGTTAAACTGTTATTTTGATGAGTAATTCAATTTGTATATCAATCTTTACAACAAACCATATCAAACGTTTTATTTTCTAGACATCTTGTCGTATTACATCCTGTTGTGTACAAGTTTAGGAATACCCCAAACTAAATTGATGATCAGGGATAATTTTATTTGAAGTATAACCGAAAACTTTTGTTTAACATATAAACGGTCGGTCCTTGCAATCGGTATAGGACATCCAAATATTTTACATAGACTATTGAAAAAACTATCGGTATTGTAAGCATATATTATAGATATGTACTAACATCACGATTAGTTTATTTTAAAAGTGTTGAATCATATTATTATCAGTATTTTCATATTATGTTGGATTATGTGAGTTGTTCGATTGGCGTCTGAGGCGTACTTTAGTTGATTTCAATTATTTGATTTCGTTCTTTAATCTGATAATTCTGTAATATTATAAATGTAATCGTGTAGCAACAGTTCTAGATGTAGTACCAGTAATAGGTTCTATTTGTTTATCGATTTCTTGTTTATAATTTACGTTACTTATATTTTCCAATCCACTTTTTGATTGAAAGAATATCAAGATTCCAAGATACATGAGTAGTTTGGAGGAAATAAAGTCGAATTCATGGTTGCGTTCCTTTCTTACGTTCTAAATTTTTTTTAAGCAAATGAAATAAATTCACAAGAAAAAACACGTCATTTTCAACCAATGGAATTGCTTAAAACAAAATGTTGGGTGATAGGAAGGAACGCAACCATGAAGTCGTCTTAAGCGTCACTATTGCACTCTAACAGAGTGTTAGACACCTTATCACAAAGTGCTGTTTTTCATTAATCTAATGTTTTTTAACTAATTATATTAAATGTTCATTATTTTATTCGAAAAAATACTGTTACTTATAACAAGTGTTTATTCTTATATAGTTTAATCTTATAGTCAAATCTTCTATATTTAGATTTTACTAGAGAAGTAATGTTTTAAATTGTTGAAAAGGTCATTACGAAAGTATCACGAAGTTAAATTTTCTTATTATGGCTATCGAAGGAATAACAAAACTTTGCTTCCGTAAAGTTTTCAGCAAAATTCACGAAATAAATGACGAATTTTTACGAAAAATTTCGACTTGGCGAGTGTATAAACTCCGTTTGCCAAAACGACACATCAACATCGCTCACGATATCGTTGTAGTGTAAAAAATTTCTTAAGGTGACATACAATTAAAAGAAACTGGGGGTCTATTATGAAATATACGACGCGCGTTTTTCTCGGCAACGTCGAATTCAGACTATAATGAAATATTCGAGTCGCGTTTTTTTTCTCGACGTTGTCGAATGCATGCTATTATGAAAAAACGAAAAGATACGACGCGTATTTGTTTAGATAAAAACGAAAAGTATACGACAGCTATTAAGGTGACGAATGTGAATGTTTAATAGTTAAAAAAAGTGCAATTGTAACAAATCGCTTATAATAAAATTCCAAAATATTGATTCTTATTTAAATGTGTAACATATTTACTGATTGAGCTGATTTCGAAACAAAACCAAAAACAGGTTCTTCGAATTTCTGAACTTCGCCATAGGCCGGCTATGAGCCTGATCGAATATCAAATCACTACGCATAATTGCACGTTTTTTAGCATTATTTTGCCCTGTTTAAACTAGTATTCTTTCGGCGCTGAATTACTTTTTTTACGCAATAGGTCTAAAAAATACATTTTTGATCGGGATTTTTCACAGAACGTAAACAACAGAAAATGTGACTGATTTAAATTTAAAAAAAAAACTAATAATAGTTTTATCTGTGTATATAACAAATTAATGTTTTTGAAAACACTACACGAATTTAGATTAATGTAATGATTTTTAGTCGAAAATTTAAAATAGTAAACTTATTTGTAGTAGGAGATTTCCAGAAATATTTTAATGTTATCGTATTAGTGACACCTATATACTATCGCATCTATTAACTTTTTTAATTTATTGCAACTCACGGGCTGTCTTGTATTTTATTATAATAATAATATTATTTAACTATCAAATTTTATTATCATATTAATTTAAATACAATTGACGATCGAATCGAAATTCATAATAAAAAATATTTATACTTGTGAGACGTTTACTCAATTACAGAACCAAATAATTATGTACATTTATGATTATTAATAAGTTGTTGATTTACAATTCTTTGCTTTAGTTACTAATTTGTACATTGCACGCGTAGATTCTTGAAATCATAACAAACGAAGCCATGCTTTTATTTTATTCGTTAAATTATTAACAAAAATATATGATGTTAATATTTATGCCTAAAAAAAAAATTAAATACAAGCACTTTTTAGAACCACTTCTTAAAATTGAACATAACAAATGTTTATAAATTTGATTATCGTTGTTCAAAATTAACAAAACCTCTTTTGGATCATCTAATAGGATTAAAATAATATCAAATGTTTGTTTATAAACTGATAAGAATTATTTTAAAGTTAGTACTGTTTTGTTTAAAAATGAATTTTTAAATATTTTAACATGTGATTTGATCCATTTGTTTTTAAATCCCACACGTCACTTTCTTTAAATACACTTATGGTTGAAATAAAATTACAATAGCTCATCATAAGTAATTTCTACACTGTCTCAATGTTGTCTACTTGTGCAGCTATAGATAAGTATATTGATGTTTTATAGTTTATACAATAATAATATGTTGTGCCAATAATTGTATGAATAATAAGAAAACATTTTAATCACTTTGTAAACAAAGAGTAAATATCACATTTATTGACACACGTTAACTCAAAATGTAAAATAAAAAAATATGTACATATAAAACCAAAAAAAATTTAAATGACGCAGTTGTTAAAGCTGCGTTAGTTGGGCTGGTACCGGCTTCGAATCCCGTTAAAGATACAAAAGGAATTTTTCACCATCTTATTGCGATCGGTGGTGTGAATAAACGTAACTAAGTGCACCGCGAAATAGTTAGTAATGCCTTTGAGCCTCAAATTACCTCCTCATCTTAATCGCTATAAACCGCACATTTCGAAACATTCACCCGGTGTTTCGTAAACAAATGAAACAGGTAAATGACCTATACCGATCCTAAAAATATATATACATTTAAATATGTATACATACGTAATAACTGCAAAACAAAATGACGAATTATGTAATACGTAATCTCTCACATTTTACATATGTATATACACGTATACATACTAAAATTTGTTATACTGCGACTGCATGAAAATTTCGAAAATTTTATATTTATACAACCAATAAAAATCCACTAAGTAGAGGAGTACTCTCAATTTTCTAATACATGCATACACCTATGATTTTGTTATAAATAATATACATATGTACTCTCTTTCACAGTCTATAATTTAAATTATATGGCTGCCAAAACACATGCACGAAAACACCAACTAGTTTGTGATAAAGATGTACTATTTATACAAAAACAATAGGCGCGCAATTGTGAAGCCATAAGAAAAAAACAAGAAATTGAGTTGGGTCAGTTGCCAAAACATGAAACTTATAATAGAAATAGATGTTTTATTTTTAGCAATTAATTTATCTTCGAGAATATGGTTTCATCTAATATAATAGTAGTCTTAAAATTTCACTGCAAAAGAAAATTTTGTTTTTATCATTTGTGTCCATCAATTTTTTTCTTTCTATTGTTTTACTACCACAGTGACATTTTTATATGTATAGTATAATTACAAATAAAGTCTAAATGCAAATATGTTATCTTCTCCTCTCCAATTAAATAATGACATAATACGAAAAGCAAAATTTTCAACTTTCTGTCGTTGTTTTCTCTTTCAAAATAAACGACGATTCACGAGAGGTTCGTTGAATAATTTCGATAAGTTGAGAAAATTTCATTCAGTTCTCAAAGAAGGACAAACGGTGGAAACATCGATTTGTAAAAAATTTTCCTTCGTCAATCAAAAATTTCATTTTAATTCGAATTCTAGCCGGAATAGCTCAAATAAATATTTGTTTAAAAATTGTGTTTTAAATCGAGCATTTCATAAAAATAATATTTTAAACATGGTTTGGTCAAGTATTTATGATAACGAAGCGAATCAGGTAATAAATTAATTTTTTATTGGTAAAATTCATAATTTAAATTATAATATTTGTAATTCTATTAATTATGAACAAAAGGTGACCTTTATTATTATTAATAATATACATTATATTGAGATATAGTTTTACTTTTGTGTGAGTGATTTTATATTTATAAACATTAGAAGTTTCTAGTTTTTTTTTTTATTTAAAAATCGAATTTGTGCAATTTCCCAAATTATATGAAATGAAAATTGAAATATATGTCCTTGGCCAAGGACAAAACTCTTGCATTTGAAAGATGGTTGTAAATTTATTGATTTTCATTCTATTTCATACACAATATATAAAATAATGTGTTTCTCGTTCATTTTTTTACGTGAATTGTTATCGTAATATGTGATTATTTTAGTATCACAAGGCTCCAGCAAATAAATTATGAATACACATAAATGTAGATATTTTTTATTTAGATTTTTAAGTACTAAACTGTATTTTGTTTGTCGAGAGATACCGGCTATTATTCTTAAACTCTATTTTTATACAAGTTTAAATGTAGTGTGATATGTAACAACCTGGTAACGAAAATAAAAAAGTTCGGATTTATAATTTTATTATGTTGATTATCTATTTTATACACTTGACTTTGAATTTTCTGCTTCACTATAATTCAGTTTCATTGACCTTAATATGACATTCTAACATATAATGCAATTTTATCAATGATAATTTTTAAGTTCGATATAACTATACAAACATAATTTTATACACATTATTACATGTTAAACCGATTAAGATAAAAAATAGAACAAAAATTAAATAAATATTATGCAGAAAATGGTTAGATAAATGTTTTGTTGTGTGATAAAATCGCCATTTAATACATAGTGATAATTTTTATTGACAATTAATTATTAATAGCTAATTGTTTTAAATCTAAAGTTGACAAATGACATATTTAAAGGTTATTCTTTTTACAAATTAATTATTCATTTAAGTACCATACAGCACAGTATTTACTATAACTTTTGATTTGATAACAAGCAACAACAGTTATTTAAATGGATTAATTAAATGTGAATTAATGTGAAATCTATAAGTAAAGAAATACTATTCACTATAATTTAATATGTCCAAACGACAACCTCAATATGGATATTAATAAACTATTTTATTGAAGTAATGCTTCCCGGCGATTTTCTAGTGTTTTACTTCATTAAATAGTCAATTTTAATGACCCTTAAGTTTATTTAAAAAACATTTTCGTACTACCAAAAGTTTTAAAGTCTTATTGATATTAGGATTTGATAACACTCTTCTATAATTCTTGGTATATTTACTATATTAACCTGCATCGCACGACGAAAAATAAAAAATAATATGTTTAAATTTATTTCATTTCAGATGGGTTCGAAAACTACTATTGGTGCCGAAGCATCGAATTACCTTCAACATTTATGTCAATTGGACATAGATTCGAAGGCATCATTCACTCGTCTTTCCGGAATCATCTGTACAATTGGACCGGCTTCTAATTCAGTTGAAACACTTATAAAAATGATGGATACGGGCATGAATGTTGCACGTCTTAATTTTTCACATGGTACACATGAATATCATGCCGATACCATTAAAAACATTCGTGAAGCCGTTAAACAATATTCAGAAAAATTGGGTATGGAATATCCATTGGCTATTGCGCTTGATACAAAGGGTCCAGAAATTCGTACTGGTTTAATCGCTGGTAGTGGAACTGCTGAAGTGGAGTTGAAACGTGGCGATTCAATAACTTTAACTACAAATAAAAGCAACTTAGAGAACGGATCAGCCCAACAAGTTTATGTTGATTATGAAAATATTGTTAATGTTGTTAAAGTTGGAAACCGAGTATATGTTGATGATGGTCTTATGTCTTTGATTGTTACGGAAATTTCAGGCGATTCATTGAAATGCACTATTGAAAACGGTGGAGTTTTGGGTTCACGTAAAGGTGTTAATTTACCAGGTGTTCCAGTCGATTTACCTGCAGTTTCAGAAAAAGATAAATCTGATTTACAATTTGGTGTTGATCAAGAAGTTGATATTATTTTTGCTTCATTTATCCGGAATGCTGATGCTCTTCGTGAAATTCGCGAAGTTTTAGGTGAAAAAGGAAAAGATATCAAAATCATTTCAAAAATTGAAAATCAACAGGGAATGCATAATTTAGATGAAATCATTAATGCATCCGATGGTATTATGGTTGCTCGTGGTGATTTGGGCATCGAAATTCCACCAGAAAAAGTATTCCTTGCACAAAAGGCTGCAATTTCTCGTTGTAATAAAGTAAGTTCATTTTGTTTCATATAAAAGCATTTGTAACTTTTATTATTTTCATTTAAAGATGGGAAAACCAGTAATCTGCGCCACCCAAATGTTAGAATCAATGATCAAGAAACCACGCGCAACACGTGCTGAAATTTCTGATGTTGCAAACGCTATTCTTGATGGAGCCGATTGCGTTATGTTGTCTGGTGAAACCGCCAAAGGAATATACCCATTAGAATGTGTATTGACGATGGCAAAGACTTGTAAAGAAGCTGAAGCTGCTTTATGGCATAAGAGTTTGTTCTCCGATCTTATAAGCAACGTATGTTTTTTTCTTTCATCTTTTTAATATTTTTTTTAACTTAGTAATTTATTTGTGCAGGCACCATCTCCACTTGATTCTGCCCATGCTTTGGCTATTGCTTCAGTTGAGGCAGCATCTAAATGTTTAGCTGCCGCTATTATTGTTATCACAACTTCAGGACGGTCTGCACATTTAGTATCAAAATATCGTCCACGATGCCCAATTATTTCTGTAACACGTTATTCACAAACGGCCAGACAAGCCCATTTGTATAGAGGAATCCTTCCATTGATCTATAAAGGTAAATCTGTTATACAATATTATAACATCGCCAATTTTAATTTTATATTTGTTTTATTTAAAATATCAGATCCAGCTCTAAGCGACTGGTTAAAAGATGTTGATGCACGAGTGCAATTTGGTTTACAGTTTGGTAAAGTTCGTGGTTTCATTAAAACTGGCGATCCTGTCATTATTGTTACTGGATGGAAACAAGGCTCAGGATTTACAAACACCATGCGTATTGTGTATGTATTTTAGAAAATTTATTGAAAAGATTGTTAATGAAAATATAATGAAAACTGATGAAGATTTAAATTGAGTAAGTCTTAAATCTGGTGAAATTTTATATCGTATATATTTATATATTATTTAATTAATTTTATTATGTGTCTATTATTTTTCATTTATTAAACTATTTTTAATTTTTTTTTTATTTTTAGAAATGTTGAATAACTTCTTAATCAAATACCATACAACGCATAAAACTACAGTTTCCTTAAAACAAAAAAATTATGTATCTCACACAATACGTTTAAAAAGAAAATAAATTATTGAAACCATATAAATTATTGTTGTCTAATTATTGATTGATAAATTAATGTTTATTAAATTGCTTTTGTTTAATACACATACTATTAATAAAATAATTAAAATTAATTAGCTTTATAATTTTTTTGTATAAGTTTTTGTTTTTCTCAAAAGAATTTAACAATTTATAACGATTTGTGTTTGTATTACATATTGTGATTTATACGATTTATTTATTTAATAAATTTTAAAAATTGATTATTTTTATTATTATTATTAGATAGTTTTTACAGTTGTTCTACTATGAAACGGAGATAGCCTACTAACAGCTATTTTTAAAAAAATTACCAAAATTCTAGTTTTCAATGAAAAGTAAATCAATTTAGACAGAACTAGTAAGAATTTCAGTAAAAAATAATTTTTGGAATTAAAATAAATATGAATCAAAATTCGCAAGACCAGGAAGATAATGATTCTGAGACATACTCTGTACGACATCTTACCGACTGGCAAACTAATTTTATTGAAAACATTAAATGTGATTTTCAATATGAACTAAATCCAAAAAGATGCGATAATTCCAAATATCGTTGGCCTTGGTACATTCCATGTAATTTTTTTAAAAAACCTGAACCACCAACTGTTAATCACTTTATATTAAATAAGGTGATTTATATTTTAGGTACGTAATTAGTATTAACTATTTACATATATTATAACAATAACTACAAATAGATTCAGAAATTCGATCAGAAGAATTTTTTTTTGAATTATTAAAACTTGGCCTAAGAATATTTTTAATACAATTAAAATGTGCATCGCAATACCGTTGGTTTTTAATTATCAAAATGTTGAAGCATGTTGCCTACAAATATAAAGAGGAAATTGATCCACAACTAGAAATTTCAATTGGTTACGAAATAATTGGACGACATTGTCAGGTTGGACGGTTAAGAAATAATCAAACTATTGTGGTGAAACCCAATTGCAGAGTAAATATAACATGCGATCGAAGATACAGTAATAATTCGACTGTAGCAAATTTATTTGTTAACTGTCAAGAGCAAATATTACAAATGAATAAATATTATAGGACTGGTGATTATATTATTATCGAAGATGAATTGTTTTTAAAAGTTGTGGTTTTAGGTAAATAATCTTAGTAAAATATCCATGAGCATCGGTGGTTCAGTGGTAGAATGCTCGCCTGCCACGCGGGCGGCCCGGGTTCGATTCCCGGCCGATGCAGATATTTTTTTTTGTAAATTTATGTTTTTGTTTTACAGGCCATAATTTCGTTTCGTGTATATCATCGACAAGAAATAATGAGGTTTTTGAATTAAAATCCTATGCAGATGCATATTTTCCCATCATTCTCGATAAATATGCCGTAGCACAAGAGGATGGTGACGCTGAATTTATAAAAAAATTGCATGGTGACTTTGTCATAACCACCAACGTTGACGATATTCGATATTATGAGATTCTAGCAAAATTATATAATGGCATGAATATTCCTGTAATTGCGCAATGCGATTATAATAGAATACCTCAAGATTCTCATAAGATTGCTAGATACGCTTTTGATGGATTTATGATTGGTGACAATGATAAAAATATCGAATTAATGACTACAGGTATTAGTGTAAGTATGAATAATAATAATAAAAACAAAATATTTGACCCCGACGTGATTTGAACACGCAACCTTCTGATCTGGAGTCAGACGCGCTACCGTTGCGCCACGGAGTCATATAGAGTAACGTAAATTTATTTCTAGGAAAACAAAATAATAATACTACATATAAATTATCTAAAATCGCTTAAAGAGAAACCGCAAAATGAACAGCTCGTTTCAAAAATCGTAAATGAAATTGATTGTATTATAATAAATAACGTAAACGACATAAAAAATATCTTATCAATACAGACAATAGATATTTCAGATTGTGATCGTCCGTCATTTATGGTAACTATTAGGTTACTAACTTGTTATGCATATAATTTAAAACAAATAATATTTATTTTATGCATATAGCAATGTGAATTGGATCAACATTTAAGACCGGCTGCTTTTATGTTAGGTACAGTGGCAATAACATCACATGTTTTACAAGCAAATTTAATTATTTGCACTACCCGATGCGGAAAAACTATAAAGCGATTAGTGAAACATAGACCAAAATGTAACATTTTTGCAGTAACGACATCTTCAAAAACTGCACGTCGCCTATTATTATACAGAAGTGTTTTAGGTTTGGTTTGGAAACGTAAGCATAAAGAAAAAAGAAAAAAAATATGAAACATTTTCGTGTTAGCTTCTCAAGGGCTTTAAGCACGACCCAAAAATGAGTCAGGATGGCCGAGTGGTCTAAGGCGCTGCGTTCAGGTCGCAGTCCACTCTGTGGGCGTGGGTTCGAATCCCACTTCTGACATATTATTTTATTGATTTCTTATAAATCAACATAAGTCATATAAACGTTGATAAATATTCTTTCTTTTATTCTCACGTTAGGTACAGGAAATTGGAATGAAGAAATCGAAAAAATTCTCGAGTTTTGTTTGGATTATGCGAAAAGACATAATTACATAAAAGAAAATCAGACTGTTTTGTATATTTATAGCAGCGATATATTAACTGGATATGCTAATAATTTTCGACTTGTTAAAACTTAAATTGTAAATTTTGGGCTTTAAATAAAATTTCATGATTGTATTCTTATCATTAATTTAATTTTCTACATTACCAAAATATGTTAGTCAAGACATTTATTATAATACAGTGACATCTTTTATTAATATAAACGAACTATAATATTATATTTCACAAAATATATTGACAAAAAAAACTACTACTTTCGACTGGGGGGTGGCAACTCCTGTAATCCGGCTTCTCGGAGGTCAAGTTATAGAATGATTTGAGGTTGGGGGTTCTGTGTATTGACGAAGTCATGTTGACGGGACGTCCGCACTAAGCTCGCCATCAATATGGATACCATAGAGGAGTCTAAGGTAGCCAGGTTGGCTAAGGAGGGGCGCATCGGGCCAGGGGTGAAAACCAGCAGCCAAAAGTCCCCGTGGTGAGCAGTAGTGGGATAGCGTCCCGGAGTGAACTCCCAATATCAGCCCGACCAATAAAGTCAAACTATAACTTTTTGTAATTTTTATTATAAATAAATCCAAAATAATTATACTCGATAAATCGCGTTCGAATCTCGGCCATCTCAAATAAAGTTTTACTTTTCTTTAAGTATTTTTACTTATAACTTTTTTTTTAAGTTTAATTAATAAATTTTTTAAATAAAAAATTAAAATTATATTTAAATAATAAATTAAACCGACAATTAGCAGTTTATATTTAATTATTGTGTGTCGAACGATTTCGCTTAACATATGCTTTGACGTGCGTTTTTGACGTATGTGTTGTATATAAAATTAAGAGATAACCTCAAAAGTGCGTTCGACATGATAATAAATTATCGTTTAGTTATAAACATTATTAACAAATAGAAATGCTCATCAGCATTTATTCATAAGACTAATATTTACTTTTTGTTACGAGTTAGATAACGATAAGAAACTATGTAACCAAAAATATTAGCTTTTGTAAGTTCTGGTAATAGTTAAATAATATCGTTAAGTAGAATTGAAGGAAAAATGAATAGTAATAAAATATAATATCAATCAAATTACAATAATATTTTGTATTTAGTTGCTTAATTATTATTTTTTTTTTTTGTATAAAATAATATTTTTATATAAAGTTAATAAAAAATTAAAATTCTTTTACTGAAATTACTATTGATATTTTAAGAAAGCACAAAAAAGATAATTAAGCATTCAAACCATAATGTTGTTCGATGATACATTACATGACTCACAATCGCACAAATACATGTCAACGCTGATAATACATAGACAATAGATTTAAATATAAAATAAAATGTTTCCATTTTATTTTATATTTAAATTGCAGAACAAAATGCCGGCGTAAATCAACGTACTGATTTACTCCGCCAGTTGCTTTGGCGGTTCAGTAGACGAAATTTTACATAAACGGAGCTATGGAGCAACATTTGGCGCTTCAATTAAGGAATTGTACCATTTCGTGAAAAAATTCGAAAGATGAAAATTTAAGTCACTTTCAAATTTAAATTATAATAATTTAAATAATCAAAAAAGTATGTAAATTCATATTGCCTGTTAAAAATTGACTGACTGTATGAACACAAGAATAAAGTCGGAAATTAACTATATAGCGTTATTTGTAAGTTCTAAAACGCATTCATTATGTAAAGGATTTGCCACTATAGTTGGCAAATCACGTCGAACGAGGTTTCTTAAATATTGCATGAATATTTTATCGCTTCATTACTAAAATTCACAGAAAGCCGGTGCATATCAGCCATTTTTAGCAAGTAGTTCTTCAAACTTCGCGGCAAACATACCATCACAATATGTGAGAGCAATTTTATTTTTGAATTAAATTATTAAAAGGAACTATTTCTTGTGGAGAAAATTATTTCAATGGTTAAAAGAAGATGAAGGAGATTTTGGTTACCAAAGTATGACTAAAGTTGAACTATCGAATGAAATAATTGAGCAAAAACTAGGAGCGGTTGAACACGATATTAAGACAAAGCAGCCAACAATAAATTTGTCGATTTTAAGATAGCTTGTCGATGAGTGTATTATACTTATGTCGATTCGTTAACAACTAATGTAAAATTACAGCCTTATTATCCCATTTTAGACCCGTTAGAGAAATCATTATTAAACACAATATAATTTCAAAAAGCAACTATAGATATATGATTTCTTTAAAATGACAAATTCAGAGTCGAGTAGATTTATCAGTTGTTCGAAAAAATATCATCTTCAGCGAATAAAAATTTAAGATGTTACAGCGGCTTGTGTTTCACCAGCTGCAGTCCCTTATATCGAGCGTTTACACTGTACTTAATAGTGATATTTATAATAAAATAATAGTGATATTTCATTTGCCAAGGAATTGGGTTTTGAATTGGAATCCTATTCTCGGAATACCACTATTTATGTTACCAAAATGTATGACGCCTAAGTATGATTCAGTCATTCAGAAATCGATAGATCTTTGAAAATAATATTTAATTTCGCCAAAATAAATAATCAATTATCCACTTCTATATGAAACCTCAGCAATAATAAAGCTCTACATGATATACTACAAAGGTATAAACTACTAAGCTATCATCTATTGTAATCAATCGATAGTCCAACAAATTAAAACTAGTCTTTAATTACAAAATTATTTATCGTTAGGTATAACGATGTAATAAATATAAGTGTTATAACAATATTAACACTGGGAATTTGCAGTACGAATGAATTTTTTCAAGTATACTATGAAACATGAAAATTATTTTCAATATATAGTTACAATTACAAATATCCAAGATCAGCTAAATATACGAGATTCTCATTTGGAGATTCTCATAAACGAGATTCTCATTTCATATACGAGATTCTCACAGCTCCGGTGCTATTCAATATTTATAGAAAAAATTTAATATCAAACGAAATCCTGAACCCAAATACTATACAAACAATTGCATACGCAGATGACATTGTTGCATATTGAGCGAAAACAAAAATTAACGAGATTCACGAAAACTTACAAACCATAGTCAATTTTATAACCGATTATCTGCATACATGGAAAATTAAGGTTAATGAAGAAAAAGTAAAACAAGTGAAAGTGATTCTACTCCGTAAAAACTACACGTAAAAACTAGAAAAATTTCATTATAAACCAATAGTGAAATATCTAGTCGTAGATCTAGTCAAATTATGTTACCTAGCACATCAGTGAAAAAATAAATAAGGCCAGAAGCCGAATTCGGAGCCTTTATAGCCAATAGAAAGATAGTTTATTCTAAATTTATAGATAACAGTGTAAATCGAATATTTTACCTATATTTAAAAAGGCCGATACTAACATACGAATGCCCAATTTTGTTCAATACCAATCTAAGGTACTACGAAAAATTAGGAATATTCGAAAGAAAGTTAATACGATATTTTAGAGTATTCCGCAAACATGATATTGAATATGTACACTAGATATCAAATAAATATATGTGCAATTCAAGGCACAAAAAATTGATATACACATCTTCCAGTTAATATGAGAACATATACATAGAACAACTAGTAACTTTACGAACTCTTTAATATATGATCCGTACTATACAAACCCGATACTAATACAAAACAGTATTCAACCAAATAATATTCCTGGTCCAGAATCTTTCAAACTTTTAGATCAATTAGGTTACATACAAAATGATCAACAACTTTAAAAAATCAGCCATGTAAATAGAAGACCTAATGAAAATTATTTAATACAACCAAATTCACAAATCCGAATTTAAATTTTAAAAATAAAATTGGCAATTTTTAACTAAGCATTAGTTTAGCCTATCAATAGAAATTTAAAAAAAAAAAGAACAAATTATAATATAGTCTTAAACCCTAACATTATCATAATAGGTAATTAAAAACTCAAAGGAAATATTATGAGAATCCACTTGGATCAGATTTTTCAAAACTAAGAAAGTGATCTTGGTTTTCTTGTACTAAACAAATTTTAAAATTTAAAATTAAAATAAAGTATTATATTAAGAAAAAAAAGACCCATTTTTATATCTTATGTACTAATATTGACAAACTACTACTTGAATTCCGGCACTGAATAAAAGATAATAGAAATAGTTACAAGTTCCATTTGACATTTTTTAACTGCACCGCCATAAATTAAAACTATATACATACATATTTAAAATTTTAATTTGTTGGCTAAGATAATACCTAGGTATTTGAAACTGATACTAACAATTAAAAAAAAAAAATCTACTGCTATATAGATACGAGCCTACGACTCTATCAAACAAGACAGTTTCTTCAGAAATACAAACATGTTTAAAAAATAATAGTAATGCATTGACTAGGTTATAATTAATTTCAATGTAACATAAAGAAATTCGCCATCCCGACACTTAATCTCATCCTGAATCTATTATAAAAGAAACACGTGAAAACAACATCTTATTCCAACAATTCAATTCAGTGCTTGCATCTAAATATTGAAGGATGAGTTTAAGTAATAGCTTCTTATATTCGAGAAGAATCTGTGTAAGACTAATAATGTCTTCTTTTGGTTCATTATAACAGTATATGAAAAACTAGTTTATGATCGATTTCGATTAAACCAGCCAGATTTACGGCACAACAATACTCCAGGAAAAAGTTAAACATTAAAAGACACTTTGGGACTGTTACATTGTAATTGGAATGTTTTGACTTTTATAGGGCAAGGAAGAGTTGCACTGGGCATTGGGTTTTCTCTACCGATGCGCCAGGATAAAAACATTATGTTTTACATTTGCGTTTTATACTATAAAAATGGCAAGTTTTATTTAATATAATTAATATAAAAAGTAAATAAAAAAATATTTAAAAATTTTGCCAGTGCATATTTCTCTAATATTTGTTCCTTTTTTTAAAAAAGTAAATTACTGCACTTTTGAAAAATTATTATTATAATTCATTAAAGTATGTAAGTTCCAATTTATGGATTTTCACTGTCAACAACATAACGAAGAGGCATTTATAAATTCTATGGATACAAATGCAACTGAGCCAAGCTATGGTAGTTGGAGCGGGAGATGGAACCGGGATTTTTTATTATATATGATCGATGGTATATTAATAAACACATCTATGACCCCCTATTGGAGTAGATTTTATAAGCCGATCTTCTTCCATATCAGTATTATAGGCTCGCATGGAACGTAGATCGGACCTAAGCCTTTACATTTTCAATTTGGCTGTAATGAAAGATTTAAATAAGATCACGAAAGTGTTGTTTTTGGAAGTGATCAACCCCAAAAAAGATAAAAACACAAAATAAAAACACAAAATCCTTTGCATATACAGATCAACATTTTGAATTAATAATAGAATAAAATCCTAATTTGAATGACTATGACTTCGTGTCCAATTTCAAAAGCTTTTCTATTATCAAAATATTATATTTATACAAACCGGAAATTGTTTTATTGTTTTTATTTAATGATTTGCTGAATACCCGTACAACAAATACATTTCACAAGCATTAATTATATTCGAGCCATTAATTTAAATACTAAAATATTGAGTTAGCTTTTTTTTTCTAAGATATTTTTGTACCGTGGAAAAACTGAGCACCGTTTTACCTTTTTAGCGTACGAACTACACAACATGTTAATCGTAACCGCCGATTTGCGTATACTATCTGGATATTCCATTTTTTTATGATTATAGACATGGGTTAACCTATGAATGTCGTACTCCAATAAGGGACCATAGATGTGTTCCCGCATATCACTATCATAATGGGTTGGATTGATGTTTATTATTTATTAATAAAAACTAATAATCTCATGAGCATTGATAGTGAATCATAATCTCATGAGCATTGATTTCATTTAAAAGCGACTGTACTTCGTATAGTTATATGTTCAGTTTTTAATAAAATAATATGAATAATAATACATATGACATAATAATGATTCGATTATGGGATATGATAGGGATTTTTCTAGTGACACGAAATCTTGATTGCGAATAAAATGACTTTCATTCCAGTTATTAGAATATTAGTTTGTTTTGGAAACCGTGATATACACATTAATATAATGTGATCATGGGCCAAATATCCGGCTACTCGTTGAAGATTGAAACGGGTGGACGTTAATCTATACTCACGTGAATCACCAAAATCCAAACTATAGTTTCAACTTAATGGAATAACAGTTATATTTCTGCATCAATCGCTTATACTTTTATATAATTTATTCATAATATTGCATTTATTACTACTTACCATATTGTTTAATTAATTACACATAACAATTACATCAATTTTATAACAACAAACGTTTAATGAATTATTTATAGAACGACAAAATTCGTGGACCGTAATTATCGAATATCGAACCACCCAAACTAGAATGTTGTATTCTTTTTCCGTTAGGTTGTTCTTTTACTAGTGCTGCTATCTATTTAAAATTGTATGTACCTTTGAGTGACAATTGACATTACGATAAACAAAAATGGTTTACACATAACCTAAAAATTATGTCTTTAGGCATTAGCATACATAATAGTTAAAATATTTGTAATGTTAATTTGTAGTTTTAATTAATTATCAATCACAATAATCATGTCTAGTACTTTATGGAAACCACTACTAATTGGAGGAGCTGTGCGATATTTTTTATTTATATCGAGTTATTTTGTAACAATACAAAATCGTATCGAAATTTCAACACCTATAAATTCATGGAAAAGAGGTTGGTTCTAGTAATTTCAAGTGATCAAGTACAACATAAATTCATTTCATTTTAATTATAGTACGAGAAGGAGTGTTTTTGTATAATATGGGTATTAATCCGTATGATGGAGACATGTATCACGAAAATCCTCTGATTCTTGTAGGAACTAATTTTTTGATTAACCACTTAGAAAGATTCATACCATTTGTATTTATTGTGATGGATATATTAACCAGTTGCCTGCTGAAAGAAGCAGTAAAAGTATTTATAAACGAACAAGTACATTTTTGAAATACTCCCAATACCATAACAATAAATCAGTATTTAATTATGTCTTACAATTCCAGTTTGATATGCAAAAAACCAAAGCGATTGCCAAAAATATAGATGACATTTTATTGAATAATGAAGATTTAAAGAAAATTCCGTACTATGTAATGCTAGCCTATTTAATGAACCCATATTCAATTCTAAATTGCATTGGACTTACTACGACTGTGTGGAGTAATTTTGTTCTGGCATTATTTTTCTATTTCCTGTCACGAGAGAAAAGACTATTGGCCGTGCTTGCAATAGCCTTAGAAACACAAAAGAATTTATATCCTTTTGTATTAATTGTTCCAGCTGCGTTATTTCTATCAAAAAATAAGCCGAATCGAGCTTTGAGTATAACATCAACATTTACTCTTTTCGGCATTATTTTAGCGGGATTGAATTATTTATCATTTTTAATCATAAAAGACTGGAATTTTTTGAATGCAACATATGGTTTTATGTAAGTAAATGTGAATGTAACGTATGTAACTACAACTTACAAAGGATCTCTATAATTTTTAGGTTAAATCATCGCGATTTTCAACCAAATATCGGTTTATTTTGGTATTTCTTTATGGAAATGTTCGATCACTTTCGAACACTATTTTTATGTACATTTCAACTGAATGCAACTATTCTTTATCTCTTCCCGCTAACATTTAAATTAAAAGATGAACCGATTATGTTGGCAACAGTATTATGCGCTTTAGGTGCCATATTTCGTTCGTATCCATGCATTGGTGATGTAGGATTTTATTTGTCGCTATTACCGCTATGGAAAAAGTCGTCGAAATGTGAGTACATAAACTTCAAAACATTAATTATTAAAATTTCTGTTCCCCTAAATGTTGTCTGCTAGACAAACAATTTTTAAAATTTGTTTTTTATTTTCAGTTATGACTCAAAATTTTATAGTCGGCTGTTTTTTAGTTGTAACATCTGTATTAGGGCCTACCGTACATTATTTATGGATTTATACAAGATCAGCAAACGCAAATTTCTACTTTGGTGTAACATTAGCATTTTCAACTGCCCAAGTATATATTTGAAATATTAAATATTTATAAACCGATAGTCATTTAATTTATAATTACAGATCTTTCTAGTCACCGATTTATTATTTGCTTACATTAAACGTGAATTCTGTCTAAAGCATGGAATCGAGTTCAAAGTTGATGGCAAAGAAGCTTCTATGGCGTTGGAATGAAATTAAGAAATTAATTATATGCACACTAAAATTTTTAATTACCACTTAATTTTATTAATTATATAAACAATGTCTATGTATAAATAAAACAAAATAATTATAAATATAAAGATAATAGAACTTAATAAAATTGCAGTAAAATAAATTACTATTGGTTTTTTACAAAACATAAATCACAAATTAAATATAATTTGTGGTTGAATGTAAAATATTTTTGTAATTTTGATTAATTATTTGTTTAAAGTACCCATTTGATTTTTAAAAATAATCTCTCTTATAAAAATTAATTCGATAGTGATAATTATAAATCACAGAATGAAAAACTTAAAAATTAATTGTCACAATCAAATGATATATCACGTTCCAATGTTGGATCAATTAAAGGCATTGTTGCAATAGAATCGCCTAAATTCATTTTCGATTCAGCTGATGTTGCGGACTTGAATATTTTCATCGGAATTTCACGTACATTACCAAAAAATTGATTGGCTAGCCTATTATTATCGGGTATTTCATAGCTGTAACTGTTTTCCGAATCTTTAATTATATTATTTCTAGGTAAATCCACATATTTATCTCTAAGAGTAACATCTTTATTTTCAGTTAACGTAGTTACTAAAACCGATGACGATGGTAAATTATTAGAAGATGGTAATTCTAAACTTAAATCTTGTTTTTTAGATTTTTGATTTTGCTGTTCAGCCAGTTCATTTGCCTCAAAAGCAAGATCAACGGGAGCTGGAATATTATTTTTACTAGTTGTTGGTATCGGCGTACTATATGTATTTTTTAATAGAGAGCATACTTCTTCAATTCCATCCAAAGCATTTAAAATATTTGGATTTGAATTTTCGCCCATTTCCTTTCGCATTGCGGCTAAATACTGAATTAATTTATAACGACTTATCGCCATTATACTTTGTGCATGTTTTAATGTAAGTATTGATACTTCGGGGTCGTTTTCAAAATATCCATCAATAATTCCTAATTCCGTTTCACCGACATTGTGTTTAGCAGCAACTTGTATTGCAGCCCTTGCGGTTATTGTATGGATACCATTGACCCGTGCGATTGAAGCTCGTTTATTTTCAAGTAAACGAGTTTGATCAAAAGCTATTGATGCTCGACGGTAATTGGAATCGATACTCTTTACAGGACTTTTTTGTGGTACAATAGCCGAATGTCGTGGCGTAAAATTTTTTGGTAAAGTTGAATATTTATCTATTGATGATATATTATTGGAGCGATTATCTGTGTTTGGATTTGGATAGATGTTTGGGTGTTTCATATATAAGGCAAATTTAATAACATTCGCAATTTCGACTGTGTTTGGAAACTTCATTAATAAGGTTAAACATGTGGTATAATCGCTGGTAATTACTAAAATAAATAAAATATGATTATTTTCATTAGTTAAATGCTGGGCTATTAGTATAAAAGGATAGCTACTAAAACTTACATTTTTCACGTATTGAAATCAACATAGACACAACAACATAATTCGTTAACGAAAAATTATCATTTTCCGCAAATATAGCATCCCAAAGTATTAGCAAATCTTGTAAAGGGAATTCTCGGCCAAATAGTAACCGCAGCCAACGACTGCAAAACAAACGAAATTCATTAAAATTAAATTACATGATTAATTTGTAAATCTTACATTCCAAATATTGCTAATGGTATATCTAGCTGTATCAAATGATTGTGTAAACAGGAGTCTTGTTTGGCAAGTATTTGATCACGTATCAAATTTAATTGATCAGCTATTTCAATTTCCTTGATTCTATTGGCATTTGTAATTTCATCTGGAGTCTAACATATAGGTATGAGTATGTGTTATTTATATCAGTTGAGAAATTGAATATAGGGAACTTACCAAGGTCGCATTCGGTGAAGATGGAAAATATCCAGTAGATGTAGGAACTAAATCATTTATTCTATAATACGATTCAATAATTGACATAATATGAGAAAATAATAAAAATGAATCTTCCTCCAATTTTCGGGCGTCTAATATTTCGGCTAAAATTGGACTAAAAATGAATTTTGTTAAAACATGACAATACAATAAATTACTCAGCTTCTACAACATACTCAAAATCTGTATTTAATTGTTGGAAATGTAAAAATGCTTGATGATCGCTATGAATAACGAATAATATAGGTGCTAAAATTTCGTGCATTCCTTGACGATAACACATGGTAGGATTTTCACGTGCATAACAAAATAATACTGCTATCATAATCTCTTGTATATACGATTTTCTAAAGAAATCAATTCCAGGAAATGTTCTCACGACATCTTGTTTTATAACAGCACACAGTTCTTGATCACAAAAATGTTGATTCCATAGGCTATTGTCGTTTTGTGATAGTGGATCGTCATTCTTGTCTTGTACAGAATGAGGATTAAGACAGTAATTTTCTTTTAAATCTGTATACCGTTTTCGTTGCTCGTTACGCTGTTGCGCCCATAATTGACTGTTTTCAACATTCAACAATCCGAAAAATAAAGACCAACATATGCTTCGAAATTTTGATGTTTTTAAATTCCCTTTTATAGCAATTTTTTTAAGCTCTTTTAAATTATTCGAAAGAAGATATTGTGAAATTTCACGCCATTCAAATCTGGAAAGAACATACAAAATTTGTTAAATGTTAGCATAATAAAATAATCTTCGACTTATCGCTTCTGGCACAACTCAAGTTATCAATTTTCCAAAACAAATATTACCTATCGAATATTTGGTGTTCTTGATGATAAAAAAATAAATTATTTGAACATTACAATTTAATGTACAAACTTCTTATCTCGTAATGAAAATGCTACAATAATATTGATGTATAAACAATATACAAATATAATGGGATAATAATATATTTGCAAACTACTTTGCAAACGAGAAAAGTTTATATTTAGTCAATTTTATTATTAGTAAATATTATTTTACAAACTTTGAACTATTAGTTGTGTAATGTACAAACATATGGAATCTTGAGGGTTAAATATATCCCGGATTAGTCATTAGTTAAACTATGAACCTTTTCTAATTCATAACTTAATCAATATATCTTTTCATACTTCTAAGATCATGTAAATTCTTCAAACTAAAACATTTTTATCAATTAATGATACAAATAAAAACAAACAATTCTAAAAAAAATTCTGTGCGCCACAATTAAATTGTTAGTATGGCAAATAAACAAATACATGATTAATTTATAAAAATATACATTTTATCTCGAGTATTTTTGTTGCATTCTATGTAATTGAATCTGAAAACATGAAGTATTATTCAATTACGTATAATTAACAGATACATTAAAATGGAGGTGTTTGACCACAAAACTTTTAAATATATAAATACGCATTAAATGAGATGGGCTAATCAACACTACAATAATATTATATAAAATAGAACACGAAATCTCTTACTCATATTTTTTAACAGATGACTGAAAATCAATATTCTGCAAAAAAAACTCGGTTTCTTTATTTTGATTAGTTTTTTTATTACTAGGTGATCCTTGATCCATAATTTCAATTTAATATCCAAGTTTGATTAATATATTTAAAAACAAAACTGGCACTATTATAGCTTACACATATCGTTTAAAACAATGTTTTTTTATTTTTAATTTGTACGAGAGTTTGTTTTTAAATGTTTGTTCTTTACGATGTCACAGTTATACACAACAAAATCAAAATACGGTCGACTATAGTAAATGTCAAAGACAGATGACAAAGGTAGTATTAGACAGCGCTAGAAATTAAATCAGTGCTAGTAATTATAACTAAATTGTTCGGTATATTTTTTCTATTCGAACATAGAGGTCCTCACTGGAAGATGTCTACCATTAATTATTTTTACTATCGAAACAGTGGGATTCTAGTACTCTACATAAAAACATGATGACTAAAAATCAAATAACTTTATTGAATATCTACAAATCGACGGATGAGTTAATGTTGAGTGTCTGAACTAAATTTATTAAACGGGTTAGCAGCTAAATACGGCGCTAACCTGAGAGTGACTAATATGTTTAAATAATGTAGGTATCATCCAAAATTGGTGTTTTGGTGTTTGGGGAGAATGTAAAATGTATGCGCACTTTAAAATTAAATAATTAAAATTTAGTAATTGGCTGATTCCGAAAATAGAATCAATACTTAATTTTTGGAACAAATGTAAACTTCTGATGGAGTACAATGTGTTGAAGCAGAGTACAATTACTAGGAGAGTAATGACGAAACTACGAATGCGTGAGTAATGAATTTCAATTTTCGATGACGGGTTCGAGCATTTTGAAGGGTATTTGGCAAATAATACGAGCAGTGCTGCCACTTCCACAGCTGAAATGTGTAGTATATTTAGAAAAAAAGTGTAGTAAACGGATACTTTTCGTAGTAAATCTCAAACCTAGTTATATTTTGAAATTTTTATTAATGAAACTTAAAAAATTCAATTTCATTTATTAAATTCGTTTACAAAATAAATAATTCAATATATTAACAATATTTCAAATAAAAAAAATCTGCAATAAAATCACATTATTGTACAACTAATAGGGATTGTACACAGATATATCACAAAAATAAATTCAATTTTTCTCAGTCTCTCAGTTAAATTTGATATTTCCCGTCGACAAACTTAAATTTAACTGAAAATTTTAAGAGACCGGGTTCGTTGCACGCTTCCCAACAAATTTGATTAGGTTTAATTAATTCCTTTGCAAACATAAGATTTTCTACAGTGGTCGTGTTTAAACTATTACGTGTGCTAGTTTTAATTAAATTTAATTTAGAAAATTTTCTTTCCGCAGCAGCAGTGCTGTGCGGCAAAGAACACAATATTAGCATATAATTTGAAATTCCCTCATAAACTGGTATTTCAAAAACATCTTTTGACATTTTTAATTCCGTCCAAAATTTTATAACATCGCCAGAAAATTTTGATGCATTTTCCACATTACCTATTAGCCTGCGAAACTCATTATTTAACTTTTCTATTTCCCCGTCATAAAATGGAAATGCATTTATCAAAGGCAATATTGACGAAAGACTTCCCGTTACAATTTCATTTATATTTATATATTTAAGGAGCTTTAATTTTGTATCGCTAAAATCAAACCGGCTTTTAATTTGATCACAAAGCTCGATGTAAAATGAAACTAGATTATTTTTAAGAGTAAAAATTTGTTCTTCTTCTAACCCTTCCGATAGTAAAAAATTTTCAAATTTAATACCAAAGTGCATTGATGATGGCGTAAGATACAAATCAGGATTTTGTATGTCAACGTCATAGTCACAGCTCAAATATTGTGGTTTGATGAAATTCTTAATTATTTCAATATACAGAGAATGCAATTCTATATAAAGAACGTGATTTTGCGTTGTCTCTGATTGAAAAAGTTTGTTTACGTCATTTAATAACTTAAGAATATAAGACATGAACAAAAGGTAACCTTTAGTCATAGGATCCATTAAGAAATAGTTAATGTCACCTGCATTTGAACTGTGAAGCTCTTCGTAATTATATAGACCGAAATAATATTTTAGAGGGTCCATTTGTTCTAAAAGTCGATTGACTACGCTTTTAAATGACAGCCAACGGGTGGCACTTAGCCGTAAAATCTTATGATTTTTAATATTAAAGTAGTTTTGGAACTCCCTAAAATTTCCTATCCGCTTTGGACTGTGGGCGAAGTGGTTGAAAATGTTTTTAATATTTTTTTCAATGTTATTTGGTAGTTTCTTGCAAGCGGCTGATGTACATAAATGCAAAGAATGACATGTGCGTAATACAAACAAATTCTTATTTTTTTCCAAAAATTTGGTAACTACTCCGTTTAGGTGACCCGTCATGATCGCGGCGTTATCAACAGCCAAACTAATCACATTTTTAATCGGTATATTCAAATTTAGAAAAATTCGTTCGGAAAAATTAAAAATTTCTTGCGCTGTTGAAGCCGTTAGTTCCTCCAAACCCAAAAAACAGTCTAAAACTTTATTTTGCTCTGGCTCAAAATATCGTGCTACAATTACCAAACATTTGGCCGTAGATACATCAGTTGTTTCGTCTAGCATTAGTGAAAATTTGCATTTTCGCAACTTGTTTGCGATTTCTTGCTTAACGTAAGGCCCTATTATTTGATTCAGCATTGCAGTTGATTTTGTACGCCCGCATTTCAATTCTTTCGCTGTTTCCGAATCTGTACATGTAGTTTGTAATAGCTTTGGCATAGAATCCATCTGTAGGAACGGCAGATCGTACTGAACACAGTACATCACACAGCCAAACTCAGCTGCTCTTTTCCGATATTGGCCGGGTTTAACTACAGACTGAATACTTTGAACAATATTTTGAGTTGTAGTCTGAATTTCCAATTTTTTTGAATGTGTTTTGCTTTGTGTTTCGTGTTGTTTAAAATGAACTCTATTGTTGGCTAACACTTTAAAGCAAACTGAACAAAAAGCCTGGTCGTTCACTTTTCTCAGCCACGGATGTAAAATTTCCCATTCACTTTTATATTTTTGTTTGTATTTTTTGCGTTGCGTCTGTAGTAAATCGGGATCCGAATCGGAAGAACTTTCAGCCTCTCCAATTGTTCTCACATCAGTTCTAAAATTATTGTAAATTAATAAACATTGGAATTGTTATAGTTTCATTCCCATAACTAACCGATTTTCCTGGGGTATAACGTTTCCAGAAGAAAAAAGTCCGCTTTGATGGATATTTTCCGCATCGGCAGGCCTAAAACAGAGTCAAATGTTGGAAATATTGCTTTACACCTCAAAACAATCTCATGAAATTACAAGTCAACGTAACTTACTATTCCAAAGTAAATTCACTTAGGAAATATTTTCAGTTATTAGGAAATTCACTTTTGGAAATATTTTCAAATCATCATGCTCAGTGTTAAATTTAAGCAAATAAACGTTTCATATCTTTTCAAATCTATAAATCAAATTATGTATTCAAGATGAAAAGAGGTTTCCATGTGAAAAAATTCCCGCGTAAAAAAATTACAAAAATTAAACTAGTAACTTACTTTGGCTTTGCAATCGTTTGGAAATACCGCTTCATATTTATTATTATATGTTTAATATACACAATACACTACAGTAAAATTTAGTTTAAAATACTTTTTAAATTCTAGGGTTTCGATTTGAGCATTTGTTATAACTTTCATGTACCGAAACAAAAATTAGTTGTAAGTTGTAAGAATACGAGTAATTATGCCATCTAATTCCTTACTCGTAATCGGATTGTCCATGTAGACTTTGGACTTTATGTAGCACACAAAAAAGTCTAACGTTGTGATATCACATGATCTAGGTGGCCAATTCAATAGTCGAAAGCGTGAAATTAACTGGATTTTTCTCATAATAAAGTCATGGTTTCGCTGTGTGGTAGGTAGCAGGTCTTGTTGCAACCACTTCAGGCTTTAATTTCAGGCAGCAAACAGCCCGTTATCATGTCGCAGTAACCGGCATTATTCACAGTTATGTTCAGGCCAGCTTCATTTTTGAACAAATATGAACCGATGATTTTTTCGAGCCCATAAATCACACAAACTCGTTGTATTACCTGGTTGTAATGGTACTTCTTGGTCCTATTTGGATTGCTCATCAACCAAAATACGGCAATTTTCAAACATTTTTACATGTCGAATATAAAGAAATTGGACGTTTCTTAATTTGCTGGCAAACATGTTCATATATTCAAACCGATGGGTGCCATATTAAAACATTTGTACACATCTCTATGACCAGTGTAAAAAAAAACTTGGATTATAGCAGTATATAAAACAACGGCAGTGTTAGAAAGATACTTTCTGGTTTTCTTATAGTTCTATACGCATGACCATAGAGTTTTACGAAAATCAACCTCTACAAATTTGGAAATATCCCGCCAGGCTATTAGGTAATGAGAGGATGTGCAGAACTTATAACTGCATCTTATCGTCAAAGCCATATCTGAAGCAATAACACTTCTACTTTTTACATAGTCGAGCACGTTCCAAAATCCAATATGCATTTGGCTGGGAGAAGACACGAAAGATTGAAACGAAAAATCTTGAAAGGTTTGGAAGTGAGATGACAATCTGGAGCTATTACATTATTTAAAGCACGGTAGTCCACACGAGACTGCTTATCATCATATTCTTCTGACCTAAGTGGACTACACTACATCTGGGCCGTAGTGCGCAGTTTATCCGTAAATTTGCATTTAAAAATAATACTGTTTTATTCATTCAATGCATCGACTATACTCCATAGAATTACCATCTGTACATCTTCATACGATGGCTCGATTCATGAGTTCCTGATTCCACCTGAGGATTTAGCAGTTGATGATAATACTTTTTTTGTATCATGCCCCTGTTAGGATTCAAACCCATTACTTGCTACTCCAAATTAAATATCTTCAACCATTGCGCCATTTAGTCAGATATCGGAGGGCCTTTCTTAACAACATGGTAAGCTGTGTTTAACTAAACCGGTTCAAATGTTCCCCATATAATCGACTCATGTTTATCTAGTAAAGTCAGGAGTTTAATAAAGGCTAGGAAGCTATATTAAGAGCTCCAATTATAAAAATCTTATTATTATTCGACTTCTATCAGTAATATGATTCGTAAAATAGCTGTTCCTTAAAGTAGCATCGAAAGATCCGTTACAGCAAAACTCTACATAAAAATTCGTCCTAGATTAATATTAAAGGTTTCTATGCAATTTAAAAATTGACCAATCAATAAATTATTTAAAATGAACAGATAAATTATTATCAATATAATGATCGTATAATGGTAGTGTTCAAATATAACCTTCCCTTCTACTATTAATATAACAATCTATGGCTTAAAACCGATAAACAGCCTTAACTGCGCGGTAACTGAGACCTTACGAACCATTAATACGTATTGGTACACATTGTAGGTGTGTCAGCCCAACGATGCTTTAACACACAATCGCTTTTTATGTCATCTGGAGCATGTTATTTTTTGGTCATCGGTGAGGATTGAATTCGATACCACAGTGTGACGAGAATCAGTCTTAACCATTAAGCTAGAAGTTTCGACCATTAATATACACTACAGTAAAACTTCAATAGTATTACAGTCAAAACATAAACGTGAATAAAATTCTCGTATTATATTTTAATTAGAAAAGCATTACTGTATGTTTTGGTACATACGTTAAACAAAGTATGAAAAATAATGATTCAATGTAAAAGAAATCATCAACATACGAATAAAAAACGTTTTTTACATTTTTATGTAAATAACGTAAATTACAGTAAAAAACGTGTAATTTACATAAAATATGTAAAAACGTGAAAACTGACAAATAACTGAAAATTGTGTATAAATTGAACAAATATTTGTTTATAGGGTTATACGCATCATAAATATCAATCACACCGTTCATTTAGACGGTCAATCATAAGTTTTTAGACTTTGAGTTATCTACAAATTCTACAAATTCTTCTTCCATCTGTGTTCAAATTTAAAATAAAAATATTACCAATGCTAATACATAGTTACGTTTTTTTTATCAAAACGATATGAAACATTTTTGACAAATTAATTTGTTTTTGTTTTATTTGTAATGTTACATAGTCAATTTTTACAATAGTTAGATTATTAGTTATTGAATTATATAATAGATAACGCCCTTGTCATGAAAAAGTCGTTATTTACATTACATAATGTAAAAAAATAACTTAATTTACATGTAAATTACATGTAAATAACTGTGTAAACTACATCGTGTAATTTACGCGCCCATCACTGAGGAAAATATATTTATTTTAGATTTACATAAAGAAAGAATTGTGGGATGGGCAAGGCGAAATCAACCCAAAAGGCATATTGTTAACTACTGTATCTATTCTATGAGAACTAATTGTAAATATGCTTGGCGACTTTATTGATTTCTTTTCACGATGTATGAGCTTTTGTTGATTTTTTGGTTTGCGTTTTCAAAAACGGCAATGATGTATGTAAAATATAAATTCATTTAGTTCTCACATATATTATTAAAGATTTATTGAAAATTAACATTTTCTTTTATTCAATTTAATTTTACTAAAAAAATTAAATATGTAATCCCAAATATAAATAACATCGAGTGGCTATCCGATAAGTAGTACTATCTTGTGATATAAAAATTGAAGTTAGCATTAAACTATCTTGATTAATTATATGATATTCCCTCAAGCTCAATGTTGTATTTAATCCATATTATTAAACAGTATGGCACAAATATTAATAATTGTGACAGTTTATACAGATTTATATAAAGTTTCCTTGCAGTTAGTATAGGCATTCAAATCTACCCTGTAAGGAGTAATTTTACCCTTTCAACAAGGGCTCTTGCTTGTTGCATAATCGAAGAAGTCACAACTATTATCCACGTTTTGATTTTAAATGTCCCAGGTTGTTTCATTGATAAATTATCGACCAGATAAACGAATCGTGAAATGATTCATCGTACGCCACACTAACATTTTTAGTTTGTGAAAATCTATCTATTAACAGTATATATATATAAATATATATATATATATATATATATATATATATATATATATATATATATATATATATATATATATATATATATATATATATATATATATATAATTATATATATATATATATATATATATATATATATATATATATATATATATATATATATATATATATATATATATATATATATATATATATATATATATATAGCAGGGCTAATAATTTTTATACGGATACCATCGATGTAGCCTATTACCCCTGGCATTAAAGCTGTGCCTTTTTTTCAAGTCGCATTTCTTTTTTGCTTACAATTTATAACTTAGCACTTCTATGGCTCTGTGGGAATTTTTAAATCGTAAGCAAAGAATCACGTATATTTACAGTTTTATAGACTGAATTAAATTAGGAACCAACACTTGACTGGTGGTCGCCTCCCAAACAAGCAAAAAGTCGTCACATACTTAATAGTTAAGAGACGTTCTCTTTGTGTGTTTTATGGGATAAGATCACCAGTAAAGTGTTGCTTCCTGATTTCATTCGTATGACATAGTTTATCATTTCAATTGTTCTTAATTTTGCTCTGAAATTTAT
The DNA here is from genome assembly GCA_963932295.1 of Tipula lateralis. Lineage (NCBI taxonomy): Eukaryota > Metazoa > Arthropoda > Insecta > Diptera > Tipulidae > Tipula > Tipula lateralis. The sequence continues at coordinate 40,789,054 of OZ010736.1, forward strand.
CAGTAATATTGTCCAAAACAAAACGATTAATAATTGCAATTAGCAACCATACTGCTAATTGTAACTATAAATCAATACAATAAACCTTGTAATAGTCAATATGGTCGACTGGTACAAGCACGCGATGCATGCAGTAGTGGTCAAAAGAGAAGAAAATTCTAAACCAACCCGGAGAAACAGGTTTCATGTTACGTGGAGCTCAGTTTTGGAAAGCGAGGATGTTATCTCTAGCAACGTATTTTTGAGAAGATGTTACGAGGTCAGGAAAGAGATAACACTACACAACGGGAGTAAATCATATGCTAATGCCGTGAGTGAATCAAAACTTGTTTGTGTAGATACCTACTACTATTGCAATGACGCATGAAAATATCGCGAAACTACATTATAATTTATGCACCTCTATATTTGACTACTGCAGCAAAATCGAATGATTTGTGTAAATAAGGAGACGAGTGTTATAATTATTTTGTATTATTTTAACAACTGAAGTGTTATAGTATTAAAAGTGATGTGAAGATTAGTGACAAGCGGCTAATCTTTCATATTTTATTGTGTGAAGTAAATAAAGTTGTGAGTCTGATTAAACTTTGATCTTTTGAATTTCTGATTCGTCAATAATCCGAATACGTGGTACGTTTGTTTGAGGTATGGAATACGGATACAAATACAATTTTAGCTATGTACTGGTCTTAGTTTGTAAAACATAGTTTGTATATAAATTATTCAAACCGACAAACATTGTAGTTAATATGCAAATAATAAATAAGCTTGACAAATTGAAAAAGTGAACTTCTCTTATGTCACGATATTATGAATTTATTAAAATTACAACGATTCGATCTTAACTTGAGTGAATATTATTTTAAGTGTCCGTAGTATCAACAAATAATGAGGATATACATTTTCTTTTTGATTTTAAATAATAGTTATTAAAAATGACTTTATTCTACTCACATGCCTAGTCTTAGAGATTAAAATCACTTGTTTATATAAATATTTGTTTATTTTTAATCTTTTTTTATCTTTTTGAGGCTCAAGGCACACATAACTCTCTCGCTGTTCACTTGTTTATGTCCTTTTACACCATTACTGCCAAATCGAGGATATACTGGTATAGGTTCATTACATTGTTCTAGGAGGGCTTATGAATTCTGCAATCCAACAGGATAATGAAGATGTTTTCATTCATACTACCGATCGTGATCAGTGCAAAATCCCTTTTGCATCCGGCCTTTTAAATTATATTCACTAGATTTATTGGATTGGTTTCAGTCTGTCTACACTTTTTTTAAACCATAGGTGGTCTACAATTATAACGTATATCATGTTTGATAGTTATAACTCGATGTATTTTTTCTTTAAATATCATTTTTAATTTATACCACGAAGGTTTAACAATGTTTCGAAGTACTTTGTTTTCGAAAGTCTGTATCATCTTGATGTTCATTTGTATAGTACAACCACAAAGTTGTAGTTCCTATAGGTACATTTTTTTTCTGGTTTTTACAGGCCATTGTTGGCCCGTACCGTGTCAACAATCTGGCTCCAACAGTTGCGATCACGAGCCAGCTCTTCATACTGTTGTAAGCAGTTGGAAGATGCCAGATCGCTCTCTACGCCGTGGAGCCATCGTCGCCGACAGCGACCTCTTCGCCTACCGAAAGGCGGTTCTCCCTTCAAAGATCGCTGTATCATTCGTTTCGGATCAGCACGCAGAACGTGACCGAGCCAGCGTATTCGCTGTCCTTTGATTTCATGCACGATATCAGGAATTTGCATTAAATTCCTGATCTCGTGATTGAAAAGAACTCGGTATGTGCCATCAACGTCGCGTTTTGGGCGATATATCACACGCATGATTCTTCTCTCGAATATTAGAAGCCATCTTTCGTACTCATCCGTCAAGGTCCAACTCTCACATCCATACATGACAACGGGTCTGATCAACACTCTGTACAGCTTCAGCTTATCCGTATTTGCAAGATATTTTGATTTCAGCAGTGGACGTAGAGGATACAAAGCCCGATTGCCAGCGGCAAGTCGAACCTTGATATCATCTCCCATACTATTATCGTGAGTAATGAGAGATCCAAGATACTTGAATCTCATCACTCCTTCAAACGTGTGGTTTCCACTACTGAAACCACTTGCGTCTTGGTCTCGAAAACCAGAGATCAGATATTTGGTTTTGGACTCATTGATTTTGAGACCAACGGAAGCTGAAAACTGTTCCAGTGGATCAAGTATCTCTTTCACTCCGTTGCCATTTAATCCAATCACACAGATATCATCTGCATACGCAAGAAGTTGATTGGATTGTCGGAATAAGATATTGTCCTGAGGTGTTGCACTTTTACGAAGGATGTATTCCAACATGAGATTAAAAAGTATCGGGGACAGCGCATCTCCTTGTCGAACACCAGAAGTAATTGCAAAAATTCTCGATAGCCTGTTCTCAACTTTGACACAGCATTGTGACTGCGTTACTGTCATTTTACACAAATGTACATATTTTTGTGGTATTCCTAAATATTCAAGCGCATACCATAGCCTCTCTCGATTGATCGAGTCATAGGCTTGCTTGAAATCTAGGAATACCTGGTGTACATCGCGAGATGTTTCGTAGTACTTGGAAAGAATCATCCGCAGTGAAAAAACTTGATCAGTGACTGACCGATTTGGACGGAATCCTCCTTGGTAGTCACCGACAATTTTCTCCGCTAAAGGAGTAATTCTTCCCAAGATTATGTAAAACAGTAACTTATATGCTGTGCAAAGGAGAGCTTTACCGCGATAATTCTCGCATTTCATGCGATCACCCTTTTTGAATATTGGGCATAACGCGGCCACTTTCCATTCTTCGGGCATACCATCATTTCGCCACACCAATCGAACAAGGTCGAAAAGACAGTTCCACAAAGTTAGCCCTCCGAATATCAAGAGCTCTGAATTAATGCAATCAACTCCTGGTGAACGATTTTTCTTTAGTTTCTGCATGGCCATTGTGAATTCCTCATAGGATGGATCCTCAATGAACATCTCCACGGTCTGTATTTGAGGGTATTCAAATACAGCTTGTGATACATGTGGAACATTAAGTAGATCAGAAAAATGTTCACGCAATGTATCGAGTACCGCATCGACGTTAACACAGAGGTTTCCATCCTGGTCCCGAATGGCAGTTGACCGAGATCTTAAGGTGTGCTGCAATTCGGTGATTCCTTTAAAGAAACCACGCGAATTGTGCTCATTGCTGAGTTGTTGTACTCTTAAGACCTTGGCCTTCCACTATTCGCGCTTCCTAGGTACATAAAAGGTTCAATAAAACTTTATATCTCAGATTGGCATCTCGCCTCATACTTAGATATTTCACCGTAACCGATGCATAAGCAACTTCTTTAAAATTGATTATGATAAGTCCTGCTAAACTTTTCTATGTCTTAGTCCTGCTAAACTTGCCATGAGTTGTCCAGCTAAACTTTTCTAAGATAGTCCTGCTAAACTTTTCTATGGGTCCGAGTATCCTTGTGTATAGTTTACACGGAAATATCTTAAATAACTTTGATTATAAGGGGAAGTTATCGCTTTAAATAGTAATTCTTTGACTATTTGACTAGATATGGGGTCGTACCTTGTATTTGTGTTTAGATTTACCATTCGCCTGAGTAGTATTATTTTTATTCGCCTTTTACTGCTTTGAGCTCACTTTCTATCCAATTTTTTCAGTATCTCTTTGGCTAGTAAGTGAAGAGTATGACAAATATGTACTTATTGTTTCATTATTAACTGATCTGATGAGCGATTTCAGTTTATTATTGTAAATAGACACAACAGCACAGTACTATTTTCTTTGCCACAGGATAATTTTCTGGAAAGAGTTCTTGAGCAAAATTCTTGGACAGTATTCCAGCTCAGTTTTATTTTAACTATACAGCGGCAAAGAAAACTATGCTATATACAATACGATTATTATAAAAATCTGATGAGTATTCTGTACAAAATTATTATATCTGGTTTATAATTTAAAAATTCAATAAATTATTAAATGTCGTTACACGCACGTTATATGGATAACAACGTTGTTCATGTTAGATTACGTCAAACAATATTGAAATCGTTTGATTTTTATTACACATTGTATAAAATGATTTCGGTAACAATGGTATAGGTATAATGTGATGAGTGTCATAGACTAATTATATTTATAAAAATTTATTCTAAAATACATATATTATACCAATATCATTAAGAGCACTCATGAATTGAATACGTAATCGAATACTACACTATAGAAAGAACCAAAATTGTAATTACGTAAAGAAATTTTAAAGAACTAATACATTCTCTGATTCAATTGACGTAAAAGTATTCATTGATGCTCGTAATTTATGTTTGCCGTGCTATATTGAATAGCAATAAACTCTATGCATTATTCACATAGCAAATTATGTGAAGGAGTTACTAAGTATAGACAGCAATTATAAACATGACTGTGGTTAGTTAAACACAAGCGAAAAAGGAAATCTTTTTTTTTTGTTTATCATAAATCAGCCATTGGCTCTTATTGTATCAACAATCTGACTCTATCAGTTTTGATCACGAGCCAGCTCTTCATAGTTTTGTAAACAATTAGAAGATATCATCAAATATCTACAAATTGGTGATCCGATATTAGGTCTCTACTTTCTATTATTGGCTTCATTTTTTTCAAGAGTAGTCTCTGCATAAGCTTTGAAATGATAGGCAGCAGAGATATCGGACGACACGATTTAGCTTCACGGTTTAAAAATATCATTCAGATGATTAGTAAATTCTTCAGATTTTGATTTGTTATCCCTAGCCCACGAGCCACCACTTCGCTTAATAGGAGAAGTCTGCGTAATTGGGGTTTTTATATTTTTTGTTGCCTTCCATAGTGAGTAGTTCGTATCTTCATCACCGGTCAATTTTCCAAGATACAAAAAAAACGACTTTTCATTTAAGTTCTATATTTCTCGCTTAAGCAGTTGAGATTTATTTTTAAGAATCGTCTTGCAAGATGGACTCTCTGTTTGTTGCCATTTGCTCTTACCTTTCCTATTTTCCAAGACGAGATTTCGAATTTCTTTTAGATTACTTTTACCAAAGGTTTAGGATATCAGTTGTTTAATTGGCAAGAGTTGGTTTCGTTTCCTTTCTAATTATCTTGTCGCTTAAGGAAAGTATCACTGCAAAATGATCAGAGTTCACATCTGAATTATCCTATAATTCAATAAAATTTGATGAAATTTGTTTTGATATAAAGAAATCCAGTAAGTCATGAGTTTTACCTGCATCTATGTGCCAATATGTTTGCTTGCCAGGGATGGCATGGACGTTATTTCTACTAAATCGTTTTTAGGTTCGTAACCTTTGGTTGTTGTAAGCCTAGACCCAATGTCCACATGCTTTGCATTAAAATCACCTCTAGTATAAATTTACCATTGAAATGTTGTAAAATATTTAAGTAGTTCGGTTTCTTCAGGTTATATCTAGGTGGACAATATACCGCTCATATCTGAAGGCGTTGCTTAGTAGATGTAATTTCTTATATGGTGAGCTAGGTATCAGGTGATTGATAATGCTGGCATTCTTGATGTTTAATATAGTTTTTTATTATACAGCAGTTTCACTTCTTGCTAGGCTAACGGAATGAATTGTTTCATAAAGTTAGATATAACTGGCCACAGATCAGTTTACTTCGGCAAGTTGTTCTGTTAATAATTTGATTTTGTCTATAAAGTTGGGTAACCGTCTTATTATTTCTATGACAAATAATCTTATATTGAAATAATTTGGTTTTACAGTATGCGACAAAATAAACCATCCAACTACATATATTGATTTACTAAAACCTCTTGTTTTGTAGCTGAGTACCAGCGCAGAGAGTATTAGTTGACGTGATAACGCAGGAGGATCACTATGCGCAAATATTAAACCAAAATTTAACAAAATCTGTGCGTAAATTACATCTTGGGCGACGTTACACTTTTCAACTTGATTGGCGGTCTTGACCAGAAAGTTTATTTTATGTTCAATTAGCTATTTTACTGTATACATTAATAAAAATAATTAGTATGATAATGACGGTCACGCGGTTAGTTGATGGCGTGACTAACATCTTTATTCCTTAAACCATATACTGGTTAGACGCAAGAAAGGCCTGGGCCTGCAAAATTTTGGAACATGCAAAGCTTTATGTATCATTTTTTATTTTAATGCACACCTTTATTTCCGAAGCCGGAGCTGCTACACTGGCTATTCACTTCCATAGTAAGAGCTGTACTTGTGTATGAGGTGAGCGTGTGGTGACCAGCTCTTCATAAAGTAACTTGTAAAAATTAGATGAAGAAGGTACTAAAAACGGCTTTGGATGTTATGTTTCACCTTCTCCCACGATGGTGGCGATTACGGCCACCCGACCATTAGTCATATCTCAGTGAAAATGTCTTCAAACAGGACACTCGACGATAATTAGATCACTAAGGAAGGAACTGACGAATCTAGACTACGTTACACCAATTTTGTGCTTCGAGAAAAGGTTCCGAACTTCCTGCTCCTCCAGGGAATCTTGGAGGAGTGGGTGGTTGCGGGAACGGAAGCATTGCAGTTATTTACGGATAGTTTCAGCTACATGGTAAAATAGAAGCTGGAGCCTTCTGTGGTAAATTGGAAGTAGATATGTCAGTGAGAATTTCCACATTCAAATAGTCTGGGTCTCCGACCACTCGGACGTAATGGGGAACTGCAGGGTGGACAAAATAGCGAAGCATGGTACAACTCTTCACCTGCTATCAGAATGGACAAGGTTGGGGAGGCCCATATATGCACTTAAAACTGTGATGTTACATAATGTTTTATGTCACATATATCTTTGTGATATCACTTGCATCAGAGAGATGCATTATACATATCTAATTACAGATTAGTATTGAGCTGTGCAATGCACATATTAAGTAATGTACTGTAATTGGGAAGAGATATCACAATGAGACATCAATGAGCTGAAACCTTAGTGATTTGTTAAAAAAAATACGACGTAAGTGCCGATTAGATAATGGATTCATTGATAACCATTTGATCGTAAAGGTCAACCAATCTCATCATGCACATTGTCCGAACTTCTACTACAATTTTTGTATTAGGTGCTTTCGTGCACATTTACAGATACAGATAACGTTTTAAAAATCATATGTTGTTATTTATTTCATATTCTATTGTGGCGTAACAATGAGTGTTTTAATTAAACGAACAGATTTACTGAGTGCTTGTTTCCACAGTGTGCTAATAGCGTCAAACTGATCGGTATACTGATGTTAATAATGTGGCACGTTTTTATACAAATAGATAATTGAGATATGAATAATTTGAAACTCCGTTTTATAAAATTGTTTGTTTCATTTTAGTCTGCAATTTTTTCTTGAGGGTCAAAGTACTCCCAACTCTTTCGCAGTTCGTTTATTATAGCCAAACCAATATGACTCCAGATTTACGAAAAAAAATCTGTATTTATGCATGCGATTTTGGATCAAAATATATACAAAAATGATTTGCATCATATCCTGATGGATGGTAGAAAATCTATTAGCTACTACCATTCGTGTGCAGACCAGGTCAAATTTCGGGATCATCTGCATTAGTAAATTATATGCCATATAAATACACTACAACCTTAATTGGAGAGCATTATAAACACCAGTTAGTGCAGTTAAGTCAATCATTAAATCAAATATCTTGCAAAACATGAATAAATGGTGAGCAAACGGACCATTTCGGCAAATTTGGGACTAAACCAGAAACAAATCCTGAAGCTGGAATGAGAATTATATATGGTCAAATTTATAGGAAACGTAAGTGGTAACAAAGTATTGAAATATACTTCTCTGATCTATGCCATTTCGTATGCATATTCATTTTGTAAACTGTTGAATGTTTAATAAATTTACGTATAATAATTAGAAGGCAAATTAATTCCGTGGGAATTTCAAAAATAGACAAATGCATTATGAACTTGAAAAACGCGCGGCATTGTATGGAAATTTTAGTTATGAATAAATACTGAAACAATTTAATTATTAAACAAAATCAATTGTTTTGTCTAATTTTTTATTTGATATCGATTTCAATTTGTGTTTAATCTTAGACTTAACTATTACCTATTACAATTTTCTTTTGATGTTTTAGTGTTTATTTAGTTATTTTAAATATAAACAATATATCTGAACCAGTCCTGTGGTTGGGGGGATCCATGTTTCGTAAATATTTGAACCGAAACGAAAGATCCTTAGAATGTATTGAGTATCTTGAGTTTGAGATAGGAGGCGATTTAATCTGTTTGAATCACTGGGCAGACGATCCGCATCCGTAAAAATAATTCAAATGTCAAAAACCTCAACAAAAGAAACAAAATCGGATACCACCAAAAAACAACCTGGTCACTTAGAAAACCTGGAAAGTTTGATGGCATATCTCATGTATAAAAGAGTAACGGCTGGAATCTGTGACGCGCCAAAACACCCGATGGTCTAAAACTGGAGAGTATATGACCCAAGGATATACTTTGTTACACAGTGGAGATGACATCGGAAATCTTGGAGTTGGATATCCCATTAGACCACAGGTAAAAAGCCTATGTTGGACTTCCAAGCAGTTGATAATCGAATGTGTAAGCTTCGCTTGCACACGAGTAAGTCAACCCCACGATAAAGACTTATCGACGATTGCTTCACTGGGTAAAGACCGATTTCTCCAAATCGATGGAGACTATTATAAACATATTATAAACATTGTAAAGCAAAACCGAATTTTAAAGAATCCAATTTTATAGGACAGCAGTTTTGTAAGTGAAACATTACATACCGTAGTAACCGTTGCGACTGTTTCTTTTTAATTTCCGTCGTTAGTAATTTTAAACCGGTAAATCAAAACGTTAATGAGTCTACGTTATTTCAGACCTAATTACTTCTAATGATCAAACTAAAAAGCATACGAGATGCACAACTCATATTGAAGTGTTTTGCACATCTAATGTATTTATAAGTCATTAGACTCTGATGAGGAAATGTTTCTTGCACTTTTTAGAGTAAAGCTTTTATATCATTAACACCTGATAAATTTCAAGTCAATGGAGATCACTGCAGATACAATTGAAACGTCATTTATTTGGTAAATTGTATGAGCTAGACATATAGATATCTGGGTTTAACTAGACGGTGCGCGACATGCTACACATCGGGTTTAACAATCTACTTATTAAAATCTAAATTCGATCAAAGTGTTGAAATGGTCGTGTCGATTGGCCGCCTAAATCGTGTAATTTAGCCCCTCTAGACAGTTTAAATGGGGCTACGTTAAAATACTGGTCTATGCTTACAAGACATTTATTTTGGTCTATCAGTCTATCTTTACTATCGGTGGGAATGCTTAGATCTTATGATTTTAAAGATAAAAACAAACAAATTAAGTCAAAATTTATATTACATTATAATGATATTTACATTTGTTGAGATGTAACGCAATGTGCATATAAATATTGAATTCTAAAGTGTATAGGTCCATTTGAAACTTCTCAATAGTTGTCCTTCCGAGAGCAATGAGAATGCTTCAAGGAATCTTGATTTGGAACAGTCCTTGGTTTGGATTAGTTATCATAGGGACATACCATTGCAAAAGCATTTTAACGAAGTATTAACTAAAGATCACTAAGCAACTTGTCATCTAGCAAGGTACTCTTGGCGTCTAGAAAGGTATTTGATCATTATTCATAAGTTTTATAACGTTTATACTTTGCATTAACTTTTTCATTCTAATCACCGGTTAGTTCACCTGTCTTAACGAACACTGCAATTTCCATCAAGAATCAAGTATACGACATAACTTTGCCAAAGCTAACATCGTTGGACTCAAAGGCTTCTTGAATAATAAAAATTGGAACGAGGAAATTCATGTTAATTGATGATGACTAATATTAAAAATTTCTATGATATATTATTCAATGGATTCGATCAGTTTGTACCTCTAACAAAAACTACATCAATCATCCATCAGCCATGGTACGATGATAAATTAATCAATTTGAAAAATAGAAAAGACCATACGTATAAAAAAATGAGACGTACCTATTCAGACGAAGATAAACAAAAATTTATTACAACTAAGGAACAATTCAATGCGTACTATGATGATTGTTTCAAGAAATACATAATCAAAGTTCAAAATAATATTAAAAGTGATCCCAAATATTTCTGGAATTTTTTCAGCGACTCCGGCCACTATGCATCTGGATAGATCATGTGCATCAGAACCCAAAGAAATAGCAAACCTGTTCTCATCATTTTTCCAAACAATTTACAGTCCTGATAATTCATCTTGTAATAATCATCCTCCAAGCTACGCAAATTGTTCAATACATATCCCAACTTTTTCTGAAGAGGAGATACTAACTGAAATTAAATCACTAGGAGGGGGCTGTGGACCTGGTTCTATCCCTTCATCCATCATTAAATTATTGGCTGATGTAGTTTGCAAGCCTTTAAAACTCATCTTTAATAAATCATTGCAAACCGGAATTTTCTCTGATAAATGGAAAATTTCGAGACTCACGCCGATTTTCAAATCTGGTAAAAGAAATGAAATTTCCTGCTATCGTGGAATTGCAACCACTTCAATTTTACCTTTATTTGAAATATTAGTCTGCAATTCCTTCAAGAAAACAGTTTTAAGCCAGCTATCATTTCATCAACATGGATTTATGCCTGGCAGATCAACTACCACCAACCTAGTTGAGTTTACTAGCATTACTACTAAAGCTTTAGAAAATCATCACCAAATTGACATCATATACACTGACTTCAGTAAAGCTTTTGACTCCATTCAACATCGCCAGATATTGATTAAACTTGACAAGTTTGGTTTTTTATCAATGTTCGTCAAATGGTTTACAATCTTACTTAACGAAGAGATACCTATTTATCGAAATAGCTGGTGAAAAGTCCAATCCTATTTTAGCAAAATCTGGTGTCCCCCAAGGTTCAAATATTGGTCCCTATCTCTTCCTGATATTTATTGACGACTTCACTAAAATAATTCAACACTCTTCTGCGCTTTTATTTGCTGATGATCTTAAAATATTCCGAACAATTCACGATAGAAGTGACTCTTACAAGCTTCAAGAGGATATTGACAAGATTTGTTCATGGTGTGCAGTGAACCAGTTAAAACTCAATATTCAAAAATGCACAAAATGTCATATCATAGGAAAACATGTCCAATAATTGCCAATTATAATATCAATGGAACATTAATTGATCGCGTCACCACAATTAAAGATCTAGGTGTAACATTTGTCAGTGATATTTCATTCTCCAGATACATCGATCAGAGTATATCGAAAGCCAATTCCATGTTCGGTTTTCTTCGTCGCTGGACCACCGAGATTAAAGACCAAAATGCACTTTTTGCACTATACTTTGCATACATTAGATCTCAGCTTGAATATGCAGTAGCAGTTTGGTGCCCCCATAACGCTGACCACATTAATAGAATTGAGCGTGTACAAAAGCGAGTCTTACTCTATATTATGAAAAAAACAAACTGGAACTACAACTACAATTTACCATTCCATGAGAACCTGGCCCTCTTACCATCTTACACTGTGCGCTGTAAAGCATATAATATTGCAACTTTGGTTAATCGCAGGCAACAACATTGTGCAAGTTTTTTGGGAAATATACTTTTGGGCATGTGAGAGTCTCCCTTTATTCTTCAGAGCATTAAGATAAACGTGCCCAGTAGAAATCTTCGTCTGCACAAGTTGTTAAAACTTGAAAAACATCGTACTAATTACGGCGAAAATGAACCAATCAATATGATGACCAAATTTTTTACCGATGTTGAGCACCTATTCGAGTTTGGACTGTCTAAGGGACAGTTTAACACCAAATTAAAACAGCACTTCAGACAATTATAATTTTATATACTTAATTTTTAATTTTAAATTTTCATATTTAATTTATATGCTTAATTTTTAAATTTTCTATCATTAAATCTTAAAATTTAAATTTCTTATCTGAAATCCTAAATGTATTTGATACTACATATTGATTTCTTTAAATTAAAAAATAAAATAAAATAAAAAAGTTGTAGTACATTTCTGTCCATAATTAAGTTTAAGTTTCTTTGAGTAGAGTTTAGTCAGTCTTACTAGATTTCTTCTTGATTCATTTTTCACTTCTTCAAGACGTCATTTCAGAGTATTAGAAAGGTTTTTGTTCCACGTTGTTCGAATTGTATTTCAGGTTTACGTGTCCGTCGTTTTTTTTACCAAGCCGCGAAATTCCATTGGGTTGAATATTTTTATATGTATTTTCTTGTTTTAAGCATTTTAGAGCCCTCTTGTGTATAGTTCTACTTATCTTATCCAAACTATAAACTGGATTGAGATTTTAAGTAAATACCCCCACTGTCGTAGTCGTGTCATTTGAAGTGACGCGACTAAAGTCGTTTCACGTCGTGTCAAAGTTGGTACTGTTGAAGTCAACGATGGTAATTAATAAAATCATTTAAATTTAAACAAAAAAATAACTTACATCTTACGCTCCATTTTAACTATAGTACTCACTTCTACTCACTTGAAAAATTGATGTGACATGATTGTCGTTTGAATTGACAGCTGTCACTTAAAACGACTATAGGCGTAAGAAACCACTATGATAATAAAAAATATTAAGTGACGTGACTGTAGTCGTCTTAAATGGCATGAGATGACTATGACAATTGGGGTGTATTTTTCACTATACGAGGAGGGTGGTGGGTGGAAAACGAGATTTTCAATAGTTCCCAGGGAGTGTTCACTTGACCAAGATGGTAATTAGATCTTTGCTTTGAAGTATTCTTTAAAGTATATTATTACATAAGCCGATCTCACTTATGCCATCTCTATAACATTAAAGTCATCAATATCCAATCTGACTAGGGATTCCACTATCGATAAACCGATAAATCGATAAATTGGTCAAAACTACAGTTTAAAATTATCGATAATTTTTTGAACTTTTATCGATATTTTCGATAAATAATCAGATTTATTTCTATAAAAATTTAAAGTTTCTTTTGTGTGCTACTTCTTTTTTGTCATGAACATTAACATCAGCTGACACTGACTGATATTTTTTTCGGTTTTTACAGGCCAAAGTTGGCCCGTACCGTGTCAACAATCTAAATCTATCGGTTTCGATCACGAGCCAGCTCTTCATACTGTTACAAGCAGTACAACCCGGTCTACATCGCGAGATGTACATAGTACTTGGAAAGAATCATCCGTAATAAAAAGCTTGATCAGTGACTGACCGATTTGGACGGAATCCTCCTTGGTAGTCACCGCTCATTTCCTCCGCCAGTGGAGTAATTCTTCCCAAGATAATGTATGACAGTAACTTGTAAACTGAACAAACGAGAGCTTTACCGCGATAGTTCTCGCATTTCAAGCGAGATCATCCTTCTTTCTGAATATTGGGCGTAACGCAGTCACTTTCCATTCTTCAAAGAAAAGACAGTTCCACAAAGTTATAATCTGTGGCTTAGAGACCATAAACGGGACTTACCGCGTCAAAGTGAGACCTTACGAACCATTTTTAACGATTGGTGCACATTGTAGGTACACGCAAAGTACATCATTCTTTCCCTATTTTCGGTCACAGTTTCGTATCGGGAGTACGGACCTATATTTTTTCATAAGTCGGTCTGATTTTTTCCAGCTCAAGCATTAAAGTCACCAACCTAACATATCATGTATAATGCCCATCAGATTATCCAAAATATTGTAAAATGAATCTTTATCTTGTGATTGGCTTACATCTATCAGCGCATGTACACAGACAATTGATAGGTTGGCTAATCTCATGTGAACATATTCGATTATCGACTACCTGAAAATCCAGTACAGCCTGTTTTACCTGTGGCCCAATGAGAAATCCAACTGCAAGATTTGCGAGGTCATCTCCAATGTGCAGCAACGTATAGCCTTGGCAACCATGGACTCAATTTGAAAATTATCGATAAAACCGATAATTTAAAAAAAATTATCGAATTATCGATAGTCGATTTTTGACTGAAATTTGGAATCCCTAAATCTGACATACTCAGGTATAGATTACCCAAATTATTGTAAAATGAGTCTTTATCTTGAAGTTGGCTTACATCAGTGAGTGTATGTACACAGACAATTGACAGGTTGGCTAATCTCATGTGGAAGTAGAGAAATTCAATTCCAAGATTTCCGAGGTCACATATTCTCCAGTTTTAGGATATCGAGTTTCTTGGAGAGAAATGATTTCTAGCCGAAACTCTTTCCTGTATGTGATAAGGCTGTCAAATGTGGCAGGTTTTCCAAGTGCCCGATCCTTAATCTCGTGTCCGAGTACTTAAGCGAGGGTTCATTGTGATTTTGGTGGTACCCGTCAGCTTTGGTCGGTCGTCAGCCCAGCGGCCCAATCAGATTTAGTCGCCTTCTACAACAAGCTGTAGCTACAGTGGTGGTATTCTATGGGTCTTATGTTTCGTTCGAAATGGTTACGAAAAAATGAAACTCCCACCCACAGGACTCAGGGCCTTGAAATGTAATTGTATTATATATGAGTAAGAGCTGTCTTTGTGACCAAGGTGCTATAATTTATTTTTACTTGTTCTTTATTCACTCGTTTTCCTTAATTGCTCTTCATCTGTATAGACTAATTCTTTGGTTCAGCTTGTTTATCCTTTTCGTTAATCTATATGAACATTTTGTTTTTCCTGTGTCTTAATTCTTGTCGTTTCCTAGAGCCGTTACAAATCTTTTTTATGGTCTCCTCAAAATCTGGTTTTAGTAGTCAGCACATTGGTTTATATCTCCTGGGTTATTATTTCGATTTGATTTACCAATCATTTCCGAAGTATAACACGACTTAATATTCGATTTGACTGTTAAGTCGTGTTGTACTTCGGGAGGTACTTTATTATCGTAATCACTGGTGTTTCCCAGTGAATATTCCGCTATTCGCCACTTGACTATATGTCCGAAACAAATTCTGTTGTGTACTAAAATTACTACAAAACATGCATTTTATCAAGAGCGATAAGAGATGACACTAGTAGTAACTGTGAAAAACTAGTTTTTTTCTACTGGAAATTTTACATTACCTTATGCATCATTCAATTTACGATAAATAAAATGTGTAAAATTGCATTTATTACTTTTATCACATAGTACGAATGATATTTGACCTAAGTATAATATGTATGTATATACAATTACTAATTTTAGCTATTTAGTACCAGTATAATTAACCCTGTTCATAGCGAACACATGTCAAAACTATATAAGTTTAATTACTTAAACACTAAAAGAAACGAACGAACATCACTTAAACATATTGTTTTTCGTTTTTTTCGCGATCGAATTTTGAATTTCCATAAGTGTGTGTGTATATATAAAAGGAATTATTTTATTTTATAATTATTCATCGGTTAACTCCGAAATGATAAACATTGTAGCTAGTAAGTAAATTAATAAGTGAACTTTAAAAAAATTGAAATAGTGACGTGTTTGTGATTATTTTGATTAAAATTGTTTGTGCTTAATTTAACAGAGTTCTGTGATTCGAACAAAACGTAAGTGTACATAATTTTTGTAAAGTGTTCAAGTGTTAACCATAAATCGATGACAGGATATAATTTTCGATTTACGATTCCTTCCATTTTTCTAGTTGATTTTTAAAAGTTCAATGAAACAATCGAAATTATATAATTTTTATACGTGATAGTTAAAAAATAATTTATTCACGTGTAAATTATGTTTAATGGATACATCAATCAAGTTGCCAAAAGTGTATTACGATGTGCGTAATGTTTTGGTGTTTATAAATTAAAACTTACTGTCGTTTATTAATTAATTAACTAACGTTGTAGTTAAGTGCGTCCTAAAGACATTTTAAATGATTTTAGTCAAATGGAGTAAATTGACCTGCAATTAGTGAAGTACGGTCTTGTAGATATAATCTAAGTTTTAAGAAAATATAAAGTCTAAATTTCTAAAAAAGTACTTGCGGGTATATATTTCCGATAAGTTTGTAATTTAGCAATTTTAAACCGGTAAATACAAATGTAAATCTGTCGACATGATTTCAAAAATAATTATATCCATTTTCACTATATACGATAGTGATGGTCAAGATCAAGGCTGATTACATATCGTGGCTATGTCGAAAACCATAAATAATTTATTTTTCATATGCTTGTCAAGTACGTGCATTCAAACACATACACACAATTATTAGTTGTATCGAATTGATCGATAAAAATAAGAAATTTTAATGCAAAACGAAAAAAGAAAAACTTCATAAAGGTATTTTAAGTGGCAGATCATTAAACATTTTTTGAGGTCATTAGTTTTTTGCTTAATTGTTTTAATCGCCCTTTTCATCTTCATTCGTTTAAAATATTGTGTATAAGAAAATGTGAAATTTTTCTTTATGCGTGTTCCCTATGTGGAGATCCTCATTCGTTAGATCAGGTCAGAGAAATTATGTAAATCGAAATTTAATTGTGTAATACCAGACACTATTTTATTGCTGTTAATGATTAATACTACATATATATATTATATATATAAAGTGTTGCTTAGTATGCAAAAGAAGTTCTAAGCCTTGAGTTTAATTAAAAATTTTTTATTTTACTTCATTTCTCCTTATAAAGAGGAACAATAAACGATATGCAAATATACTTTGTTTGCGCTGGATAAATTATACTGACTTGGTGCTTGTTAAACCAAATATACAGACAAAACCAAATATTATTCACAAAGGTAAGACTTAAGTACTTAATACAGACAAAACGCAATATTGTTCACAAAGGTAAGACTTAATTGAGGTAAATAACAAACAATTAACACTTAACCGTTTAATCTCATGTAGCTACAGTACTTTTGAAATGACAATTCTATTGTTAAAATCAAAGTCTTTCGAGAAAGATGTAACCTTCTGTCGATTAACTGTTTGTTTTCTCGTCTCGTTGTCGGTGAATAAAGATCAGGCTGATTGTTTTTCGTGTTACATTATATTTGGGTTTTGCTTGTATCTATACTTGGCCATTATTACATTGCTGAATATGCTTTTTGCATGTTTTGCACATATCAGAGTTTCGCACTCGAAAGTTCTTGTTGTAACGTCAAGTCTTACCCTGTCACTTCTTTGGCGCTTACTGCTCGGTTGTGGTTTTCATTAGTAATTTCAGTTTAAATCTTTACTCAATATAGAGCACGATCCGTCAGTCTACATATTTTTCGAAAGTAAATGGTTAATCATTTTATGGCCGCATATTGAAAAATGTAAACATGTAGTTTTCCAATTTAGAAACACTCATCATCGATAGGTAAATTTGTACTGATCTTAATAGTCAAGCTACGTTGTTAATTGATGCCAAGGTGTGGCGGCTGAGTAAATGAACGATTGTCATACCATGCCAATATGATATGAGTTCAAAATCATACTAAAATACCGATACGATTGAAACAGTTCAATTTTAATATTTGGATATTTCACTTAATAAAAATTGATGCATCAACCAAAAAGGTTTATAAGTTTTTTTTATGGTAGTTCACCCATATGATTTATAAATAGGAGGAAAAGTGGCCCAAGAACGCTACCTAATTTGTATCGTCTGTCTGTTAATCTACTTTGATTTTCTCTTCTTCATTTTTGAGAACTTTCAGTTGTATTCTGTTGACCATTTTCTATAATTGAGGTATACAACATGTTCTTCTATCCTAGTCTTCATGTTCTCTAGCCTACTGCTTCAAATGAAAACTAGTATTTCTTTCTTTCATTTAAATGAGAAGAATCTATTCCTCAAGCATGATTCCAATATTGTGATGAAAATTTATAGATGGTTAAATCTCAGTCCATGCCAATCTGTAGTTGCTGGAAAATGGCTCGGCCCTCATGTTAATGCACGCCATCAGAAAATCATAGTTGCATAAAATTTTCGTTTTTCATGCCGCCCTTCTTGGTATTCGAACCCGGACCTTCCCGCTCCAAAGGAAACTGTTTTAACCACTGTTCCGGTTGATTGCGTATTGATAAAATTAGTTTGATATTGGCATACGTATCTTTAGTTTAGCATTTCCTCTAACTCGACAGGTAATGCCTTAAAGAGAAACCAATTTCGAGTTTACAAAGGAATTCAACAAATGGTTTTTAATAATCACATTTGTGCCTTTGCTGCCCCATGGAAAAAATATTTAGCCCTATTACCGTAGGTTTACGTCGTATTACAGCAGAGTTTTGACTACTAAATTTATATACATACAGGGAAACAAGTTTGATCGGCGTAACAACTAAAGAATTATTAGAGTACCCGCATTGCTAATTGACACCTTAATCAGTTTTAAGATAAAGACTACATCGTTTTAAGATAAAGACTACACTCTTACATGATTTATCATAAGAAATTTTAAGCTGCTTCACAGTGATTCAGGTTGATTAAATGTGTATCTTTTATGGGTAATATCTTCCAATGCTCTATCCTTTATAGCTTGATTATTGGCCCGACCAGACTGTTATGCGATTACAACGCAATCGAAAACAAACTAATTAACACTTCTAACGTTAGTTATGTATTCGGTCCTTACCAGTGGAAGTCCGAATAAACTATTACTTCACCAGAATTTACATGGTCCTTCGAGCCATCAAAACAACAAAATTCGCGAATTTCATACAGTTCAAAATATTGTAAAAATATAATTCAAAGAAAGGTAATTCGAGATCTTACGTTATCAACCATAAGACGACCATATAATAGCGATGGATTGTCCTCTAAAAGAGGATCATTAGTATAGAGCAACAAGGTAAAATCATTGTCGGCAAATTTCTTGCCTTCATGCGCCTACTCCTGCACAATGGACCCTCACTAACACCAACAGCTTTGTCAACACCATTGTTTAATATGGTGTCATGCAGCTCTTCGACTTTCACAACACGGAATTGTTAAACATTTCGAGGTTGCCGACCATTTGCTCCATTAACTGTCCCATATGGAATCCTCCTGAGGTTATTGGAGTAGTTTCCTTTACAACGAAATTTTCGTTTTCTGCTCTAAACTCGGTGCCCCCGTATTAAATTCATGTTGATCCGGGTCAACACCGACATCTTGGAAGGATTTGAAGCGTGTAGCTTGCTGTAAGTTTTTTTGAATGTGTTGTAAATCAGAGTTGTTGCTTGTTCTTGTAATCCACTAGGCCGGTTTCGATCTGATGATGACGTCATTGAATGACAGTGTGATCGAAAAGATCAAATCCATCTCATCAGGCATACGCTACCGGACTTCATGTTCATACTGTGCGATTCGAATATATACGATTAGTCATGACGCGACAGTACTAGTGAATTACAAGAACTTAACTCGAAATATCGATTTTATTAATTGCGTGTGACGTGAGCTAATTGTGAGTTATTTTTTAGTTGCTCTGGTCGCCACAGTACTCAGTACACAGATCATTGGCGCCGACTTTTTATGCAAATTCGGACTTTTAGTTGATCTCAGAAATAAACGGCTGATTGATTCAGCGACTAAGCTGTCAATCAATCCCACCATGGTTCGACTCGATACACCGACACCGATCCATTTTACGATCAATAACGGCTACGGCACTCTGCTGAAAAAGTTTCCACAACTCACAGCAGAGCCAAATTACAAACTGCCAGTCCGACACAACGTGGTTCATCATATTGTAACAGCAGGCCATATGCCTGTGGCAAGGCCACGTAGACTAGATCATCCACATATGGTGGAACTAGGGATTTGTCGACCATCGGCATCCCCCGTTTCATGTCCATTACACATGGTGAAAAAGAAAGATCACGATTGGCGACCATGTGGGGATTACCGTCGGTTGAACACGGTCACAACACCTCATCGTTACCCGATACCCCACATTCAAAATTTCTCCATGCACTTGCATGGTAGCAAAATTTTTTCGAAAATCAATATTGTCAGAGCCTATCATTTAATTCCCGTAGCTTCTGAAGACGTACATAAAACGGCAATTACGACCCCATTCGGCCTTTTCGAATTTACTCGAATGCCATTTGGTCTACGCAATGCCGCACAAACGTTTCAGCAATTCATGAATCAAGTTGTTCACGATCTTGATTTCGTTTTTGTCTACATTGACGACATTCTTGTGGCATCACAATCTGAGGAACAACACAAGCTTCACTTAGAAAAACTATTATTTCCGTCAGAAGAACGAATTAACGCCATTAGGGAATTCCCAGCTCCTAGCTCAATAAAGCACATTCAGCGATTCATCGGCATGGTAAATTACTACCACCGATTTATACCGAAGCTTGCTGAAATACTCGCACCAGTTCACAGCCACCTGGCATTACTTCTACGTAAGCCCAAAACAGCTAAGGATTTTTCTTGGCCCGACGAATGTCAACTAGCATTCACGTCGCTTAAGGCCGAACTTGCGAAGACAACACTTCTACATCATCCACTAAGCGACTCAAAGCTTAGTATTACAACCGACGCGTCAAACACAGCTGTCGGCGCTGTTCTACAACAGTACGTTAATAAGTGTTGGGAGCCTTTGGGATTATTTTCTAAAAAACTCTCGGTGCCGAAAAGAAATATTCCGCATTCGATCGGGAATTACTGGCAATATATCTAGCGATAAAACACTTCAGATATTTTGTTGAAGGCCGGGACTTTACAATTTACACTGACCACAAACCGCTGACTAGAGCAATTCAGTCTAAAACTGAACGTAATCCAAGGCAATCTCGCCACTTGGATTATATAAGTCAATTTACCACTGACATCCAGCATGTTTACAGGCAAGACAACGTTGTCGCGGACACATTATCCCGCACCACCGACAACGAACTGGCCACAGTCGAGAATCACTTCGACTTAAAAACAATCGTCGATTCACAACAAGCTGACCTAGAACTTCAGAATTTACTTTCTGGTTTCAAATGTCGCAATAGTTCATCACTGCAACTAGCGCTTGTCAAACTACCCGGCCTTGAAATCTTCTGCGGAATATCTACGGGTTACAACCGCCCGTACATCGCAGAACCACTACGCCGGGCTATCTTCGACGCATTACATAACATATCACATCCTGGTGTCCGTGCTACTCGTAAATTGGTTACTGCTCGTTATTTTTGGCCCAGTATAAACAAAGACGTAAGCCAATGGGCTCAATCTTGTTTATCCTGCCAACGTGCTAAAGTCCATCGGCACACAAAATCACCCCATGGACAATTCGAAATTCCATCTGGTCGATTCGAGCATATCCATATAGATATCGTAGGACCACTTCCTCCATCTAATGGATACTCTTATATTCTCACCTGTGTCGATCGCTTCACTCGCTGGCCCGAAGCTTACTGCATGACAAATATGTCAGCTGCAACCATTGCCACAACATTTGTCAATAATTACGTTTCACGATTCGGCGTGCCCCTTAATATAACAACGGATCAAGGAACGCAATTTGAGTCGAAACTTTTCACTGAGTTAACAAAACTCCTTGGCTCAACTCGTATACGTACAACGCCTTATCATCCACAAGCCAATGGCATGGTCGAACGCTTCCACCGGCAACTCAAAGCAGCGTTAATGGCCAGAAGCAATACAATTCATTGGAGCTCGGAACTACCGATCGTTTTACTCGGTATCCGAGCAACAGTGAAAGAAAATCTGAAGTGCTCACCTGCTGAAATGGTTTATGGACAAACCATCAAGCTACCAGGTGAGTTTTTCGTCGAAAATCTTCTTTCACCTTTACCAACTAGCGACACAGTTGTCGACCAACTGCGACAAACCATGCAGGATCTTGTTCCGAAATGACCACGTCAGTCTAAACATGACGATGTTTTTGTGCCAAAATCACTTGCCACTTGTGATTTTGTATTCGTAAGAACAGACAAGGTCCGCACGGGATTATCTCCTCCCTACGAAGATCCATTTAAAGTCATTAGACGCCTTCGAAAACAATTCACCGTGTCAATTAATGGAAAAAATCAAACCATTTCAATTGACCGGCTTAAACCGGCTTACGGCATACTATGTTCAACTGATCAAATATCAGTTCGGAAACCGCATAAAACTGTTCGTATCGCAGCCAATCACACTGTTTTCTCTTAGGGAGGAGTACTCACTTGCGGGGGAGTCCTGTGGCGACACGTATTGCAAGCTTTAAATTGCAATTCGCTCACCAACTCATACGACATAGATCACCATAATCAAACTCAAAAAATGGAGGGGGAATTCACTTTCGGAGGAGTAATGTGGCGTTCAGAGCAGCTCAAACAAATCTCAAATTAGCTCACGCCACACGCAATTAATAAAATCGATATTTCGAGTTAAATATTCGCGTCATGACGCGACAGTACTAGTGAATTACAAGAACTTAACTCGAAATATCGATTTTAATAATTGCGTGTTAATTGTGAGTTATTTTTTAGTTGCTCTGGTCGCCACAGATTGCTTGTTCTATTTCACTATTACGCGTAGTAATTAAACAACTCTAAAATTCTTTGTTTCAACAATGATTCATTTCTACGTCTTTCTGCACATCTTTATCAGTAGAATATAAACCATGAAGGTTATTATCATCACCTTTGTAATACTATTGTGTATTAGTCTACAGTAAAACTTCTTTGTAGTTTTGGTAAATATTTAGGGGATCCTTTAAATAATTTACATTACAAGATATACATATTTAATTAGTTTCGTATACCCAATCTAATTTAAATTAATTAATAATTCAAACAATAAATTCCGGAACTACAAGTATGTGATAAGAAACTTGTCACTAAACAAATTAAAAAGGAGTTACGACCATGATCATCTTATTTAGAATTTTTATAATTGTGACAAAAATTTAATTAAATTATCATTGTTTATTTACAGAAATTATTATAATTTTATACAACACAATTATTTAATCTGTTGCTCTGAAATTGCCACTAATTTAGTGGATAAAATTGGGTTTAAACTATGGCACCACCTATAATGGGCGAAACAGTGTTTTTAGCTGAGGCTGTTTTTGAACCACAACAGCTTAAGCATAATGACGAAGATTATAAAATTAACGTAAGAAAGGTAATCAAACAACAAAATAATCTAAGATATACTTTATAATTGGAGTTTTGCTTTAAATTATCAGCTACCAATCAAAGATGATACTCAATTAGTACAAAATATAGTCGATGGTGGATCAACCGCTACAGTAAAAGATGACAAAGCTTACAAGGTCGAAATAGTTTGGAGGAATGTTCTTGCATTTATATATCTTCACGTAGCAGCAGTATATGGCTTATATTTAGGATTAACAGAATGTAAAATGATAACAATTCTTTTCAGTAAGTTGTGATTAATATTTTAAAATCAGGTGATATAAGATTTGCACTGCGGTTTTTGATTTGTTGCGTATTCGTAACCTTAATTTCTTACATGCCTAACAATAAAGTACTTTTTATTATTTACTTACATTTTCTAAAAGAAAAAAATTATAATATTCTTGTTAACTTTCTCATACTTGATGGCTAATTTTTTTTATCTTCTGTAATTTGCTTAAATAAATACGAGTATGACCCAATTCTAAAATATAAAGAAAGTTGAAAAATTCATAATTAATTATTACAACATTAACACAAACTGTTTATATTTGCAGCTTTACTTATGGGATTTTTAGGTGGATTTGGGGTAACGGGTGGATCTCATAGATTATGGGCACACCGAGCATATAAAGCAAAATGGCCACTCCGCTTAATATTAATGTTTGCCCAAACTATTGCTTTTCAAAATAGTATTTATGAATGGGTACGTGACCATCGAGTACACCACAAATTTACCGATACAAATGCTGATCCTCATAATGCAAAGAGAGGTTTTTTCTTTTCTCATATGGGATGGTTGCTGTGTAAAAAACATCCAGATGTTAAGACAAAAGGGAAATTGATTGATATGAGTGATTTAGAGGCTGATCCGATAGTTATGTTCCAGTATAGACACTATTTAAAATTAGTACCAATATGTAGTTTTGTGATACCAACTTTAATTTCATATTATTTATTAGGGGAAAATTTTTCAACGGCTTATTATTACAGTGCCATTTTCCGATATGTATTTTCACTTAATATAACATGGTTAGTAAATAGCGCTGCACACATATGGGGTGATAAACCCTATGATAAGTAAGTTTATCGAAATATTTTCCACATTTCTTGTATTACAGTTTATATATTTTATAGAACTATTTCCCCAACACAGTCATTATGGGTATCGTTTTGGACAAACGGTGAAGGTTTTCACAACTATCATCACACATTCCCATGGGATTATAAAGCAGCTGAATTGGCCAGCTACTATGGAAACGGAACAACAGCTTTAATTGATATGTTCTCCAAAATAGGTAGGTTATAACATCTATATAAATTGGTTTTTGTCAATGTTTACACTGTGTATCAACTAGGTTGGGCATATGACTTAAAAACTGTACCAGAAGACATGATCAAAGCTCGTATCATACGAACGGGTGACGGCACCCATCGATTGTGTCGAAAAACAGAAGACAAATCGCATATAAATACGGTGCCAGATGACCATAGTCACGAAAATGCATTATGGGGTTGGGGTGATCCCGACATGGAGCAAGATGAAATCAAAAATGCAACAATTTCTTGTAAATCAGATTAGTATTTTAAGAAAAATGTTAACTAAACATTGAACAACTTCTTTACGGTATGAGATATTAAAATAAAAACTCATTTATTTTTATTATATAATGTTAAATTGTTGTTATGTTTGATTCAATTATTATATTTTGTATGTAATTAATTTATAAAAAAAAATAAATAAAAACGAAAGCGTATTTCATTACATAAATTTAGGGGTGATCATAGTAAGTATGCAATTACTATACATACCTGTATAAAACGGAGAATTTTGTAAATTATTATACAAATGAACTTGAGTCATATATGAACTTGAAATGAAAGAATTGAAGTTCATCGAGTAAAGCTCGAGTTAAGCATCGAGTAAAAACTAGAAATAATAGACGGTCGATGGAGATTTATGGCATTTAAACTCTAACGTTGAATTTAAAGTTTTTTTAATCGGCCAAAATTGTTGAACTAGTTTTATAATGTCATTTTTAGCATTTGTATAAATCGACAAATTGATAATTTTAATAAAATACATTGGTCTCAGTGATGTTTCTGAGAAATGAGCGATTAAGACAAGTGTCTCAAAAAGTTATCGATGTTAAGTGATTGTGACGCAATCTAAATTGACGGCGTAATTCATGAAGAGAAAAAATGTAACTTGATAAAAACAAATGTGTGACAATCTTTTCATTTGGTTCGGAAAATACATCCATCATTTGAATCATATGTGTTTTATATGCCACCTGATGTTTTTCATAAGAAAATATGAAGCACTACTGATTCACAGCCATAATTCCACATCAGACAGTTCATCGAGATGTAATTGTTGCTAATGCAAAGTTTTCGGATTTTCCGTTCCGAAAAGCAGAAGTCTGTTAAATGACACATCATCGTGCCTCTTCGTACAGCCGATTACATAAAACAATAGGTAAGGATAGGAAGGTATATAGTTACGAACAAACGAACCGGTTACAAATATTTGGCAAATCGTTGCTAAATTACTGTTAGCACAAGACTTGTTCTTATTTCTGCAATTACCAAACCGCAATCTCCAGCCCACAACAGCTATCTGCATTCATCCTTTTTTGATTAAAATTAAAACATTAATACAAAAAAATGAAAACATTTCTTTGATTTGCAGCTCAGGAATCTGTAAAATTTTGTTTAATTAATTAGTATTATTATTTATTTCAGCCAAATAAAATTGCTTGTTTATTAGAAGTGATTTTCACTATCTAAGTTTAAATTAAATTTGATATTTCTTCAATCTCTCACATGTTTCTTTTACTAGATGAAGGTAGTAATCCTTGAACTATATTCATCTTGCTTATATAAAAATACATATATTCAACCAAATGTTTTTTACATAAATATTTTCTACATAAGTTTAGCAATTTTAAAGCAAAAGTCAAATCTTATAATCTTCCATAATCCATATCTCAATATTTCATTATTTATATTCTGCGCCTACTGCCATCTACACTTAAACATTAAAAACAAATTATTTAACCAACACAGATTGTAAGAAATTTAATTTCTTTTACAAAATTTACACTTATATGGTAAATTTTTAAATTGCTGAACAATCACATATTTATCTTATATATAATGAACTACCACTTTGATTAATTTCGATTCTTCTATCACCGGTTTATTATTAATCATTTGTCATTAATTTTTAGTAAAACCTAATGAACTTCTTTATATTAAACCATTAAGCTCTCCAAAACTCCTTATTTAATCTAATCACCAATGCCGATAAACACTAACCAGATCATCCAGATTTGACCTATAACAATATTTGTTAGAGTACCGTTTTAATTTTCGAAATTTTTCTTCAGACACATTTTATAATCGATACAGGAGTTTATGTCGTGGCCTTGCCGGATCGCTTCATCAATAATTCATACCCCTACTTTTCTTTAAGGAAACAATATAAAATGCAAAACTGAAATACATATTAGGTAAAACAATGTTGTCAATGAGCAAAATCATGTTTTTTGCTTTATCTCAAATTTACATTGTTGTAAGTATCTAGACATTATCACATGTCTCACAAATCTAAGGATATTTCTGATTTAAAAAGTTCGATCGGCTTTTAGTAGAGGAGGTTTTGGCGAGTTAAAATCAACCAATAGATATAGATCTATATATGAAAAAAAATTAAACAAATTAATGCATTGTTAGGTAGACATTGAGAAGTAATGTATCTATTGTATGTGCGCGTGCGCCATGCAGTGTATGTATAATAATTACGACTTTATGGTATCATTTGCACGCTATTATAATAGCAATACCAATAAAGCTCAGGCCAATTATTTACTTTTATGAGTTAGTATGAGTAAATGGTTAGAAAACAACAAAATTTGTACAATTCGTTCGTAAACTGTCGATTTCTCGTAAATTTTTGACTTTGCTTTGTTATATCTTACAATACAGGCCTTAACATCAATTTTTGTATATGAGGCATCTAAATATGATTATTTATCAGGACTGTCGTAAAATAATTTTCCCATTTATTGATACATACTCAAATTTTTCATTCATAAGAAATTTTCCTGATTTTTGTTTTTATTTTCGGCTAATATTTAAAGGCTGATTTCCATTATGAAAAAAATGTTCATTCATAAGAAATTTTCCTGATTTTTGTTTTTATTTTCGGCTAATATTTAAAGACTGATGTCCATTATGAAAAAAATGTTGTCAGTATTTTTTACTGAAAAACAAAAGCGAGAAAAAAACTAAAAATGCCATTAGAGTGACTGAGATCGTTTTTTCCTTTTTTTATTTTGACAGATGCGTGTAACATAACCAATAAATTTAAATTTTTTTTTGTTTTAAAAAAAAAGAACAAAATACTCTTTAAATCTACAACAATAAATTTAAAAAAAATAAACTAAACATAAGTATTCAATATTTTCAATTATTTTCACAATGAATTAAGATGGATGACACAAAACGAAATGTTAAAATTATTCATTGACCACAAAAAATTAGCCATCTTTATTTTTCCTATAAGATATTTCTCCAGTACTGAATAAAAATACTTCTCTTGATATATTTTGTCAGTACTGCTATAATTATTTTCTCAGTAACCATAAAAATTTATTCAGTACTGACTAAATTTTTTGTACTGGAAATATTTTTTATTTCACTCGCACTTTAAGAAAAAATTAATTTTTTATCCCGCCTTGACTATTTTGTCAGTATTTTTTCATAAAGGAAATCAGGCTTTAAGTTCGATAAAATTTCGTTTATCGAATATGATCACATGATCAAAATGGTTCAATGTGATTCGATAAAATTTATAAAGAGTGATTATATAACGTAACTCTTTTGCATTTTGCATTTGAATCTTGTATAGGAAAAACACTCTAGCACACAAAGAATACACAAAGTTACAAAAATTATTTTGTTTTGTTTTGTTTACGTTGATTTTTTTGTTTCTTTTTATTCTTGATGGTCCATTGTCTGTTACTGTTATTGTATCGTATTGTATGTTTACTTGTCGATATGAAAAAATTGATCAAAAATATATGTAATGTTTGGCGGATTTAAAATATATTTGTGGAAATATAAATATAAATATATAAATTTGATATTATTCAATTCATAATTTTATTGACTACTTCGGGTGAGAAAATTTGTATAATTGTTAATTCGTTAATTCTATTTCGAAAAATTAAACGAAACATCACTTTAATTATTTTTGGAAATAATAAAATTAATCATCAATAATCATACTGACAACGAACAGGTGCTTTCGCCTCAAATGCTCGTAGCAAACTAAAGGTGAATTTACATTTCCGACGATTTTTCGGCAAAGCTGCCTGCCGCAGGAAATTCGGCTGACGCTGTTTTTCGAAGATTTACATGTTCGAAGTGTTTTCGGTGCAGTTTCTCACATGTATATGTATATAAAAACCGATTTATTGGTTTTTCATAAAGGTGTAGGAATAATTAAATACAGAGCACAGTGTTTAAATCAAATAGCGAATGAAAAAAACATATTATGCAATAAAAAAAATATTATGAATATAGGAATCTGTGCCGTCGCGCCGAAACGATAAATTTTGTTCATGTCTTCGCTGTGCCGAAAAATCGGCAAAGTAGTTCTTTCTAATTGGTTGAATGTGTCACGTGATGTTCGGCGCAGAAAAAACGTCAGATATGTAAATCCACCTTAAAACAAGGAAACAAAATCAAAAAGGCAACGAAGAACAAAACTGTTTGCATTATTTCTAAAAAAATTGAATCGAAGGAAAAATGGAAAAAACGAGCGGGATGCAAAATACTACTTGTATGCCGGAACCAGAGCACAATATAACAAACAATATGCATTTAAACCCGATATTATAAATTCATTTCGTTTTATTTTTCTATTCACGATCGAAAATATAAAAATCTAGATTCTTGAACCTTCAAAATCATGAATTAAAATATTGGTTTAAATGAAAATTATTAATCCAGAATTGTTGATAAATAATCATTTTCCAAACTCTGGAAAGTGAGTAATTGGTTTTGGGGCCTGCCTACCAAGTTATAGGAAGTTAAAAGTCAAAAATTTCGACAAAATCAACTTTTTCATACGATTGTTGATGTATTTACCACTTTCTAACCCATTACACACTTTCTAACCCATTACACATATAGAACTAGCCATGTTTTTCGATGAGAAATGGCCTATGTATACGCATTGATAATAGTATACTTTTTTAATAAATACATACATGCATAAAAAGAGAACAAAAATATAATGTAATCACAAATAACTATTATACAGATAATCAAACTATATAGAGAATTAATATATACTAAACTGATATAAGGGGAAATAATTGTACCCTGGAAATAGTTGTAAGGAATGAAAGAGATAATAAAATTCAAATGTAGCCTTTTCACCCAAGGTACAATTATTTTCTCTTATTTTAGTCTAGTATACTTTATTTCTCCATATAGTTTCTTTATCTGTTTAATAGTTATTTGTCATATAATAACGGATAATAATATGACAAATTATATCGAAGCCTACTAAGTTTATTTATTCAATCAAATGAAAATATGCAACCTTAAAGTGTAGTAGATGAAAAAATCCAAACAAAAGAAATTCAAAATTACTCGTTTCTCACTAGCACTAGTTATAGGCTAGTACTCAGATCGATTTCGCGTGAAATTTCCATACGATTTTACCAAAGTGAACTCAGAAATGAAAATTTTCATTTCTGTTTTCACTAAGCAGTACTCAGTTCATTAGCGCAAAAACTATAGTTATCTCAATGCCCCAAAGATGGTGCGCATAAACTCTACAAAATTTTTTCACGCGAAAATAATGATTCGAACCATTTTTTTCACGTGAAATTTGAACATTTGAACTGTTTGAACATTTGAATTCTCCAAAAAAATTCATTTCTATTTCACGTGAAAATAAATAAATTTTTGGAGAAGGCGGTAAAATTTCATTTCACTTTGAACTGAGTACTAGCCTTAAGATGTATTTCGAAAAACAGACGCACCCTACCAAAGGTTTAGTACTATGTGAGCAATTTTATTCTCTTTTCCATCTCTTTTAAAGGCCAATTTGTGTCAAAATGACAATGATTTTATTTACAACGGTTTTTTATTTTTTCTATACTGTATTTTAGAACCGTAGTAAAGGGGGATTCGCGGTATTCACAACCGTGTACGAATGGGAGAATATTCTCCAGTGCCGCTAAAGGTTGATATTTTTCAACAAAGTCTGGCTTGTGTAAATACTTGCGGCGGTTTTGCTAATAATACTCATTGGGAATTTCACAGGTTTAAACATTTATATTATTTTATATTTAATATATTTAAAGCTTAAAACATAAACCAACCACCGAGGGAACAAAATACGTACGCGTAGTGTGACTATCAATACTGCACGTTTCATAGCTCGAAATAAGATTTTGTGAAAAGTTGGCATTTTCTGTCGCAAGAAAAATCAATCTATATTGTAGCCGATGTGATGTGTTCCTCGGCAATAATTCTTGGGTCAAGTGAATTTTAAATACAAACATCAAAAATGTTCGTAGGAGATACCCAATTGACCAAGATGGATCAGTGTAGCCACTTTTTCGAACAGCATCCATACCTTGTGCAGTGTAATCAAGTTTGCGAAACAACTGAATTCCTATTCTGAAAACATGTCGTTAAGCTTCTTATCATGCTTACACTGGGAGCTGTACAGTGTTAAAATGCTGACGGTATTTTCTTTCTGAATATTGTCTTGGGCTTTTTTATAATAGCTACAAATTGTGCATTAACGAAAAAAATTCAACACGAAATAGAAGTGTTTTTACGAATAGTGATTTTTGCCAGTAGTTGATTAATAGAATTCTGAACCACCAAAATTGTATTAACTGTCAAAAAGAATTATACACCCTCTTGAGAATTGCTTATCGCCAAGACAAACATAATTTAATGAACACTGTTAGAAACTCGAATTAAAATTGAGAATATTTTTAGAATACTAAAGAAATGCATATTGTCCAATAAACCAGGATAGGAGGCTTTAATTTTATGGCTAGGATCAAAATTTGTTTTGACAGAAGTTCTTAACCAATTTCTCAAATAAAGAAATATATAATATTTGTTTTTGCTCAAAACAGTTTTTATAAAAAAAATTGTTTTTCGCATGAGATGGTAAGTGCGAATGTCACAACCATCATAAGTGTATTCAAAAGAAATACACACATGAATTCTCTACACACATTTAACGATTCATTCATTCTTTTTAAGTGAAATTTAAAAATAAATTTTGTTTCAATTTGTGATTCATGGTTTTTTATGACGAGAAATGACCTGCTAAGCTAAAAGCTACAAATTGAATCGAAATGCACATGCCATTTCTTCACTAGTGAAGTGACCCATTACATGCTTTTACCACATAATAATATGATTTTGAAAATATTGTTTAGCTATATATTAGGTATATTTTTATAATCAACAGTCCAAGAATATAACCTTTAAATATATATATATATATTTATATACTTCTCTTTCCTTAAAATATTAGGAGGAGGAGTAAAATTAATCTAAATTTTAGTTCCAAGAGAAAATATAGACGGAGACTGTATTTTGAAATAACAGTGTTGGTAAATATGTTCTTTAATTGCGACACTATTATATTTAACATACATACGATATGAGGTATTCAATTTTTCTATGGGGTCGAAATAATTAAACTAATTAAAAAAAATGAGTTTATGTTTTTATTTAAATCAAATTATTATTTTTTTAATCTAAAATAATTACAGTCTTTGCTATTAAAAGCTACCAACCATTAGTTAACGTATTCCTTTAAATTCTCCCAAATAATTTTGCATGTATTTTTCGTAATATCGTGGACAACGATAAGCTTGCATGTAACAAACCTTCATTGTTGTCAGTAACCAATTATCTGGACAGTATGTTGAACTAGGTTCCTCTAGTAAATGATTGTGTACAAGGCCACGACTGCTTTTATACTGCATTACAGATATATAAATCATAGAACACTCCAATATTATTTTCGATATTTTAGCCCTACCTAAATTGAAGATTCTTTCACCTGTTAGGTTTTTAAATTTTCTTGGTGCATGTGGATTTAAATTTCTGGTGTTTAAGAAAAATGCACCATTAGCAACAAAACAATGGTAATATAGCACTTCCCACTAGAAAGTTTTCCGGAAATGTTAACCAGTCTTTGGCCATATATACTCATATGTATGCTCATATTTCCAGGTAATTAATTATATAGTTGTCGTCGACTGCTGTCATTAATATAATACTGTGGAAATCCTGATTAAAAATAAATCCATTTTACGTTAAGGTCGGTGGCTTTACTACGAAATGTTGTCGTATCCAACTCCCTATGTTTCATTTTTCACAAAAAGTAAAACAATCTTCATCAATTATGACACACATGTGTTATTTGCTTAAACGATACATAAATGCCGTATGTCATTGTCTTGATCCACTTGCAAAATATACAAATGTAATAAATGCAAGAGATTTAAATATAAATAAAACAATAGGCACTTAAGTCGACTTCATTACAAAACCAAGTCAAAAAATTACAAGGAAAACACGTCATTTTCAACCAATGAAATTGCTAAAAAAATTTTGGCGGAAGGAAGGAACGCAACCATGAAGTCGACTTAACTCTAATACGATGGCTGCCTTTTCATTCGAGCTTATTCTATCTGTATACAAATTGTAGTTAATCTGTTTTCAGGGGTTAGCGATAAAACTTATCCCGGGAGTTTAGTAGGATGGTCCCTCGATATTAAGGACCGATCTACATAATAATGCTTATATTAAATTTATTTTAAACGGAATAAATTATTGCGACACAGTACGAAATGTTTGTTATATAATTAATTGTAAATCGTTTCTAATCGATTGATAAACGTTTCATGATACTGCGCTATAAAATAAGAACACTTATCTGGTAAAAACCATAAAATTAAGATTTTATTCAATTAACATGATTTAGCCTTACTTCAACATAGAAGTTCCAAATTCCCCAAAAATAAATTAATCTTATTCTAAATAATACATATTCTAATTAATGCATTGACCCCGCAGTATAGTAAACAGTATTTTTTTGTTCATTTTCCAAAGCAGCCATTCTTGCTAAATACATCAGAGCGGCAACTAACGCTGCATTATTGATAGCACCTGTGAACAATGTTGCCATTTTTATCCCTGGCAATATCATTGGTAAAAATGAACCTAACAGTGCAACGGGCAAAAACATTGCTGGAACACCCATTTTCATGAAATATTGAAAATATTTATTTTTCTTCCCTCGACCTGATAATATTCCATCTGTTGAAGGTTTGTACATCAATTGTTTTTTTAAAGATACATCAAGTAAATCATTTTGACTGGACACGACATTTATAATAAGTCCTGGCGTCAATTGAATTTTAATTTCTCGATCACCGAAAAATTGTTTAAATCCTAGATAAATTCGTTTGTTCAATTCTTTGTCGGTTAATTTATAATAGAAATCATTTGAACTGTGATCATCGCCGTTTGTATCACAGACAATTCGATTGAAAAAATCGACTGTTACGCTTGTATTTTTCGCCATGTTATCATTGTTGTTTGATGTTTCAAGATTTTGTAATATATAAATTTTCATGCATCTCAAAATATTGAATTGACTCATACAGTTTAGTATTTTTCTTGGTATCGATTGTTTGAGATACTCCAGTGGCGATGAATTTAGAAATTGAGAGGTCGGTGCGATTTGTAAATCATTTTTTGAGGTTTGTGATGAATATGTAGTTTGTGATAAGTTGTATTGATCTTTTGTGCTTTTAGAGAATATACTCTTTGAATGTACCGTCACAGTTAAGATGAATACAATAAAGATGACTATTTGCTTATTCATCGTTCTTAAACTTAACAGTTCAATGAGTAAAAACTGAAAATAAAAGAAATATAAATTACAATTTATATGTATATTATTTAAACTTAACGCTAATAATTAACCCATAATATTCATGTTTATAGAAGCACAAAATAAAACAGTGTTTTAAAGAAGTCGAGCAAGTGTGATTCACATAATATGAAATATACCGCCGTTAGGGAATTACCATTTTTTGTGCTGCCTTTTAAACTGCTAAGTAGAGTTGTCTAATTAAACTTTGTCATTATTTGTATCTCTTCAATACGAGATTTAAAGGGTTTCCATTTATCTCATATAGTAAACAAAGATTAAGTTTTAACAGATAAGATAATATATACTTCTACTCGAAATTTTAGATGTAATGAATAACAACTTATTTTGTAAAAAAGATATGCGTTTTGGTCTCTATGATTTTTTGTCATAAAAAATACTCGATCGCTTTAGATTATCAATATAATTGTGCTAAATATGCAAATTTACACAATCCAGGTAAATGCTAAACTGTAGGAAAAATTATAACGCCAGACATTTATTGTGTAAAGTTCGAAAAAGGGGTCATACAGCTTCTTCATTTAAAGAGTGTCCAGTATAGCAGTGAATAGAGTAAAGGAAAAATAAGACAAGAAGTAAAGCAAGTATGGAAGCGCCTGGTGCCAGTGCACATAGAAAACGATATGTATTCCGATATGTTAAAAAATTATGCCCGCGCTGCAGAGAAATTAATTTTTAAATAATTTGCAGCAAAGTAAAAGCACTCGCTGAAATGATTAGACAGCAACATTTGTAACAAAATTATGAATTATCTGAATTTATAACAAAATTATGAATAATAAGAGGTGTTTCTCCAACCGAAGTATGGCATATTTATACAAACATAAGAACCGAATAAAAACCATACTCAAAAATCTGAAAAGGATAGGAGTTCAAATTAAGGCATCACATTAAAATCAGAAATCAAACTACATTGGATAAATAAATTAACATTGATTTTGCTTGGACATGAAAACTTCAGTGCCATCAAACATAAAGGGTCCGCCAACTAAAGTTTTTTCTTTCAACTAGTGCTTATTTCGTGAATGGTAACACTTAGCTCATGTCTGATTTGACAGATAATTAGTTTTATCCTTCCGCTGAACGAATATAGTTGTGTATACGCTTGAACAACGCTGGTAAATATTTCGACATTACTTTGAAAATCATGGTAATGTTGCAGAATCACCGTCAGCTCCGTATGTTCGTTATCTTGCGAAAAAAGTGAAAGAAACTGGCATCCTCATCGATAAACCTAAGCGTTAAAAGCCAAAAATAGTGCGTACACCGAGAATATTCATACCTGTGGCAGAAAGTGTGCGTGATGCGCCATCAACATCAATTCACCGTCGTTCTCAACAATTGAACATTTCGGAGACATCATTGAGACGAATTTTGCATAAAGACCTTGGTATGACGCCATACAAAGTCCAATTGGTTCAGGAATTGAGGCCAACTGACCGTCCAATGCGTTTTAGCTTCCTGAGTGGGCCTGCGATCGACTTACAGAAGATGTTGCCAAAAAAATCATCTTTTCGGATGAAGCTCATTTTGATCTTGGCGGGTATGTAAACAAGCAAAATTGTCGCATTTGGGGCACGGAAAACCCGCACGCATACATTGAAAAGCCGGTACACCCAAAACGAGTCACTGTTTGGTGCGGATTTTGGTCCAGAGGCATAATTGGGCCATTTTTCTTCGAAAATGAGCAAGGAGTGGCCGTTACAGTCAATGGCGATCGTTATCGGGCCATGTTGAACGAATTTTTGTTTACAAAAATTGAAGAGGAGGACATTTGGTTTCAACAGGACGGCGCTACGTGCCACACAGCTAAAGCTACACTAGATGTTTTGCGCCCTGTTTTTGAAGATTGCATTATCAGCCGCAGAGCTGATGTCGTTTGGCCACCTCAGAGCTGCGATTTGACACCGTTGGACTATTATTTGTGGGGTGCCCTCAAAGATAAGTGTTACGCCGACAAGCCAGAGACAATTGACGCTTTAAAGGACAATATTCGTGAAGCCATTGGTCAAATACAGCTGCACACAATCGATAATGTGCTTAAAAATTGGACCGATCGTGTAGGCTACTGCATGGCCAGCCGAGGCAGCCATTTGAATGAAATTATTTTCCATTACTAACCGGAAGGATTGTACTTTTAAATAAAAAAAGAAATTTGAGAAAATATTCAGTAGTTTTTTTTTATAACATTTCCAAAAAAATAAAAGTTATTTGGCGGACCCTTTATAAACCCGACAGAAACAAACAATCTAAATTTACTTTTAATCGAGACCATCAAAGCTGTTCAACAAGACAAACTTAGATTTGGACAAGATATATCAGCATTATAATATCAGCGTAAAAGCAGCCTTCGGTAAATCGGCCAATTAAAATATAATCAACAGGCCATAAGGGAAAATTCAAGAAAGACAATAACTAGAAACAAATAATAATATTACAAATTAAAGCTTTACTAATTACAACAAAACAAATAATAATAAATAATATATAATAATAATAAACAACTTGTTAAATAATAAACAATTCCCAAACTGTTGGAAGCACCCCAAAGAACCTATCGCACATACGCAAGGTTAATAAAATTATTATTCATAAAAAAATTATACAACACTTTCTTGAATACGATCTTATATTCGAAATAAATTCCACAATCCGTGCAATAACTTCAGTCACAACTGAAGTATGTCGAAATTTAAATAATTATAGCAGTGCACTGGTGTGATATCAATCGATATGAAAAATGCATTTGAGTCAGTTTGGATTTTTGGGCTGATTAGCAAACTAAAGAAAATACAATTTAACAGTATAATAGAGAGTTAGTACCCACGAATGGATCTGAACCATCCAATTCATCATCTTCAATGGATTACAGTGAGAAACGATAACTGCATTAATTACTTTAATTTATTTATCAAAAACCTTATAAACAACGATAGCAGATGACATAGTTATTTATAGCACTGACCCAAAAATAGTTACCATGACATACAGCCTGCAATTTATTGACGTTTATTTGGAAAACTAAAATCTATGC
Organism: Tipula lateralis; assembly: GCA_963932295.1. Classification (NCBI taxonomy): domain Eukaryota; kingdom Metazoa; phylum Arthropoda; class Insecta; order Diptera; family Tipulidae; genus Tipula; species Tipula lateralis. The sequence continues at coordinate 40,826,294 of OZ010736.1, forward strand.
GAAAATATATTATTTTAATTATTATAGAAACAGTTTCGATCAATTCTGTTACATTTATAGATAGGTCGTGTCGTATAACCAAATTTTCAGATCGAAATGGCTAAACCACAATGTAAAAAGTTTATGTTATAAAACTGGTATAATTCCAGCTACAAGGAATGCTTACAGACTTTTGAAAGGAAATGTATAAGACCCTGTACGGGAAAATACCGAAAATAAAATTCAGAACACAAAATTATCAAACGCAAAAGATAAAAAATAGCCTGAAGTCCTCTAGCCATTCCAAGAACTACTTCATGAAATAATAATTCATACTCATATGGGTCTTATTATTCAGATGAACGACTATTTAAACAAGCTGCTGTAATTACCCAAGCCGGTGGTATTCTTATATGTCCACGCTAATGGATATGTCCAAAACAAGGAACAACTACTAATAATCTTCAACACATACCGGCCTCAATCCGAAAAATATTTTGATGAACTAAAATTCAGGAACTTCGGAGATAATAATTAATTTTCACTGACATAGATGGAAGCTAAACCTCGACTGTGCTGTGAGATATTTAGTAGATGAATTAATAGATTTAAGTAGTTTAAGTATTAAAAATTAGCAATTTTGTAGCACAAAACAAAAATAAAGTGAACGGTATTAAAAAGATGATAAGATAAGATAAAACCGTAAATTGAGCTTATTAACCGTAATTAATATTGAATAACACCGAGATGTCGAGTTCAATTCTCGCCAAAGGAGGATGACATAAAAAATATTTTATCGGCTATCATTCTCTAACTTGAAAAATTATAACTTGATTGATACTACGAATACTATTAATTTTTAATTACTCCCCAAATGGCACAGTGGATATAGTGGCAATTGGAGTACCGGGTTCGAATCTCGATATAGAAGCAGGATATAAAACTGTATTTTCATCATTCGATTACGATCGATGAGGTGAATGAACACATCTGTGACCCTCTGTTGAAATGCAATGTGCGAAAATTGGACCTACAGCCGAACATCGAGAGAATATCACAATGTGCGAATTGATCCTTAGTGACGAAAGACACATAAACACTAAATTTTGAATTATAAATCGGAGTGAAATAATCTTACTTGCTGTACTTCTTAAGTACTTAATGTTACACTTTAAATAAACTTTACTTATGACATTCCCTCTAAATAATTAATTTAATAGTCACATTTCTTGTTCACAATCGAATTAAAAAAAACTTACACTTTTTAGATGGGATGATTCCCGACACAATAAAATAGAAAATAGTTGTTTCGAATATAACAGAAAAAAATAAATGTATTTAACATAAAGTGGTCGACGATGGACTGATGAACAAATGAATTTTTTATAAAGAAGCCAACCGACGATAACCAGAAATGAAAAACTAAGAAAAACAACTTTTTACACATTTCTATTTTTAAGAAGCTAGTTGTTATTAATATACAGTTAATGATCAATAGTACGGTGTCTTCAATTAAAGTGATTGGATATTTATCTTACATGCATCGTTGCAATTTATATTTTAATATTTGTTTTTTTTTGAGTTTTGGATTTGATCTAAAAAACAAACATGTTGAAAGAAAGTGTAACGATGCATGATAAAGAAGAGAATTTATTTTGCTTCTTGCTTGCTTATCAATAATTATGTCGAATTACAATGTTCTAGGTAAACTGCATTTATTTATTACTTTTTTCAATTTAGTTTAATCAATTTAATCTAGATTTTTTATTATGAAAATGTGTTTCATAAATACAATGATTGTGATTGTCGAAAAGACTAAATGAAGATAAGAGTACTTGAAAAATAAGTATCTTTAAGCAATATGAGGTGGAGAAAATACTTTAGGGGCCTGGCCAACAATGTCTTGGGAAATCCCAATCATGAAAAATAAAAATTAGATAATTTATCAACAAATTGTCGGTTGATAGTTTATCAAAAAATCAAAAACATAATTATTAAATTGTTTTCAAAATGTTATTGACACCTGAATTTGTTATCAAACTACTTCAAGCTTGTCTCTTTTGTCAAATCGTTAATGCTTTATAATATTATATAGATTGCTAAAAAATGGGTTTGATTTATTTCGAAAACCTCTTGGTTCGTACGTTTACCCGGATGTCCATTGTTTATTTAGTAAGTTTTGGCCTTTAATATTATAGTTTATTTGTAAGGTAGGTAGTAAATTTTATAGTTTATTTGTAAGGTAGTGAATGTTTACTAACATTAAAACAATACTCATAGATAAGTAAATGATTCTATAGCTGGTAAAAATCACAAAAAGTTGTAATACATTACATAGTTGCATTCCAAACAGTCTCTCATGTTAGTTTGTTGTATGCTAGAGAATTTATTATTTACCTCGTGAACTCGAAAGAATGTAATTGAAATTGTATGTCTTAATTTTGACATTAAACTAATAATTTTTTTATGAAAGTACCATCTGTTGAATCAGGGTGTGGAAAAGGTAGATATTAAAGAGAATTTGGGTAAGTTAGTCCATCGTTGACGTTGTCTTCACCGACGAAAATATCAATTACTCATACAAAAAATACTAAATCTATACAAGAAAACTTATTCACCTATCTAATCCACGATACCTAAAAAAATGAATTAAAACAAACTTTAATTCTTAAGGTGGGCTCACGTATGCGATCAGACAATGGTTCATGAATCAAGCCAATTAAATCATTGGAAACAAATTTTAACTTTGGGCAAATTTAAATCGCAAGAATAAACATAATAAAAAACACAAATTATGAGTACTAATATCTCAACCGAACCGCCACCAGCGCCATCTTCAAACGGGCAGATCAAACGGGCTAACGAATCTACTATTATAAGCACTCTAGCGTTTTTTGTAAAACACGCAATGACGCAAATGGCAGCCTATAAGGATGCCTTGAAGGACCTTCTAGCTAGCACAATGGGTTTGTTCGCTGTAATAGGGCGTCGATATAAACCACGTGTACTGCAGCAAGTATTCCAAAACTACTCTCAACGACTCTTCGAGTCGAGATAGACGACTGTTGAACACATATTGATCTTCTGAAAGTACCTCCAGCGTTTCTTCTGCGCATAGTTACACCACACTAAATTTATAGTTTACATCTAATACTACAAATAGCACGAGACTGAGGCTATGCTTAGAATTAAAATAGGTCGAGCCCACATTACCAAATGCCTAAACATAAAAATATACTAATTAGTAACAAATATTATATATTAAACAGATTTCACTCCTAATAAATTTGGGAAATTCAACTAAAATTCGAAGTCTCGGGCAATATCCTTCCACATTGTACAACTTGGCTCAGGGAAATCTTGGTCTATTATTTCAATAATGCTCGTAACTTTATACAAGTTTCTCATATTTTTTGTGTGGTAGTGCATGTCTCCTAACTATATCCATATCTTGCAATGACGATTATACTGTCTCCACTCTAAAGATATCTAGAGCGATAAAATTAGTTTGCGAAATTACAATATATGTATTTATTAAAATAATTACCGCATAGTTAATGATCATCACTGATCTGCAAATATTGAAATTCTCCGACACCCAATCGCTGTATTGAGGAGCCCACGATTGACAGCTATATATCAATGCTGCGCATTTAATGAAAGTTGACGAAAGTGCTGTTATCATTCAACCTAATCTCAACCTTTGTGAAGATAGCCCAAAATTTCAGCCCCGAAAATAGAAAAAGGTACATATGGCAATACTATTTAATTATTTTGATACTATAACGACATTATAGGTATAGTTATAATTATAGGTTTCTCCTTATATATTAAAATAAAAAAAATCTATGGCTTAGCGGCCGTAAACGGCCCTTACCGCGTCTCAACTGAGACCTTATGAACCATTTTAACGATTGGTGCACATTGTAGGTGGTCAGCCCAACGAATGTTTTTACACACAAACGCGTTTTTATGTCATCCGGTTGCATGTTAATTTTTGGTCAACGGCGGGAATCGAACTCGAGACCGCGGCGTGATGAGAAACTCTCTTAACCATTAAGCTACATCCGGCTCCTTATATATTACACTATTTATATGTCATTAGCTTAATAAACAAGATATTAAGAAAATTTTTTTAAAAATTTCAGATATTATGATAAAATGTTCATACGTAGTTCTATAAAGAAAACAAGACACGTCATTCAGAATATGCTGAGCAACTAAATAAATTACAATTAACAACAAATTTACTGTCCGATTTACTATACTATTTGTTGGCCCAACTATCGATAAATATTTTTTGATTGGTGACAGAAAAATTCTACAAAAAATCGTACGTGTTCCTAAACCAGTCACCTATCAAAAAATATGGATCGATAGTTCGGCCAACGAATAGTTCCTGACTTCGACGGACTATATCTCAATTCCTAGACATAGAAAAATTCTGCAAAAAATCGTACGTGTTTCTAAACCAGTCACCTATCAAATAATCTAAGCTATTATGAGAGTTAAATTTTTTGCGCTGAGTATATGAAAGCTATCACGATAGTAAATTTTTCTGGGCTGAGTATATGAAAACTCATGATAGTTGATTTTTTCGGGGCTGAGAGTAAAAGTGTCATGATAGTTGAGATAAGTTTTGCTATCGCTTTTTTCTGGGATGAATTCTGGGCTAACTTCACATACATCTAATCTTAGCGACAAGATCAACGTATAGTAAACTTGTCGTTTGCGAAAAAAATCTGGCATGTCAAAAAGTGGACGCTCTAGTTAGAACATTTCTGGTGAGGGCGAAAGTCTCACGAAATTACCTTCAACATCGATATCACGACGTTCTCAGAAATTCTGCATTCATCCATCTGTTTGACGAATTGTACATTATGTTTTGCATTTGCTATACGTTGCTCATTTCACACGGGATGTAGTTTATTTATCACGGGATGGTTTCATAAACAAACAAAATTGTCGTATTTAGCAACAACAAAGACCGCGATTAATTTCAAAAAAATTATTGGTCCATTTTTCTTTGAAGATGCAAATAAAAGAACTGTTACTGTCACAGAAAAAGTATCTTCATATTTTATTACATAGTCAAATAGAGGCCGTATGGCTGGCTATAGGTCCGGATCTACGTAGAACCATCTAAACATTGCATATCTCCATGCCAGTCTGTAGGAAGATGGAACTGATGGGAGATGAGTTCGTTCATGAATTTTGCATTGTTCACATCACCATCCGTAATCAGCATTTCGTAATGAATCCTGCCCCTATCGGGATTAGAACCCTGGAAAAAGCTGCTACGAGTAAGGAAATATAATTCGGTGAATTATACTTACTCGTAGCAGCTTTATAATAATATTTCTGGGCCATTGTTTATAATTAACTAATATGTAACATTATTTCTGAACTATAAATAATTTTTTTATAATTATTTATTCATAAATGGATAATAAGGTTACTACTGTCAAATAAAATTATGTTTGGAATTTTTGTTTTGTTTCTTTTCTTATCATCGTATTTATTAATATTTTGGTGAAAGTAAATTCGATAAAACAATAAAAAAAAGTGAAAAATAAAATACAATAAAAGTACGTTAAGAATTTTGTCTACGAGTAGTATAGTTGAAATTGAAAAAAATTTGGTTTGCGGTTTAGTATTCATAACTGTGCTATCTTTAACGCCTCCCTGTATGTTTCACCTATTTATGGATCGCTTTATCCAATTTATTCAATTTAAATTTGTATTTATTATTATGTGTTCGTCGCCGATTTTTTCTAAAATTCTTAAATTACTAATTTAATAAAATTGCTGAATAGTTATGTTAAGCGCTATTACCTGGCGAGGTTACTTCATGTAAAGATGTTATTAATAATTCGTTCGACTGACAAACGACATTTCAACATCGTTTTCCATTTCTGTTTTTTTTTTAAAGTTTATTTGAATTTGTTTGCTTTAGTTAGGATTAGTCAAATTTTAAATTTGTTGTTTAATGTTTTCTACTGCTCTCTTCGAATGACTCATAGGAACAAATTATGAATTTAGTTTTTAGCGTAAGTGATATAATCAGAAACATCGTTATTAGGCAAACAGTTCTTGAACAAATATTAATTGAGCGTCTGTTTTGCATTTATATATATATAGATATATATATATATATATATATATATATATATATATATATATATATATATATATATATATATATATATATATATATATATATTTATATATATATATATATATATATATATATTATATATATATATATATATATATATATATATATATATATATATATATATATATATATAAATATATATATATATATAAATATATATATATATATATATATATATATATATATATATATATACATTTTTTTTTTAATTAAACCAATTTTTTTCAAAAACGCAATTGTTTTAACACCAAGTATTATTTTTTGTCTTATTATTTACTCAAAATATTATTTGATTTTAAATTTCATGATCCCAGTAAAAAAATTTGTGTGGATTTTCGAAAATAGAGAAAAATTGTCATATTTTTTGAAACGAATTAATTTTAAAAAATTTAAAAATAATATATTAATTTCGTAATAAGGCATATTTCAAAATATAAAATGTATAAATTATCCACTAAACTAGAAATTTAATATTTGGTATGACCGCCATTTTTTCTTAATTACCGCTGCACACATGTTGCTCATAAAGTAAATCAAATTTTGAATCACGTCATTACTAATATCATCCCACGCAATTTGGATTTGGTGCTTCAGTTGCTGGATGGTTTCTGGATTACTTTGACGGACTTTATGCTTCATAATAGCCCAAATTTTTTCAATTGGGTTCATATCTGGGCTAAAAGGAGATCATTTTATTGTGTAGATGGAATTACCAACCAAGTACTTTTTCACCGTCAAATAGAAATAAAATGTTATGTAACAAAGTTGTTTATTATTTTTTACCTGAAAGTTATACAGAAGTTTTAAATAAAGAAAAAAAAAGTGCATAGTCATTTGTTTTGATCTGTGGGCTGGTGCGTTGTCGTGTTGAAAGATGAAGCTCTCAGTTTCAGGTACACATTACCGGTTACCCCTTCTTCGACAAAGGCCAAGTGACCAACACCAGCATAACTACAACAGCCTCAAACCATTACACCCTCAGTTTTATGAGGCACTTGTTGAATTCAGATATCACCAAGTTTTCTACGCACAATTAGCCATCCATCTCTCACATGCAGTTTAAATTTGCTTTCGTCAGAGAACACCACGTTATTCCACAACTTCCTGGTCTAGTTAGAATGCTCTCTGGCCAACTGCAGCCGACATATTTTTGAAGATATTTTTAGAAAAGGTTTCTGCAGCAAGGTGCATGTCCTAAGTTTAACGTTCAGTAACCTTCTCCGAGCAGTTGAACTGGAAATTTCAATACCTGTTGCTGTAGCAAGATCGGCTTGCAATTTCGGTGAATTTTTAAATCGGTTCTGCTTGGAACGAAGAACCAGATATTTATCTTGCACTGTTGTGGTTTTTCGCGGTCTGCCAGACTCTTTAGACCGCTCTGTGTTCCTCGTAGTCCTACATTTTTTATAAGATCAGCAATTGATGATTTCTCACGTCCTATCCTATCACCAATTTCACGCACGGACAGTTCTTCCTTCCTTAACGCGATAACAACACTTTTTTCTTGGTCGTTTAGTTTACACACTTTAAGTGCTTTATTCGCTTTTTTATACTAAAAGCTCTTTCACCATAAACATTACTTAAGCAACTTATACTTTCAGAGTTCGGGTGAATTACCAAATGCGATCTTAAAATTGAAATCTAAAAAAAAGTAAAAACACTAGGCAATATTTAACGTTTTTAAAGGAATTCGAACTGTCCGGATTTTTTTGCACAGTACTATATATATATATATATATATATATATATATATATATATATATATATATATACATATATATTTATATATATATATATATATATATATATATATATATATATATATATATATATATACATATATATATATATATATATATATATATATATATATATATATATATATATATATATATATATATATATATATATATATATATATATATATAAAGGGTATAGAGTGCGACACGTCGTGCAAATGATAATCAATGATTTACGTGATTACTTGTATTCAGGATGTACCATTTTGATTATGTTTTTGAGGAGTTACGTCTGAATGTCTGAAGTTTAAAAGAACGACTTCCCTAAACAGGAATCAATTTCGATGAGATAGCAGTAATTCTTTCGGATTTATCGAATTTTAATCATATTGATTTAAGAATTCCAGAATAGATTTTATTTGTAAACAAAGGATCTTAATTTTATAGTGATAAAGGCATTAAAATATAGTAATAATATATAAAGATAATTCAAGCCACATATACTTAAACATTGGCTCTAAAATATAATAAATTAGAAAATCGTTTATTTTATCCTAACTAGCATTCTGTCCATTTACTATTTCTGTTCTATTGTGCCTATTGACTTTGCACTCATGTTCATAATTTTTCTGCCACTCGCACGATATATTATTAGTCTAAACTTTAAAAATTTAGAAACATTATCCAGATTTTCACTGTTAAAAGAGCGACCGATTCTTCCAAAAATCTAGATTAAAGACTAAGAAAAAATCTATAGAGCACCTTCAATTTGCAAAACTTAGGGTAGGTTGCTATACTTCTAAACATGATACTGAAAGAAAAACATGTAGAACCCGAATAGTCTAGATGCAAATCTATATTAGAGAATAAACGTTTTTAAAACATTTTTTAACGTCTTTTAGATAACTGTAACAGGTCTTCGAAAAGGTTAGCTAGTTGTACTTGTGATTGATAGGAGGCAAAAGAAGGAATAAGGTTTAAGCCTACTTAACTTCACAGAAAAATTTAGGAACCAAACTGAAGATAACAGTAGAAAAAGCAAATCTAGGACTCATGCTTAAATACCGGCCAAATCGAGTGATCCAAAAACAATCCTGTACATGCTAAAAATTGTTATTTTTTATGCCAACTTTCAACTGGTCTCACAATCCGATTCACTATAGCTATAGTGTTGGAATAGTCTTTATTGTACGAGTAGGTTTACAATAATGTTGAAGCTCCCTTTAAGGATACTATCATCAACTGACGATACTTTCATGGAACCTTCACTTCTTAAGTAAGTACATGGATGGAACTCTATAGTTACTCAAGTATCGATAACAGGATCACTCGAATGAACACTGGAATTAGATGTTTTATTAGACAAAGAATCCAATTCCTTAAATTAAAATATTTTATATCAATACGTATAAGACGAAATAATAGAAGTCATAAGCAAAACAAGCTAACTAGTGAGCTAGATTCCTATTAGATAGTTTTAAAAACATAGAAATATGAATTAAGAAATATGAATTATTGAAGTCTAAAATAATTATCTATCTCAGTTATCTAGGATGAACTATACAAACTGTGAGGATTGTGTGTATGTTCTACTGAAAACAACTGGAAATTAGTTGTTGTTTATGGCTAACACGCTAACATATCTTTTATTAATCTAAGAAGTGATTTTCAAAAAAACCTTGCACTATCTCACACTTCATTTTTCTTCATTCACGACAATGCCATACGACTCACATATTTAATAACAGAATTTTAAAACCCTTGACAACAAAGTTTTTATCCAACCGCTGTATAATCCATTTGTTTTATTATTTTGCAACTCTCATAAAGCTGCCTTTGAAGTTCCACAGTATAATTTTACCAGAAAAATGGGAAAAGATCAAACGTCCATTTGGTTTATAAAAATATAAACATTGTGTTTGAATTTTGTAAATAAAACACCACGAACCTTCTCACTTTCAACGGAGTTTCAGAAGTCAAGGTACCTTTTTTACAACATATATTTTTAATTTCTGCTGATTGCTCAAAGAGTTAATTAATGCTATACGATGTAGCACGATATAATCTTGTAAACATGCCTTTTTGGAAACGGTTGAGCTCTTCACATCGTATATTCGATCAATTTCTCAATAGTTAGGTCTATACGTATTTGTTGAGATATTAAGGGTCGTGTTTGATTTTAGCAACAAAACGCAAACCTTACAACCTTTGCCTTCTTAAGGAATATTATCAGAAGGTCAGTCTGCGATTAAAAATTAAAAATTATGTCATCAAGATCTCCAACTAAGTATTTAAATGAACTCACATTAGTATTCATAAATAACATGTACATATATCGCTTGCTACATATATACTACAACTAAAAGTAAAAATAGCAATTAGTCAAATGGGACATCATGTGCAGATTTGACAAAAATGAGACTTGATGCCAGTTAATTTCGTGAACTATAGTTAATACGAGTGTCAATAAATTGTTTTACAATTTTAATAAGTAACGTTAAAATTGTGGGTATAATTACAGGATGCTATTTCATTGGTAACGATGTGAGCAGTCTTGACCTTTTGTCTCATGGTTACTTTCAAAGAAAAAACCATTCTGGTTTGGCTAAGTAGCATGTGGAACTTCCATAAAAACCTAACCTTACACTAAACAGAGGCATTCTTTATTTTGAGAACTATTTATTGCATAAACGAGTTCACATGTATAATGAATCATATAATTACACGTAATCTAGTGCAATAGTACAGAATTCAAATAAACTGCATACTAATTAATAAATGCATGTTTGTCCTATATTACCGGACCAATATTTAAATCGCAAAATGTGAAATTTATGATTTGTTCAAGCGATATTCAGAATATCATTGCAATTTATGCATATTGATTGATCAACATCAAATACAAAGGCTTTTAAAAACCAAAACAATTTTATCGTGACTAGCAACAATAAAATTGTATATTGACAATAATCATATCGTGCATACAAATTAAAAAGCATTATAATTTAATAAGAATTTTATTATATCTTAAAATGAATTATCTTGATTGTAATTATTTAGTTTTGACACACATATTGACATGTTTTCACGCAGCGTGCAATTTAATTATCAAATTTCCATAGAAAATGCCAACGATATTTTTAATCAGTGCCCTTAATAAATAAAACTAACTATTCGCTTATCGATTGTGTTAACATAAAAAGCATAATGATTTTAATTATGTACAATGAGGGTGACCTTTAAAAATATAATATTAGAATTTCACTGAAGTGTTTTTGAAAGAAAAGCGAAATTTTCTAACATAATAAATCAATCCAAACTTCCTAAAACTATGTATTGTACATACTCAATCGAAAAGACTTTACTTCCGTCTTCAAGCCATAATAACACTAATATAGAGAACTAACATAGTATTATAGTTTTATATATATGGTATTCTTACAATATGAAATTTCAATATTATTTGTACCACTTAATTTTGAATTGAATTTTTGGGTGGAACAATACCGAATTGAAAATTAAATAAAACTCGACGGTTCATGAATAAATTGTATCATTTCGATTTGATTGTTTACCAATAAAACAACTACGATAATTTAATCAAAAATTATTTATAATTTAATTAAATTCATTTAAATAAAATAATGGCTTCAGTTAATCAAAAATGTGTGATCTTCTTTATTGTTATCTTGTGTGCTGTTGGTGAAATTTTGTGCGACGAAAATATGGATAGTACAAATGTATCAGGTATATAAAGTGATCGTTAACATAAATTAAGTGATTGCAAATTAAAAAACATGGATTATAATAATATAACTCCTTCAATCTTGTTACAGAGGCAAGAACATTTGGACATCATTTCTTGAAACGGATTAGTTTTGCCATTATTCCAGCGGCGTTTGTTGTTGGTGTCATAACAACATTATTAGCCGCCCTAACAGTTGTGTCGATGAAAAGTGTAGGAATTGGTTCAATTCTACTAGTGCTTGCCTTGAGTCAACTTCTTTCGAGAAATTTACCACAAGCAGCTCCAATTTCAGGCCCAATTCCAGTTGTGTACGCAAACCAAGGCAATTGGTAATACAAATAGGAAAAAAATTAATTTTAGTTAAGCTACCAAATAGTTAATTTATTTATTTATTTATATTTATTTATTTAAAATAAAAATTTAATTCTAAACAAAATTCAATAACCTGTTGCCTCATTTCATGTTCTCGTGTTAGTGATGTACTCACCTATATAACCTTATTTCTTATCACGACTGTTTTAAACTTAACTTTGTGTTTAATAAAAACTATTAATTATGTATGTGAAATGTATAAATATACACTCGATCATAATAAAACGAAGAGATTCCATAACTGTTAAGGTAGTTAATAGAGGTTAGTAATTAAAATTCATATCATGAAGTTAATTATTTGATTTGGTCATTTTATTGAAATATATGACAATAAACTTACTATAGGTGTTGAAGGCAGTTTGACATGCTTGAAAAATTGTTAGTCATTTAAAATTTAGTTTATGCGTGGTATTAGTCAAAGAGTATGTAAATAATTTGTGCGTCATAATGAATAATATTTTCCATCATTTGGACAAGTGGATAATCTTCTGTCTGTTTCTATTTTGGCAATCTGATTTCAGGCTGTAAAGATAGAAACAGACCAAATATATAGCCGTCGAGGACATACGGCTAAAGATCAGCCTATAGTACTTACATGGAAGATGTGAATTCTGCACTCTGATGGTGAAAAATCCATTTTACATCCTGCCCTTATCAGGATTCCACCCAGTACCTTCCGGATTCTACCTAGTACCATTTGATCGGTAAGTGGACAATATTTTGATCAAAGAAATAAATTCAACAAACTGAAATAACTCATAAAATAAATCTTTTACGTTAGCCGATTAATTAGAGTAGTAGCTTCAATGCAACAACGGAGTGAATTTAACGTGTATTTGTTTATTAACTCATCAATACTTTCTTAATCAGTCTACGAAAATATTAGCTTAATGGTATACAAGGCATAGTTTCCAAAAGTCGCGAAAAATATAAAATATCGTAATCAGTCAATCGAACAAACAAGTTATGTTTGTCATTAAGTGTAGTTATCTGCATCATTTACTTTTTATATTGTTGCAAACAACTGAAAGTTGTCAGAACGAGTTGATTTGCAAGGTGGTTTTTTTCTCTATCTGATTTAATTCACTTAATCAGAAATTCACTATTAATCTCTGATTCTATCAATACAATTTCAGCATATAGAAAAATATAAATCACAGTCACTTTGAAAATAGCATTCTCTCTCCACACTATTGCCATGAGTTATGACATATCAAAAATATTATCACTCCCTGGTTAACACAGTTGACAGTTATCTTGTTTAGCATTAAAACTTGATACATATGCATCAAGCTACAAAAGAATTTTCGATGTATGCATCTAGCATCAAGTTACAATAGAATTTTTGATGGATGCATCAAGCATCAAGCTACAATAGAATTTTCAGTATGTAATTCAGTCACAGTGGTATGGTAAAGTCAAGAAACGATTTTTCTAGAATTAATTCAATTAGTACTGAGGTTCGCCAATGATATGTTAAAATCAATATCTTATACTAGAAATTCTATTTTTATGTTGTTTTTATGGCAACCAAAGCAGTTCATTTAGAGGTAGCATCCGATAAGACGACCGACACGTCCCTTTCAGCATTCAAACGGTTTCAGAATCGTCGTGGAATTTGGGCAGCAATCAATAAGCAATCTGTCGTCAATTGGGCAGCAATCAATAACACAAACTGGCATTTTGTGCCACTGGCATCACCACATTTCAACGGTCTTTGTGAAGCTGCAGTGAAATCTTTAAAATATCATTTGCGACGCGTCATTGGGCAAACAGCACTAAGATACGAGGAACTAAATACACTACTAACCCAAGTTGAAGCATTGTTGAATTCCAGACCTCTATGCGAGTCTTCAGAAGAACACATCGATGCGCTTAAACCCGGTCATTTTATAATCGGTCAGCCGATCACCACTGTACCAGAGGCCGACATTACACATCTCAAACGAAATCGACTATCACGTTGGCAGATGATACAACAACTCTTTCAGCACTTTGCAAAGAGATGGCAAACTGAGTATCTCACTAGTTTGAACCGGTTGTCAAAGTGGCGGTTGAAATACAACAACTTAAATGGTCGCATTGTTAAAACTCATGCAGGGAAAGATTCTATCGTTCGTGTGGTTACTCTCAAAACAGCCACCGGGTTATTTAAGCGACCAATCACAAAAATTTGTTTGCTTCCAGCGATTGACTCCCCTAATTCGTCAACGGGGGCGATATGTTGAGACTTCACACCATCGAACTAACTATATAAATAACACTGACATCTGTGTTAATATGAACGAATAACAAACCTGTTATTATCGATTTTGGTCGGTAACATAAATAATGATAATCTGTAATGGTAATCAAAATCTTCTTTATCTTCTTTATTTTTTTCGAATTCAAATAAATTAACAGTTTTGTCATCCTTTTTATTATAAGCCACAGAAGAGTGAAGACCTAATTAATAAAGCAATTATTAAACAAACAAAACCACGTGTATTAAATTAAAGTGTGAACGATTGTTATATAAGTCGCTCATTACAAATAAAGGCGACTTACTTTTAAACCAGACACCTGGATATACGAAAACTCCAGAAACAATACATTACCTTTATTATTCAATCAATATTGATTCAAAATTGGTGTTCTCCCAAAAATAAGGACAAAAACAAAATAATTGAAACTGTTTTCAATAACTTGTAACAATTTATCATGACACGCTGTAATACAAACAAAATAAAATAAATAAAAGTTTCTTTAGTGACAAAAACAATAGCAATGAGGATTAGTAAGAGATAATCGCATTAATTTGAAATTTTTTTTGAGACAATAATCCAGTTAAATTTTCCCTTGAAAATTTGGATTGGCTATAAAAAGTAGTGCGTTCGAGAAAACGAGGCTTAATTATTTTTTTTTAGTTTGGGAGTTTTTGCTTGATGTAATGGTCCAAAATTATTTATAAACTTGCAAAATTGTGCTGTGGAAAAAATAAGCAATTAAAATGATAAGTTACATAAAATTAAGTTATCAGATTGCAGTTATATTTAATGAAAATACAAGTAGAACAATTTTTTTTTTGATACACGATAGCTTATACGTTGCTGGCAAAGACCAAACCGAAGAAAATTATAATTGTATACTTTTGTGAATAAGATTAAGTGTCCAAAATGAAAACATTTTTGTGAACAAATAATTGTTATCTTGGGTTAATAATTGTTATTTTCGTAATAAAATTTATACAAAAAAAGAAAAATTCTTGTAAACGAAAAGTACAACAAAAGTTTCAATTACACACACCCTATAATCGGGTTGGGGTTGTATTTCTCTATTCTGAGGAAAATAAATTGGAATGGAGTATGTACTGTGCGTTAGTAACTAAAGAAGCTAGAATGAAATGTGATTATCATATATGCATATTTTTCTTTGTTTATTAGAAAATATAGTAAATGTATTAAATTTAACTTGGTTGTTAAAATTAATTTAAAGATTATATATTAATATTATAGTATTTTCTCTAAATAAACACTGCTGGATACTGGTAATTATTTGTTTAAGTTCTTTCGTAATGTATAATAGTACATTCTTAATTAAAATAAGTGTATTGCGCACATAATTTTTATTTTAGTCATGGAAATTGTTGATAATATAAGCAATAAAGGTATCCGTTGCTTATACATTGACGGTTATCAATATTATTATGATTACTCACAAAAATCTAACAAAAAAAATTTGCTATTGGAGATGTGCGAAAAGAATATCGTTCCATTGTAAAAGTTCTGTCAAAACCATAAGAAATTCCAACGGAAAACATGACATAACTGTTCATAAATTACAACATGAACATGATCCTCAACCCGCATTAGTCCACCTGTCAATGGCGAATCATAAATTGAAAAATTGTGCCAAAACCTCATCCAATTTACCCTCACAAATCATTCGTAATGTTACTGTGGGCTGTGAGCCAAAATTTATCGAGTACGGTCTAGCGTTCAAAAATATAATGAACCAAATAACCTAATAATGATATCCATACCAGATGAATTAAGATATTTGGATGACGAGCTTTTTGTTTTAAGCGAGAAAACATTCAATGACGATAAAATCATTATTTTAGGAACA
This sequence comes from Tipula lateralis, assembly GCA_963932295.1. NCBI lineage: Eukaryota > Metazoa > Arthropoda > Insecta > Diptera > Tipulidae > Tipula > Tipula lateralis. The sequence goes on from OZ010736.1 coordinate 40,842,417, forward strand.
AGAACTAGTTTTAAATTTTTAGCACAATCTTCAATCTGGATAATGGATGGAACTTTTTACGTAGTGCCAATAATCTTTAGACAATTATTCAGCATTCACGGGGTTATTGAAAGACAAGTCTTTCCATTACTTTTTTGTTTAATGACAAAAAAAAATAAAATATGTTATAGTGAATTATTTTATGAATTACATCGTTTAGCAATCGAATTTAATGTAAACATAAGTCCACAAATCATTATAACAGATTTCGAGATAACCATACATCGTTCTGCTTTGAATTTTTTTTCCGGATACCAAATTTAAGGGATGCTTTTTTCATTTTGGCCAGCTAATATGGAGAAAAATTCATAAAAACTAGGATTGACTAAAAAATACGGTAATTCAGAAAAATTTTCACAACAAATTCGAATGCTCAAAGCTTTAGCTTTTCTACCTCCCGACTGCATTCCCCAATATTTCGAAGTTTTTGAACGCTCATTAGATGATGAAGATGTGAAGAAAGTAGCAAAACAATTTAAACAATGCTACATTGCCGGAAAAGCAAAATATAAACCTGATTTCTGGTCCATAAACGAATCTATTCTTAATAGTTATCCTAAAACTCAAAACTCAGTCGATAAGAGGAGTATATTTTATACTGGAGTATATAAAATAATTGAAGAATTAAGAGGTGAACTAGTCCTTTCACACAATAACATAAGAAAGATCGAAGCCGGAGAAGAAATTAGACCTCTTAATAAAAAAAATATTATGAAATATAAACGAATTAAACGTAAGCATACGTTAAGCAATATAAAATGACTAAATGTGATTTTTTATCAAAATTGGCAAAGATCATTGTTTTGATTAATAAATAAAATGTTTGAATATAATTTATTGTTTGATTCTTTTGCTTACTTTACTTCTTTTCTGCAGCTGGCGGCACTCCTAACTCTTAAGTGAATCACTTTTTACGTTCTAGCTTAACAGATTACGGCGAAATCGTAGAGGTTCGAGGTCCAATTTACTTATATCGACTATAAATTCAGCACTCGCATTTCAAAGGAGTCATAGATGTATTTAAGGGTAAATTTAATTTTATGGAAAAATATTGGAATTTTGTACTATTTTGTAATTAATAAAATTTTTGGAATAATGGAATTGGAATTTTTGTTTTTTGGAATTTTGTCCCCATCCTCCTATAATCTTCTCAGAATACTTCCAATGTTAAAAGTATTGTAGTGATTGGTCCATCAAAAATATATGGTTATAGAGAATTATTTCGAAATACGGGACACCACTGTTAAGATGGCAGATCAACCTTGTATTAATATACATCAAGCTGAAATGGATACCTGGCTTAAACGAGAGAATTTGTAAAGGTATATTTTTTTTATTTTTAACTAAAAATTTATCATTATCTTAGAATTTAGCCCCACATATACGTTTTTTGTAAACATATCACAATTTAGCAAAATTCGAGAGCCCGTCTCTCTGTTGTTTCATTTTTTTGTGATTAAACTATATAAACTAATATGAATTGTTACTTTTAAGCGGGATTAGTGATGGCTGCTCGAGGACTGGGCGTGCTTTTGTATTTTTTTGAAACCAGGCATATTATTCGTAACCGGCTTCTATTACTTTGCTTCGGAAATTTTAACGAACCCGCCTAAGACGAGTAATACCCAAAAATCACCTGGTATCCGAAGCCAGTGAGCCGTTACAAACTATAGCGGAAGTACGTCATTTTGTTTTTATTATTTAAGGATCTAGATTTTGTTACAAATAATGTATTGGAATAATCGATTAAATAACCATATTGAGCTTTAAGTCTTAATACATATTGTTTTTCACCGATAGCAAAAATACTGTCAACAACGATAGTAAGTTTTAAATTGGAAAGCTTTTTTACCATTTGAATAATAATTACGTTCGGTTCGCGCTGTAGTTGAATCAAATAAGATGAATCAATGATTCCATAGCAACATAGCTACAGTTCATAAAGTGGAATTACATACGTTTTCGATTTAAAATCCTATAAGTCCGTTTTAAATTCGTTATAATTTTTTAATTTTATAACTTTTTCAAGGCCTATCAAGTTTTTTATGGATTAACCGAAGAACAGTTTGGAGGGGCTAGTACTGTAAAAAGAGCATCTGCTAGAACTACAACAAACAAGTCACCATGTTGCCAAATTAATTTTGACGTAAGCCATTCTGCAAGCTGAAATAATAGCGTATGGTCAATGCATCCTATAATCAGAAGACAACACAGGTTACGATAAAAATTATGCGCAGTTAAAAGATGAACAAAAGCGGGAAGTTCTTTAAAAAATTAAATCTAGATTTTTATGTTTCTTATATGATATTTGTTGAATTCTCTAAATAAAATTAATTAAAAATTTCCAATGGGTATAAAATATTCAAGCTTATTCAAGGTCACTTACAATTGTTTCCATTAATAATCAACATTTCTCTAAATTGATAAGTTTTCTCTAAATTGTATCCGTCATGGGAATAAAACTATAATAGAAATAAGGTTAAAATGGGTTAAGATATATGGGCAATAGAGCACCTTTGATCTTTCACTGTTCTTTCGTGTATATTTGCCTGATTTATAGGGATTTGATTTTATAGATTTGTTTAAGTGTTTATTTTATTGGTGGTGATTGGTCGTCGTTTAGATATTAGAAAAAAGTTTGGTGATTTTATTAAAAAAAAGATGATTTGATAAAGCAACAGGGTTGTATTTATGTGTGTTACCGTAATCCTTAAATATGTTCTAGTTTTCAATAAATTTATGAGGACCATATTTCTAAATGTAGCCATTATTAACCAAATTAGGTGTTTAGAAGGATAAACGTTGCATAAACGACAGTAACTAAATATAAGACAGTAACAAATTATGTATTTTTACTTAAAAAAAATTAATTTTTATTTTCCCAGTCATATTTGGAGATCTTGCAGATCACTATACAATTTTTTTACTCCGAACATAAACAAAAAAAATAATTAAAATGAATTTCAATAAAAGAGACTATAATATCACTTCTAGAGGAATAAACGACGATTATTAACATATCAAATAATATTAGATCAAGAGTACTGCTCTTCTGGTCAATTCCGTACTTTTTGCCTTCCATCGATAGTCACAAACGATCCTCGTATATCAACAAAGACTTGTTGAAAGTTCAAAATCGATGTTAATGAGCAAAATTTAATATTTTTACGTGGTGATGTCTCGTTCGTTGACACTTCGGTTAAAATGTGGGTCTCAGATCAGTTTCTTTAAGTAGTTTTGTTGCAGTACGATCACTTACTCCGACTCATTAAAAAATACCTTTTGAAATAAATTATCAATAGCCCGTCAATCGCATTAATTGTTGTCAGTAGAGCACCTGAACATGTTAGATGTACATGAATGGTACATTTTATTTCACCAAACAGAAAGCATTGCCTTATGTCTGGTGGAATTGAATGAGGATCTTTGTAATCTTGCACCGTGATCTTTTTCGCACATTATTATAACTTGTGATTTACTTTTTATCACCAGTTGTCAATCATTTCCAAAATTTGATTTTGTTTCGATACCCAAATATCAATCTTTGGTTTATATTCAGCGTTGTGTAAATGGTTTTATAATATGTGTCAAAATACGTTTTGATAATATGTACCGCGTTTTTAGTCATTTTTAAAGAACTTCATCGACTTAGTTAAAAGGCACTAATCATCAAAATTTCAGAGTTGTTAAGTGCATGCTATTGATTTTAATAAAACATCTTAGCCTTTGTTATAATCTTGGTTGGAGCTTAATAAAAGAGTGATATTACCATTCACCAGGAGGGCAACGCTGCTACTTAGGCCCTCCGTTTTGAATGTCACAATTTTCCAATGATCTAAGTGTAATTTTAGATTAAAAACTGGTATTAACATATATGTAGTTAAGGTCTATAAAAAAAATTCGAATTGAAAGATATGAGACCACTGCTCGATTTTTTAGATGTTGTGAAGTGCTGGTCGGTTTCATATGGGCCAAGTAGTTTCTAGCCAAAAAGAAACAAATCTTAATTAAGGCTATGACTGCTACATAAGTCACATTGCTTCAACATGAAGTGGAATCTGCGGAACATGTTATCTGTAACTGTGCAGTCATTGTCCGCAGACAACGGAACTATATAGGAGATATAGGACATTAAAATCTAATGGAATGCATACAACATGCAGTCGTTATTCTGACATTATTTTTCGATGGTATACATAATATGTAAGCCAAACAATAATGCTTGATACAAGAAGATACAGTTGGACCATAAACCATGTCCATTTTCCATAATTTATTAATTGACTATATCTATAAGCAATATAAATAACAATTATTATTCTTTTTATATGTATATATGTACTTATATGTACTCGTATGTTCAATTGTTGTTTATTTTACTCGAAACCATGTTGTTTATTGAGAACTAGGTGAATAGGTTGGAAATTGAGGGCATGATCAACAGAAGCCTTAAGCAGTAAAACTCAAATGAAATAGTCAAAACTATCAGTGTGAATATTCATGTAATAATTAATGCTGCCATGTGACAAATTCCGAAGATTAAAATATTTTATTGGACTAGTAGAACAGTATAATAATTTGTCTGTATTCTTTTACTATTACTCTAGATTCTTGGTCTATATACGAGAAACTATTACAAGAATTAAATTTGGTACATTTTAACTATCATCAGATGGTCAACCAAATTAATCGTTGACTTGGACCAAACCATTTTTGATTATAACAATTGTGGATATACATTTTAAGGTGATTTCAATAAATTGGTCGCTAAACTTTTTTGACGGTTATGCATATAACTACTTATCGATTATCCATAGAAGGTACTGATAACTATTCTTAGTATGTATATGGAAATGCTGATAGTTACATACATAATATTATTATATGTTTCATCTAGTCAAGTCATTAAAGCGTAAACTTGTTTCGATCGTTCCTTATCCACAGTACATAATAAGAAAATTTAATAAAATCTACTGCATTGTACGTTGATACTCTCATTTTGTTCAAGTTATTTTGATAGAAAACATTGAGATAAATAAAATTACAAAAGTGATTAATATATAGAAATACTTATACAAATAATAAGTTATATAATTTTTAAAAATATTTTATAGTTCACAACCAAAGATGAAAAATTATAAGATATTTATAATTTATTGTTTATTTTTAAATTTTTCAAATTGTCATTCGGATATGAAAAAATCGTGGCTGAATACAAAATCAACTAAACATCACTTGACACCGAATTTGGAACCAGATTCACCTAAATTTACACCATTTAATAACGACGAGCACGACAATAATGTTAATATTGATAATATAAAAAATAATAATAATGGTAACACATTAATCAAGGAACAAAAGGAGGTGGAAAATATGAAGGAAAATAACAAACCGTTTCCACTTAATAAAGATGATGAAACTTTTATTGATAAATTACTACCATTCTCTGATTACATATACGATATTTATGATAATTTTAAAAATACAAAAACAAAAAAACATAAGAAAATATATAAAAATAAACATCATGCAGAAAAAGTTCAAGATCAAAACCATGACGACAACAATGATAATGAATTTACAACTGCAGTAATAACAACAGAAAACCAAGTGGATGAAGAAAGTGCAACGACCAGCACACATTTTAACAACAACGAAAATGTTTTTATTGAAAATAGTGCTGTGGGAGATGAAAATGAAATTGCAATCGACGAAGAGCATACAACCCAATTAAGTGATACAGTTTGGAAGCAAGTGCAAAAGAATAATAAATATAAACGATACAATGTTGGTCCAGGCGTCAACGTCAGTTTAGATGTATCAAACGAAGTGGTTCGTGTTCAATTAGATGAAAATTGTTTAAAAGATGTATTCACTGGTATGTAAACTCAATTTATATAAATAACTATAAATTATATAAATAACTATACATAAAACCAATATTTTTATTTTATAACAGGTCGTGGTAAAAAGAAAGAACTTATCACAAAAACTTTAGCTCTATTTATATTACCGTTCTTAATTCAAACATCATTTGTGCCATTCTTGTTGGCAACTATTAAATTAATGTTGGTGAATTCCGTTGTCGTGGGTAAAATAGCCATTCTATTGTTTTTGATCGCCCTGTTTAAAAATCATAAACTAAGTAACACGTCTGAATCAATGCCCTACTATCTCGATGCATCTCATTCACAATATCTTCATCATAGACGATCGGAAACCGAGGACAAAGGATATCTGGCTGTTGGAAAACCGGCCACGTATATAACATAAATTTAATTATTTATGTGTGCAACAAGTGTATCGAGTAATTTATTTGTATTATATTTATTTGTGTAGTTTAGATTAAATAAACTAATTTTTTTTATATTAAATATTATTTATTTATAAAATTGTTTTGCATAATTTTATTTATTAATCGCGGACGATAGAAAATTGAACTGTGCATTATATTTTATATTGATTTTTTGTATTACATTTATTTCCCGCTGTGTTTTCATCATAATGCTGTGATATGCAAACAAAACTTCATGACTCAACCTATATTTTAATATTGGGGTTAACATATACCCCAACATTAAAATATAGGTGAAAATAATTTTGTTGGGTCAACATAATTTTATGGTTTTTATCCAATTATGATAAAGAGGCACACATTTGTTTTATATCTTCTCATTGTTTTAGGGTTTTTATACATAAATACCAAATATATCAGCATAAAAATTATATTCATTAGAAATTTGTACATTTGCCGATGCTCAGGTTACATAATATCGTAGGTCATAAAAAAATTCCATTAAATCTTAAAATTATATTTCCAAAAGATTAGCTTGAATTCATCGAATACAAAACTCGAAAATAATTTTGCAGTCATGTAATCCGATGGGTTTGTAAAATATTTGAAAATTGCTTACTTGCAATTTTTGGTTAGCATAATTAATGATTGGACTATTTATAAAACATTTGATTTATTTATTTATTTTGTAATATTTATGGAAGCTCCTGGTTAGTAAAACCGCAGAACTATTGAAACCTTTTAACGCCAAAACAATTCTTAAAAACAATTCTTATAGTGATTTCAAATATTTTGTACGGGTGTGAAGATTCCGACAAATCGACAAAAATATAAATGTATTGGTATAACAACTGTACAGTAGGTAAATAAATTGTAATATTAGTTTAAAATACCACCACATTAAACCACAATTTAAAAATAATATATTAAAATGATTTCAATGATATATTTAATTGTTTTAAATGAATTACATACATCTATTTGAAATTATAATTCATCTCTTTTTTATTATTTTCAAAAAACCTAAACACATATTTTATAATATGTACAAACAAATTTAATAGTTCACTGTATTGCATTTTGGCCAAATCTCAGAGATGTTCCCGGGATATATCTGAATATAGTTCCCGGGATATATCTGAATATAGCCATTATAGTTCGACAAAATAACTACGATAAATTTTATCCAATTATTGAGTTGGAAAAGTCGTGACTTATATGATTGTTTGATTGAGACAGTCGGAATCCTCTGACCTGTGCCAGTTCTGAGTTAATTGTTAAATGATGTTTGTTTAAGAATTAAATGATTTATAATTTCATTTAGCAAGAATAATCCACAATGGCAACTTCGCAATTACAGCAACATGCAGACCTACACGAAACACTTCAACACATATTATGGTTCCCTCCGACTCGATATGGCTTATTTTAAATTGTATAATTTTGCGAGTTTATGATCCACAGTTACTGAGAGTGTCAGGTTTATATGTACATTTTCAGTCCACAATCATAACCACGAATTTTTTTGCAACCCATGACATCTAAAAAACTACATACCTGTTCTTCAATTATTATTAACAGACGCAATTTATCTATTAAAGAAGCAAGTATCTTATTCAGGCAATCCACCAGCTATGACTCCATTTACAGACAAGATTCACGTATTAAACCCGCATCCCGTTAGAAATATGGATAACAAAGTAAAAATAGTCTAAAGTTTCTACACCATAACCCTGCCGGCATCTTGTTAAGAAATTTGATTTTCGTTCATTATTGGAATTAACCAGATAAGTCAATCGACGATCTAAGAACGGCCATGCACCACCACTCATAGATTCAAGAAAGAATTATTAATCTGCTTTAGCTGGTTAGTTTCCCCATATTGAGTCAAATTAAACCGCAGGCTCCACTCCTGGTGGTGGTGCTTTTCCGTGAATCACTTTAACTTTGCAACCATACTTCCCCGGAGCCCAAAAGCTTTTGATCCCAGAAAGTGACTTAAAATGCCATATGTAGCTCCATCCATTTGTTAGCTGGCATCGTTTATGGTTGGAACTATAAAATGCTTTCGTGTGTGTTAGTCTTACAACGATTCAAAAATGGCACCTCTTTTTAGTCTTTTAAGTCTTGTGATATCCTCTTGATGAAGAAGTTTTATATCAATGTGATGACGGACGCTACTGATTTTTTGGAGCACACCTTTTTATTACCTCTGCGACTGTGTCGATTGCGAGATCTATATGAAGGTCTCTATTACAATGGTACCAAGGAGTGTTAACTATACTTCTGGCAGCTTTATTTTGAAATCGTTGAAGTATCTGTTGATTGCAAGTTCTGGTGTAGAATACCATGTGTCCAGACCGCTTTGAGCATTTGTTTATAAAGCAATAAAGCATAAGTTTATTATGAATGGATAACTAATAGTTTCTTCCAATAAGCCAGTTTTTCTATATTTTAATTGGAGCTCATATGCTTTTTTTCAACTTTTCATCAAGATTCATACCAAGGTGTGTTGTTTGATTTGCATATTGATCTATTGGAGAAATAAATGTACGTAGACTCCGATTCATTCACTTTAATTATCCACTTAGCTAACCAATTTTGTATATTATTTATGGCTATTTGTACTTTGATTCTGGTTTCACCGATTCTGTCACCAACAGCTAGAATTACAGTGTTATATGGAAACGAATAGTTGTATTATTCGTCTGTGGTAAGTAAACAGTAACTGTGGTAAGTCGCTTGTAAACTCTTATACTTTTCTCTAATTTAACAATTTAACCATGTAGCTATGTCCAGAAATATGACTGAACAAATCTTTTTTTTCTAAGGAATTTTCTATTATATCTGTTATTCTATGGACTTGTTCGATTGTGGAGTGTATCTCTCTAAATTCAAACTGATAGAACGGAACGGCTCCTAATAGCTTCAGGTTTAATTCCTTATATTAATAGTCTCTCAATCAGTTTTGACATTACCGATATGGGCCTGTATAAGTTAAATTCACTTGGTGGCTTACCTGGTTTAGGATTCATTGTTACTTTCGCAACTTTATAAGAAAAAAGTTATCAAGTCATATTCTGGTGATTTTTTAGGTACTTTGTGGTTCTTTATTCCTCATTTCACTTTTTAACGAAATTTTCTGTCTCAAGATAGTTGTATGGTTTTCAATCAATAATTGATTAAGTGTTGTTAAATTAAACCAAAATGTGCGCTCGAGAGATGATCCGAAAAACTTTCTACTTTTTCTTCTTTGGTTTAACCCTAGTGAGCATTATTGCTTCTAATTGGTGGTATGCGCGTAACTGGTCGTAGGTAAGAGATTGAAGGTACAAATTTATTGATTTATTTTGAAATTCCCATATTCCTCTGCGTATTCATGCTGTTAAATTATTAATTCTATTTTTGACGGCTAGGTATCGAATAGGTTGCCATTCCCTTCAGATAGTTCTCTTCCCTATAACTATAGTGATTTCAGTTGGGTACTTGAGTAGCATTTATCGCTCTGTTTTTGTTTATTGAATTGATACTTTTCCTCGTTGTTTTGACTAGGTTTACTACCTTCTGTTCTAATGTTTTTTTCTGATGAGAATTGTGTGTTTAAATAATGTGGTAATACATAGTAACAGTAATACATAGTATTCAAATAGTCAGACTGGCTTGTAGTTTTGTATCATCGGCTTACTGATGTAATGCAATATGAACTTTACCAATTGAAGGACATCAGCTTATTGTGTAAGTTCGAATGTTAGTACCGAACATTGAAAGGATTGGGCCTAATTTAATTTTAAGTATTTTTTTGCTTAAGTGCTAGCTTACTCTGTCATTGGAGGGTCACTGGTCCCCATGGTGACCAAAAACCACGATTGGGTGTTTTTAATGTGTAAGTATGTAAGTATGGGGCCTAGTGACATTGGGTTCTGGAATAATTTTCCACCTTCTGTAAAAATAACATGTATACTATACAACTAGCAACCGCCTTCAATTCAATCTAAATTTAAAACCGAGATACACCCAAGAAAAACGGAAATTGCTGATACAAATATCAGCAAATCAGCAAATAGACACATGATAAATAGACTTAACAATATACCAATAGATAAAATAGATATTTAATATGGACACATATCCATTATGAACAGATACAAATCAACAGTATACGATAACACCAATAAACAGAAGCAACCCAACAGCACTTAAAGAGCAATATACATAAAATTTAACGAAACCCGTAGCGATACAGAAGCATACATAAACCAAATAGAAAAAATATTAAATGTCGAATGTCAAAATGTTAATAATTTTTACATTATTATTATACGTATATGCATAGTAAAAATATTTTAGTTATTTTATCTGAATCTTGGAATATAAGAAACTATTTTGTGTCCAAAATGGTTAAAGATGACTGAAGCTGAGAAAAGTAAAGATAAATTGTTTTCCAATATGTCGGGATTGTTTTCTGGAAGGCTGGATTGTTTTCCAATATGTCGGATTTCGGGTATTGCTGTGTTTGGATGTCAAACACGTTTAAACAGCAAAGCCAGCAGGACACCATGTGCAACTATTTCACAATAGAAAAGGATTTTATAGTCTGAATGCAATAATAACAAGTCAGTTATAAATATTTTTTTTTGTTTTATAAAAATTATTATATTTCAGATATGTAACCATAAACTAATGTAATTTAGGACATAATTTAGGAATACCACAAAAATATGTACATCTGTGTAAAATGACAGTAACGCAGTCACAATGCTGTGTCAAAGTTGAGAACAGGCTATCGAGAATTTTTGCAATCAATTCCGGTGTTCGACAAGGAGATGCGCTGTCCCCGATACTTTTTAATCTCATGTTGGAATACATCCTTCGTAAAAGTGCAACACCTCAGGACAATATCTTATTCCGACAATCCAATCAACTTCTTGCGTATGCAGATGATATCTGTGTGATTGGATTAAATGGCAACGGAGTGAAAGAGATACTTGATCCACTGGAACAGTTTTCAGCTTCCGTTGGTCTCAAAATCAATGAGTCCAAAACCAAATATCTGATCTCTGGGTTTCGAGACCAAGACGCAAGTGATTTCAGTAGTGGAAACCACACGTTTGAAGGAGTGATGAGATTCAAGTATCTTGGATCTTTCATTACTCACGATAATAGTGTGGGAGAGGATATCAAGGTTCGGCTTGCCGCTGGCAATCGGGCTTTGTATCCTCTACGTCCACTGCTGAAATCAAAATATCTTGCAAATACGGATAAGCTGAAGCTGTACAGAGTGTTGATCAGACCCGTTGTCATGTATGGATGTGAGAGTTGGACCTTGACGGATGAATACGAAAGATGGCTTCTAACATTCGAGAGAAGAATCATGCGTGTGATATATGGCCCAAAACGCGACGTTGATGGCACATACCGAGTTCTTTTCAATCACGAGATCAGGAATTTAATGCAAATTCCTGATATCGTGCATGAAATCAAAGGACAGCGAATACGCTGGCTCGGTCACGTTCTGCGTGCCGATCCGAAACGAATGATACAGCGATCTTTGAAGGGAGAACCGCCTTTCGGTAGGCGAAGAGGTCGCTGTCGGCGACGATGGCTCCACGGCGTAGAGAGCGTTCTGGCATCTTCTGGTTGCTTGCAACAGTATGAAGAGCTTGCTCGTGATCGAAACCGTTGGAGCCAGATTGTTGACACGGTACGGGCCAATAATGGCCTGTAAAAACCGGAAAAAAAAAAAAAAAAAAAAAAAAAAAAAAAAAACCATAAACTAAGAATCAGGTACATCGATTCTACATATCCAAGGTCGAGCCACGACTTACTTATTTGAAAGGAACAGTGATTCTTCAGAATATTTATGTGTCTGGAAGAACTGGCGCAGTTGCCTCCTTGATGTAGCCCTGCGTTTGAAAGCAACACAATATTCGAATACATTTTAATGTATCAGAATACGGTCTGCAAAATTGCAGCATATGTACCAACTGATAATCGATTGCAACATTTGATTTTAATTAAATTAAAAAATACGCTCGACATTAGCAGATTATTGAGGAATGGATAAAACTGCATGGGCAAATCTAAATACGTTACTTAATATATAATTATTTAATTCATTTTAAAGCGATCCTATTTTACTCCAAAAATCACTTATTGAGGAAGCCCCATAGATTTTTAACGGTGTGTTAATGATCGATAATCTTCATTAACTAGCTGCGCCTTGTTTAACTCATATCCAAGAAACATGTTTATTATGAGTGGCAAAATAATATTTGTTTCTCCTGATTGGACATGCTCTGGGGAATATTTAGTTAAAAAATTAATGATAAGTTGCCAAAATCAATGCGTTTAGAAGTCTCCACAGAAAGTCATGTAAAATGTTTTAACATTTCATTTAAAGCTTATTATTTCACTTTATGAAATGTTTTCCTTTTCAATATTTGATCCACAATATATGTTTTCTATTAGAATTTGGTTCTCACTTCATAGATGCTACGCTCCTAAATAAAAATTGAATTCTTGGGAAAAAATATGAATTCTTGGATTTTTAGCGTGCATCTCAATAAAATAATTAACATCCAAAATTTCAACCCAAAATAAAACGTTAAAGTTGTCCATTGCTCCAGAATTCTATTAATAGCTGCTTAAAATTATTAAAATAATGTTGTTTTATATATTCAAATATTTCATTTACGTAAATATTTGCAAAATATATACTAACTTGACGCGAAAGCCAACGAGTGTCTGTATAATATATCATTTCATGTAGTTCTTTACCAAAATCAATTTGCAATTTTGCAAAATCAGTCTTGCGGCTAGAGCTATTACAAAACTGGTGATTAATTTCCCGAACAAGTCTGTCTATTTATATCAGTAATTTGGACGGTGCAGCCATTGATATAAATTTTAAATTGTGGAAAATGCAATCGTAATAATTTTTAATTTTTTTTTCGCCTGGACACCGTTATGTTTGCCCATCATCACTGAACAATTATCAGCAGAAAATGCGAAGAGGTTTTTTAGTGGTACATTAGTACACAGTATTTAAAATCACTCGGGCAGAACAATTTATTAAAGGAGCTAGTGTAAAGAACCTATCACGGCATTAACTATCGAAAATTCGAAAAAATATCGCAAGATTTTTCCCATAGTACTGTCTGTACTTTCCCCGATAATTAAGGAGAAATATTGGCAACTCGTTATATTTGCTATTCATACCATATTTTCTAGACCTGTGAGACTCTTCACGATTTTTTGCGCTTTGATTCTATTTATTTCCACCTTTTCAAAATGCCAATATATTCAGCATGTACAAATACCAATTTCGAGTATTTTCAGCAAGATTCTAGCTATAAAATAAATGTATTCAATATTTTAAGTATATAATCAAAAAAGTACTATTCCACTACAAATATCATCCCTGATATCATTCATTTTCCTTATCCAGTGGTGAGATTCTAATAATTTTACAACCGGTTTGAAAAAATGTAGACTTTGTTATTAAAAAATGTTTATAGTTTTTTTTAATTAAAAACGAATTCATTTATTGTATAGGAAAGTATTCTATTTACATATTGATTTTATAAAAAAAACGATAAACTTATTATTTGTAATATTTCCATAAAGCCTTTTGATTTTCTTGTTCTGCAATCAACTGACTGATTAACTCTCAACCACTACTTTAAAAAAGGAACGGGATCACAGTCGCTAAGTGGTAGGCCGATTAGACTAATAGTCATTAGATTAGAAGTATTTTGCACAGTTAAACGGTTCTGTTTATCTGAACATATTAGATTCATTTTTGAGAATCCTCTTTCTGTTTCTGCGGAACTTACTGCAATGCGGTTCTTACAATAATTTTTGCTTTTCTAACACTTTCCGGGACCATATAATTCTGTGTATCTTTCAAGACATTTTCTACAAAATCTCTATAGTCATTTGCATCAATTTGATATTTAAAAATATCGTTAAAATATAAATTCTAATGTACTTGTTCCCTTAGCATAATTTGATTTTATATGGTCGCAACCGTTTAACCTTTTCTTTAAATTCACTATTATATTTTCTAAAAGTTTAGAGCAGGAAAGTCCAAAGAGTTTGCTACTTTCTATTTTCTATCAAATTGATGTTTTAAAAGCTTCTGAGGTATAGTTAAACTTTCAATTTTGTTTTCGTATACACGCTTTTCCTTTTGGAGTATTTCAAAAAAATTAATGGACCTAAGAACAAGTTTCTCGGCCTTAATTATGTCCATATTTTTAGCTTATAGCGCATTTGACAGAATAGAAATTTCATTTAAAATGTCAATCATTAAAGACAAATCATTTAAAAAGAATTTATTTTATAGCCATAACCATGTCTTTTTCATTTGAGGAAAAATAATTATGTTAAGCAGGATGGGCACGCCAAACAGCTATGATTGATCTTAACTGCATGCTGGCCATCTTGGTCCGAAAACTCTTCCAATCTTTGTAATAGCGATTTCTAGTTCCTTTGATATTTCGGAAAGCTCGATTTGATTTTTATTGTATTGATGAACATAGAGTATGTTTTGTCAATAAAAAGTTTAAAATGATTTACTTGTTTTATTTCTTTTATGTAATCATCCAAAACCAGTTGTAGGCGGTGGTCTAAACAATGCCATATTATTACATTTGGAAATTCATTTGAAATTTTTGTCCTGATTCCAGATTTTCTCCCTGGCATGACTCCCTAGCTTGCTCCATTTGAACAAAATCCAACTAAATTTTTTTTCAAGTAATTATAAATAAATTCATTGTTATTTAAAGCTTTCATCAAAGAATGATACATAGTTTTTCCATTTTGTTTGTTTAATTCAAGTAGAGTCAAGAAAATTGTTGGTGTTGTAACAGAAACTTTAACTTTTAAAATAAATATAATGACTTTAAAAAAAAAAAAAAAAGAATTTAAAAAAATATAAGAAACGCTTCTACCGAACCGGTGCGAACCGGCTGAATCCCACCACTGATAATCTTTAGTGTTGAGATGCCGACAGGACCAAGGCCTGCATAATTTGGAATATAATTAGTGTTCAGATATATATTTGACACTCTGTTGAGCATATTCTAAGATTATGGAAACAAAACTAGAATCACTGTCATGTTTGGTTTGTACTTCTCTTATCATGTCATATGCAATATATACTGATAATAATTATTTACGACAAACAATCTATATTTGGATAATTTTAAATGAAATATATTTTAGTTTTGTTACTAACCCATTAACAAAATAATTAAATAAACTTTCATTTGGTTGCAAAGAACAATTGGCTCGATCAATTCAAAGCTCCTAAATATACAAGCCGCACACATCGGAATTGAGCTTAAAAAGTGTATATCATTTATTTACTAACACATGAATAAGTTGTATAATAACACTATTACTACAGAATTCGTACAGTATACATCCAAGAAAAAACAAAACAATAATTTTATTTTTGTTTATTCTTTGCTGTCAAAAATTGTTAACAAAATGTTTGTAGATTATACCCGTCCGTACTCCGTAGAAAATAATAAATTATTTATTATAATATAATAAATCATGTATGTTATAATTAATAATTAATACTGTACCAATTTTGGCCTGTGCATAAATAATATGTTAATGATGTCATATATGAATGTGATTGGTGATATGTTCAAATATTATTATCAACGGATTTTAGAATTGTGGAAACATCGTAATAATGATCGCCACGGTTATTTACATTTATTATTTATATTATATTGATCCACTGTGTTAAACGATTCTAAATTAAATTAAACTAGTTGAAGTTCCTTGTGGATTGGATAACCGACATATAATTCTGGTGTTGTGGTTTAATTTGTTGGAGTTTTGATTTGTATAAATACTGATTCATGGAAGAATCAGATTACTATATACTTGTTTGTTCCCTACATATTTATTATTTTTGTTCTCTTTTAGTGTTTCAACAATTGTTCAGCTCACTTATTCGATCATTTACTTCCTTGTAGGATATATTGGTATATGTCGAGAAAATCATATGTTTTGACAGGCATTCAGTTTAATTCAATTAACGGTGTAATGGAAATTTAGTTTTTCGGCCGAAAATGTTGTTTAGGAATCTCTGTTTGAAAACCAATGCAATTGTTCGTTCGTATTTTTGGATTGGCTTGGTGGTGGGCATTTCTTTTAGTTTCAACCAATGTGCTGTGATGTTAAATAAATATTATTTCTATATAAAAATGGAAAATCTCAGAAGAATTTTTGTTATTGAGCAAAATATTTTTTCATAAAAGTTTTAGAATCAAAATAAGTTTTTAAATCCACTGTCTTAACACATTGGATTTTAAAACTTATTTTGATTCTTTATTATTAGAATTATTATTTTTATGTCGGGCGTATACATGTGCACATAGCAATAAAAACAGAATTTATTAAGACAGTAAAGGTGAGACAAAATCACATATAAATGTTTCATATCCTACTGAAATGGAAAGTTGACAAAGTCGTGATGGGTATTGAAATTAGAAAATGTTTGGTTGAATTTATGATTTATTTTCTATGAATTGAAATAAAAATTATTTAAACGAAGCTATAGGAAACGCTCATTTTTAAACGAAGACAGTCTTGCAAGTGTGAAACTGTCGCTAAGAATTATTTTCAGGTAAAAATCGGTTTGACGTTTAGATGTGCTCATGAAACCACACATAAATTCTTCACATCCATCAGAGGAAAATCGTTTTCATAGTCATGATGATAATTTCCATTTTAACGAACTTTTTCGGTAATTCATCGGATGAAATAAAATTGAAATATTAATCTTTGTAGACGAAGCTTTAGGTACCGTTTTGTTGTTAAATGCAATTTATATCTACATAAATGAATTTTATTATTTAATAAATTTTTTTTGAAAATTCAAAACTTCACGATTTTTATGATGCCATCGTGTATGAAGCACATGTGACATGAAGATGGAAATATAAAAATTTAAATAATTATTCAAGTACTCAGTTTCATTTACATGTTTGGGAATTTTAATTGTGTATTTCGTATTATAGCATTAAAAATATGCTTTAAAATATCAATAAATACGATTTATATTATTGAAGTTATAAAGTGCCATCTATTATCCAACATCTGAAGTATCGGTTTCATTTTCGTAGTTCATACGTCATTGATCTCGTTTTATATATTTTTTTACGGGGTTTAGAACCGATTATAACATATACATGTATAAAAATTGAATAAATCAAAACGTTTTTATTTTTATTATAACTATTTAAATAATTCGAATTTTCATTTGATTTCCATATATGTTATATGAAAATGTTTTATTTAAATATTGATATAAAAATAATTTTTGTTGACAGTATTTTTCATTCATTAAAATTGAATCAAAAATCGTAAATTTTACATTAGTTCTTATGGAAAGTATCGAAAGTACCCCTTAAAAAAGCTCGATAAATTTAAAGGGTCTTTGTGTTCTGCTTGTATTATTTAGGATGCTTTGATCAATTACACCATTTTCTACATTTAAGATTTATAATATTAAAATTATTTTGATTTTTGTTTTTAAATTATAATTCGTATGTAATGTTGGTATGTTTACACAGCCATCATTCAGCGTAAAAAAATTAATTATTTGAAGGAATCACGATCTAAAAAAAGTTAAGCTAACGAATTAATTTTACTAATGAGTAATTTCTATTACAGGTAAAACGTACACAATCCTGATTTACATATATTAATTTGTGTAAGGGGAAAAACGAAAGTTATTAATATGTATATGTATTCATACGTTCAGTCATGTCCTCAGGTAAAAAATAATATAATGTATTTTAATATTTTGCACTGTTCTTTAATGAAACTTTTAGTTTTTCAATGTACCTAAAATTTAATCAATCAAAAATTTATTAAAAATCCACTTAAGGTACCTTTTATATATCAATCCAAAAAATTGGTATATACGAGTACATGCCTACCTTTTCGTATCGATATGTAGATACATACATACAAAATTATTATAAAATTTATTATTTTTATAATGAAAATAAAATTATGGCATATTTGATTGATTTGTAAAAACCGCAAATAAATCAATACAAAATATTAATTGTACTTAAATTTACGAGTTATTATACATATATGTATGCGATAGTATCGTATAAGGTAGCGGGGTAGTACTCGAAAAGGGATTTTTTTTGGCTCTCGCTTATGTAAAAATGAAATTTATTACCATTCAGTTACCTAACAATGAACCAAACTGACATCAAAATGTTCATTTATATTTTTGATGTATTTGGGTATATAATTTTCACCCGAAGAAAAAGGTAAACCACAAGTTTACAACCAACAAAACCCAACAATATTTGTGTGCTTTTTTCCTGTTTCTTTCGCTTGACCAAAACATGAATGGAAAATATCCAAAATTTATGTTGAAACTAAAGAGGTATAAAAAATAAATCGAGCTGCCAAACCAATGAAGAAGAAGAAAACCCTACACTGTGTTAAGAATGAACTGGTTTCCTTGGTACATAGTATATTTTTTTCAAACCTCGTTACAATATCATAAATACATCGCTTGATACCTTCATTAGAAGAATGAAAAACGATTATATTCATTTTTTATTTTACTTCTCAGTGTTTTCCTTATTCCTTCTTATCTTTTCCTTATTTTGTTATGAAGGATTAAAATAACTCAAGCTAACAGGTTTCTACCACCCAAAACAAAACAAAAAACACTCATTATCCTGTTATTTTTTTTATACATACATATATGTGTGTATTGTATATTTTTCCATGTACTTTAAAAATATTTATATATTTTCCAGTTTTTCTTTTTCACTTTAGTTAAAAAAGTATCTTTAAAGGATTAACATCCTCGTATAATAATAAATATGAAATTTGAAATAAAATTTATGTTTTTTTAAGTACTTCAGATTAACAATTTGTTGTTGCGTGTGTTTCTTGGATAATAATAAAAGAAAATGTTAAAAAGCAGGATTTTCTTAATTTTGTTATTTTTCGTGGTTTCGTGTTTATGTAATTTGAATAGGTTTTTTCCTAAATCAAAATTAATCTCGACAGAATCCAACATAACCCAACATAATAATGTAAGTGTGATACTATATATAGTGTAGTGTATAAAACCATAAATATACCGTATTAAAATGTGCTAATTAAACCAATTATTCAGCCTCAAGAAAATAAACTGTCAAATGTGGTGAAACACAGTATTCAAATTGCCTTAGAGAACTGTAGAGAACAATTCAAATGGGATCGTTGGAATTGTCCATCGAACGACTTTATATTAAAACGTTCATCGAGTATAGTGACCAGAGAGACAGCGTATGTGCAAGCTGTATCAATTGCATCTATAATGCATACTGTTATAAAAAATACGCTTATTGATACGAATACGTCCATATGCAACGATCGTATTGATTATGCCGGACAGATTGCATATTTTGAAATTTCTCGACATAATCGAATTGTAAATGAAACAAAATTTGTTCAATTACATAACGCCCAGGCTAGTCGAATTGTATGTTTAAGAAAGGTTAATTTATAAAAGTGTTTAATAATTTAGTTGTTCATTTATTTAAGGCCTTTCAAAAGTCAATTCAGCGACATTGCAAACAACCTAAATCAAATTGTTTTATACCAAAATGTTTATTTGGAATGGAAATATTTTCCGAAATTGCAAAACATTTAAGAAAAATGTATGACGAAGCTGTGTTACTTAAATATAATCATTACGATTACAGTGAAGGTATAAAAGCTACGTCTCTTGTTTATTTGAAAGGTATTTGAATAGTATGATATATGGTACATTAGGATAAAATTGTTCAATTTGCAGAATCACCCAATTATTGTTACAAGAATGCAATACCAAATTGGAAAGGAATGCATGGACGTCAGTGTTCACAAAACAAGGATGATAGTTCTACCATTCAGGAGCGTAAATCTTGCAAGAATTTATGCAGAAAATGCGGTTTAAGAGTTCGCGAACAAAAAGAACTAAAAAACGTTCGTTGTAATTGCCGATTTAATGGATGTTGTGTTGTTGCGTGTGACGTATGTACAGAATATGTTCAATTATTTTTTTGTGAATAAAAGTTAGATTTGAATATAAATAAATTCTAGTGTTTAATAATATAGGTGTTTTGTTTAATTCAACTTCGGGCCATGTCGTACGTAACTGATCACGGAGTAATTATAATATTCTACGTTATCTTCACTCCTATCGAAATTCGAACCCGGTATAGAGAAGCTATTGTATGCGTTTCAATGCTTGTCAAAATTTGACAAAAATCATTGTCTACCGAAATTTTTTGCAACTAGTGATGTTGGAATGCATCCTTCGTAAAAGTGCAACTGTTCAAGATAATATTTTATTTCGTCAATCTAATCAATTTTTTGCATATGCAATGGAGTGAAAGATATACTTGATCCACTAGAACAGTATTTTGGTTCCTTTGGTGTCAAAAAAATCAAAACCAAATATCTGATCTCTAGTTTTGGATACCAAGACTCAATTAATTTCAGAGGTGAACAATACATTTGAAGAAATAATGAGATAAAATCGAGATAAAATCGGGGTTATATACTTTATACGTAAAAATCGAAATATTTTGCAAACAATATTTTGAAATTTTATTAAGAGTTTTGATCAGACTCGTAGCCAAGTACAGATGTGATAGTTAAACCTTGACGGATAAGTACGAGAAATGGCTTTTAACATTTGCGAGAAGAATTATGCTTGTTATATTTGACCGAAAAAGTGAAGTTGATGAAGAGATGACTAATGTTCGAAACCAATAGAATCAGATTGGTGACACGGTACGGGCCAACATTAACCTGTAAAATCCGGTAGAAAAACATCATTGATTCATCAAGTATACAGTAGTGGGTTATGTATATGGTAAATGACTTCTACACTCAGAAAAAATATTATGACCAAAATCTTAGTAATGCAATTTGGTTACTTTAACAACAGTTCGTTTTGGTTATATTCACGAATTCTCTACTTTAATTTAAAAAATAAAAATTTTTCTACTTGGTTAAAGTAATAATTGATCAAAATTTAGTTAACCAAAATATTGGTACGTGAATTTGGTTAAATTATCTAACAAAAATAGTTAAACAGCCTAAGAATGAATATATTTAAGTTTTTTCATTAATAAGTAGTTTTGACCAAACAATTTAGCAGTGTAAACAATTTAGCAGTGTAAGTTTTTAGTAACATTGACCAAACAATAATTTTTTGTCCGAAAATTTTTAACTCAATTTTGGTAAAATATACCATGAAAGTATGTTTTTCACAAATAATGGTTTGTTTTAACAAAATATTTAGTTCACATCAACAAAATTCTTAGTTACTAGAATACAGGATTTTATTAAAAATGCAATTTTAGATGTCAGAATATGTTTTTTTTTCTTTAACGAAAACACGTTTGTGCTTCCCAGTTTTAGACGATACTCCAAAAATAAATAACCAATTTTATAATGAATCACAAAAAATTATGAGTTGTATCTGGATTTATTTGGTAAGCAACATTTTAGTGTTTAGTTTAAATAAGATTGGGCTTTACTCATATTCTGAAAATATTGTTCAATTGTAGCTGGACAGAAATAATTTATTTAAGCAAAATGGGACCACATAGTGGGCCGCCTCAAATGCAAAAAATATGTCCCGAATACTGTATCAACGAATTTATCACTCAAAGCTTCAGCATAGTCAGTTGTGAGTTACAACCGTAAAATGTTCAATAACAATCCCAGTGTTAATTTATTTTTAGAAACCAAACTATACACTCAAATTTAAATTAGCCTGTCATACGAAAACGTTGTTTCGTCGGTTGAATTAAGCCCCAACAACGAATGGTTGGCTAGCTCGTCAGCCGATAAATTAATATAAATTTGGGAAGCACACACAAATTGTGCATAAGAAATGTTGTATGGTCAAGTGACAGTCGGCAACTGGTATCGGCGAGTGATGACAAAACACTAAAATATGGTAATTAAGCTCTGGCAAATGTCTTAAGACTCTAGAAGGGCAAAATAACTATGTATTTTGCTGTAATTTTAAATGTTACGGGCAGTATCGACGAGTCGGTACGAATATGGGAGTTACGACCGGCTAAATGTTTAAAAACACTTCCGGCCCATTTAGGCCTGTATTGGCGGTACACCGATTGATGATGATAATCTACCGGGTTCGTTTGTTAAATTGTCGCCAAATGACAAGTATACCATATATTTGCTGCACACTTAACAATACACTAAGGCTGAAGACTTAATCGAAAGGAATATGCTTGAAAACATGAAAAGAATGTAATAAAAATTTATTTTAATAAATAAAGATTGACTAAAATTGGGATTATATCAAATAATAAAACTTGTTAAAACTTACTAAGTAGTATGTGAAATTTACTTTTGTTTGGTTAATTTTAATTTTTTATTTGTTTACTAAAAATAATTAATTTTTTTTATATTTAAAAAATAACCAAATACTTTTGGTTAAAGTAACTAAATGTTTTATGTTAATAACCAAAGGTTGGTTCGTTAAAATTAAAAATTATTTTAACCAAGAGTTTAGTTATTTATTTTACTAAGGCATTTTAATGGTTGCAAAATACTAAAATTTTGGTTAAATTGACCTAATTTTTTTTGTGGTTTTGACCCAAGTTTTTTTTTGAGTGATGCGGATCTGTTGGCAATTCCAAAATTTCTGACTGTCCTGACCTTTTCACGTTGAGCTGCAAATAAACCTTCATTATTTTCAAAATAATTCTCAATAATGGAATCGCGTTGTTCTTTCGTTTATCGCTCTATTTGGCGCAAAATTTAAGTCGTGTTTGAATTTTGACCCATCCTTTATAAATCAATTGAAATATTTAAAATGTAAAAATATTGATGGTTGAAGAAAGGAAAAATTTATTATTTCAAGAATTAACATACAAACCAGCTTTAAACTATAATGGTATCCCTCGAGTGTCCTTATATATGTTAAAGTATTTTAAAGCAATATTTAAACAATTAGGAAATAATTTCAGAGAAAATTTGATAAATTACTGGGTAAAAGGAAGCGATAAAGGGATTTATAATAGTTAAAGGAATTTTGTATAAAGACTGACTGGAGATTGTCTGCTACGGAGACAAATTAAGTTCGTTAAATGGTATGAGTCTTGTATACAATCATCATAGGATTTATTTTAATATAAAAATATGTAACGAACTTATACGATAGTTCTATACATGAACTATTAACAGTCGCAACTAGACCTTAGTTTTACAATTGTGTTTTACATATGGGCGTGCAATAAAAGACACTTACATGTGGCGTGAACGTAACTGTCTGATAAAATGGCAACTGATGACATTTTCTTTAGTAATTAGTCTGTTCTAATTAGTTTCTTTAGTAATTAGAAGTTTGTTGGTCACGACTGTCACATTTTGGGCATGTCAAGATACAAATAAATTATCCTCGTTAATATGAAATTACTTTGGAAAATTCAGGTTGCGTTTTAAGTTCGTGGTCGATTTTGTTAGACCGCCATTTTGGTTTCGATGATATTTGTCAATGGTTATTTGATAAGAAAGGTGGAAGAGCAGTTGTCAACAATTTATTATGAAGCATCTTCAACGTGTTAAAATTATTAAATACAACTTATCATACACACAACTAATTAATAACAATCTAAAGTATTTAGAGAATGCGACCCTTGAGATATAACATGAGCTTCTAAACTAACTGTTGAATTATTTGAATTTCGAGTTAAATATGTAGCAAACGAGGGTGAGTTCGTGCTAGAGCTGCCCTAACTCGACTTGGTATAGCTTCTGTATTAACTTTATAATTATTTGAATTTCAAGTTCAATATGAAGTGTACTTGCAAATGAAACATCGATGTCTTAAATGTCGTATCCTCTAAATATGTAAACGGATTATTATTTACTTGTTGTAAGGGACTCCGTCTTATCAAAAATATGGGTCTCGACTTGGGTATAACTTTTGGACTGACTTGTTTTTTATATTATTTTTACTAACATGAATGTGATTTTTGGATTAATTAGAACAATTTTCCTTAAGTTGAACAAAGAAAAACGCCTGAGTTTATATATATATATATATATATATATATATATATATATATATATATATATATATATATATATATATATATATATATATATATATCGCACACCGCATCCAATAAAGCGATAACTACTACAAATCGCGTTATTGCATGATTGCGTTTTCTAAATCTACAAAAATAATAGAATTTGTCTAGTTCGTTCGTTTTTCAAAATTATTCCTCCTGCGGATGCTGCGTTGGTCTCTAATAATACGATAAGTCAAATTTTATTTTATATTCCCGTCCATAAAACGATAACTTAACTTATATTTTTCTTGGCGGTAATAAATACTATTCACAAATAACGTATTTTCAATTGTCGTTTTCTTAGAAGGCATATAAATTGTATCTGCAACTGTGAGTATAAGTTATCGTTAATTTGTTTTACATTTCGAGAACTACAAGTACTTTTACTTTCGACTGGGAAATATTTTAAAGTAGGCATCGTAAGACTAGCTAAATTTTCCTTGCTTGGAATAAAAAAATGTTTTAGTTTTTTCACCTACAGTTATTAACTAAAAAATTGTAAATCCTGCGAATAGTTTTTTAAAAGTTTAAATCTCAGAAATTTAATTTTAAATGGACAAGTCTCTATACAAACATTTAGAAGAAAATGATTCGGGTAAGCACTACATTTCAATAAATACGGATTTTACTGAACAATATATTAATATTGTTTTAAAACAACTATATAGATCCATTCGCGTGTTGTGGCACCGATTCGGAATATAACCCTGATTCTTATCTTTCTTCGTCGAATTCGTATATCGATACTAGTTCGCCCCCTAAGGAAAAAGTTGTAACTAGAAAACGCAAAAAAATACCGATGACTGGAAAAGGATTAAGTTTAAACGCCAAAAAAATTTGGGCCAGCCCTATCAAAATGCGGGAGGATACGAAATTCCAGCAAGATCATTGCAAAGTGCTCATTAAAATGTCGATTAAAATGTAATGACAGAATACCAGAACAAGTAAGAAACAACATATTGAATTTTTATTACACGGAAAGAAAAAACTACTCCCCTAGGGCATAAATCATGCCAATTTAACAATAATTTGGCTCTAAGAATATTAAATACTAATTTACGATTTAAATTCTTATTCGCAACTCGACAAATAAAACACATTTTTCTCTTAAATTATCATAATTTTAGAATACGCTTCTCGATTTTAGCGAATGATATTCTCAATTTAAAATGAACGTTTCGAAATAGAGAATAATTTTTCCATAAACCACGATTTCATATCGCTAATTCAATCATAAAAATACTTATATACCGAACTAAGCTCTAAATATAATCATACGATTTACTCATATATAGAGTTTTAATCATAATTTAGAAACATAATGTGCATGAACTGTGTTATTTATACTGTATTCCAGTATTTAATATTCTCAAAAGAAGAACTTGGATCTCAAAATACTCACTTGATTTGCAGAAAAAAAGTATTGTTTTCATAAATTAAGAACATTTTATTCTAGAATTGGGAATAATTTTCTGAAATCATCAATTTTCCGGTTTAATCAGAGAGCATAATATGATAGATAATCTTCTTTAAACATTTCTAAAATAGTGTTAATAATTCCAATTGCAGATGTTTGAGATTCCAAAATGAATCATTAGTTTTCTCAGTAAAAACCCTTTTTCCCAGATTTAAATAAAACAAATCCGTTTCACATAAACAATATTTTATTGATTCAAAGATACTTTTAAAATAATATTCTATAGATTTATTTGATAATTCATATGGTTTATAATTAAAATTTTCACTTTTTATAAGGTAAGGAAATAATTCTGAGTCAATCACTTTTACAAACGAATTAAAATGACTCATACATTTTTTTTCTAAAAGAAAATATACATAATATACCTTATTCGAAATATTAGAATTTCTTTTATTTTGTCCATATATAAATCTTCAAATAAGGAACATCCATTTTTGAATTCAGTTCCTTTATAATTAATTTATTTGGTAAATAAATATACTTCTGGCCATCGATCGGGTAGTGGACCATTGCACAATTTTTCTTTTAATCCATTTATAGTAGTATTTTGAAGATTATTTTCTGATCTTGATGGTGTTTCCAGAATTACAAGTGCAGTCTAAATGTTGAACACATATTTCATTGTTCTGTTTACCTAAATAAGTTTTGGAATAGCAAAATTATTATGTGAAAGTAAATGGCGTTTCAGGTTTAGTCCAGAAAAACTAAAGCACATCCAAATTAATCTTGTTGTCTTTCATTATAGAATGCATACTATAATGAAAGACAAGAAGATTCATTGAATAAATAATATACTTACAAACACGTTTTACTGGTTCCAAAAAACTTGATGGAATTGGCGAGAAACAACTGGAACACACTGATGAAGAATCGTTTCTTGATGCTATCGATGAAGTTGATGTTCTCGAATTATGAAAATCTTCAGCAAACTTTGACATCCAATTCTTAAATCATTTAACGAGTGTAATTCTTCTTATGAAAATTACAGTATAAACTATTAGAAATAAAACAATGTAATGTTCCCTGTAATACGAACTAGTGACCGTCGCCAATTTCTCAAGTTTTCTCTAAAATGTACCTGATTGAAGTCAAAGATTGAAATCGGTGGAATGAAAAATATGCATGAAAAGACATTTTCCGTCAAGATTTTATATGAATTAATATCCAATGGCATATCTACAAAAAACCAAATATTATTTTATTGTAACTAATAAAACCCGTGAACTTTTAAAACCTAAAATGTATAATAATAAACAGGAACGACTGTCACTAAAATATAAATTAATACTTACTGATGCAGGTTGAAGACATATCACTCACATTCCAGCTGCTGAACAAGGTTGCCATTTCACTTTGGCTATCCGAAAACCATATATTAACTCATCCATATTTTTATTTTAAAAATTGAAGCACAAATTTCAGCCCAAATCACGTTAAAATTTGTGCTGAAATTGGTGCTTCAATATTTTTGTATTTTTTATGATTTTAATATAAAATTTATTCAAATAATAAATCAAAAAAGATTTATATTTGAATAAAGGCTAACTCTTCAGGTTAGTTTTAATAACATTAATGTTTTCACTTTACAAGTTTTTGTTATGTATTTATTGTGAACCACGTGAAATGGCCAAAACATATTTTTCAATTTTTGTGAAATAATCACATTCACTTTTTCTATAAATTCAACTTTTTTTAAAAGAACAAACAATACTATCTGTTTGTAAAGCTTTGGTAATTTATGTATACTAAGAAATATTTATTTCTATAAAATTGAACGTACACTGAACTCACATTGAACTAAAAAATTAATATCTACTTTAAATAAAAATTCATGTTTTTGTTTATACTTTTAGTGGGTTTGATTTAATTGTTTCAACATTCAAATATGATATGCTGAAGTGCAGTACTCAAAGATCAACCAATCTTCCATGTCAGTTCTATAGGCTGGTATGGACCAATGCAACATGCAGACTGTTGACGTACATCATACCTAAAGCCTTACGCCCTCGATTTAAGTATGGCATAAGATAGGACATTAAAAAAACAGCAAAAGAGTTGGGAGTGCTTTGGCTCCAAAATAAATAGTAGAAAAGAAATAATTAACGTATGTTAGAAATTAATATGAATAATTTCACTAAAAGTGCAAATATTTGAATTTTTTTATATATTGTTAATATCTTTGGCTATGAAATTTAATGTCTTAGACGTTGCTTTATGCAGTTCATCCCATAGTGAATTAGTTTGTTCACAAAATGGGGTGTATATTGAAAACAATAATCCAAAAGATCAAATTAGCATTAAATGATTTATTTTTGATATATAAACAGAAATGAAGTAGTTCAGGTTAGCAGTTCTCAAAATACATAACTTATAAAATTTCTATTAAATCGATAAATATATTCAACAAGATATTCCACAATTTAGATTTTTGTTTAAAAATTAAGAACAACTATGATTATTTTGAGTAAATTATATACCTGAATTAATCTAAAACAAGAATAATTTAAGAAATGTATACAACTTCTATCACGAGAACTTTATTCTCAAATTAAGTAATTTTATTCTTAAAGTGCGATGAAAGGGAATAAAATAATACTTTTCAAAAAAAAAAATCGTTTTCTTGAATTGGGAACATAGTTCAAAATAATTAAAAATCAAATGTTCCTACTATTTGAATTATGTTCTTAATAAGAACTTTTTAAACATAATTTGGGAACCATCCGCTAAAATTAATCAGTAAGTTCTTAATATTTATTCTTCTAAAACTAAGAAGTAGCTAATCATAAATCTAGAATAATATTTTTTTCCGTGTATAAACTCGGGAACAAAGAGCGACAATGGAATTTTATTGCGAATTCCGTTTAAAAATATTTTTAGACACGCTTGTAATTTCTAACCAAACCGTACAGCTCTTTCGAAAACTGTTTGTGGTGGAAATGACAATCGAGGTAAGGCAAAAGTTAAATTTTAACAAATTGATATGTTTAATTTTTTTCGCCATAAATTACCAACATAACTTGTAAAATATTGTCATTTTAGAGCAATCATTGCATTAAAATCATAGAACCAATAAAAGTTTTATTTAATATTTTTTCAATTTTTGGTTAGGTAAATATGTTCGGCCAGTTAATGAACTAAAGCAAACGACAAAAAAGCTTATTATGCAGCATATCTCGTCATTTCCCATACGATCGAATCACACTATTTACGCGCCCAAACCACAAAATTATACCTTGATAGTGATCTTAAATTGATTAACGAAAATAATATTAGTACACAGCACGTTACAGAACAGCAGTACAGAGATATTTTTAATTTTAAGTTTAGTTGAGCTTTTTTATACACAAAAAAAGATCAATGCAACAATTGTACGAGTTATGCAATAAATCAGGCTTATGTCTGAAAAATTTAAGGATATTATTAATAAACATGAAATAATGAAAAATGAAGCAAGGCGAATCAAGAATATTGACAAAGCAGCGGCTAAAGTTCATAAAGATTTTGTAACCTGTTGTTTTGATTTTCAGAAGATATTACCTTTTAGCGAAACTAGTATATTTTTCTACAAAACAAAACTATATTTGCATAACTTTACAGTATATAACTTGGCTAGTCATCAGGGCGATTGCTTTTTGTGGGACGAAACTATTGCTAGCAGTTTATATAAATTTATGTTAGAAGAAAAAAAGAAAAACGATATTAAAAAGTTCATCTTTTGGACTAATAATTGCCCTGGACAAAATAAAAATAAAATTTTGTTTTAATTTTATTCGTGGGCGTGTAGTCAACTTAAAGTTGATATACGCCATAAATTTTTTGAAAAAGGGACACTCAAAACGAGGGTGATTCAATGCACTCGACCATCGAGAAATGCCGTAAAAGAAAAACCATTTATGTTCCGGCTCAGTTCTACATCCTTATCAGAAATGCAAAAATAAATGGATCGTCTTACATCGTGCTTGAAATGGAACAAAACGATATTTTAAATTTAAAGAAATTATCAACTTCAAATTTCTTTGGAGAAAATACAAAAAAACGAGACATTTCAAATAAATAAAATCCGGGAAATGTTTGTACCAAACGCCCCGGGAGGAAACGAAAATAAATTAACCGTGCCATTGTTAATCAATTATACAACGAAAAGAAACCGATAACTGAGAGCAAATTTCTGGATTTAATTTACTTATACAAAAATAATTATGTACCGGGATTATACAAACCATTTTATGATAGCTTACCGCACAGTATTATTGAAAGTCAAGATTCAGATGAGTAGTTTCCTCGTCATTTTCTCGTCAATTTACGACTATTTGAGCGTTGAATACAACATTAAATGTGTTTTTTTTAATAGAATAAAATGCTCTATTGCCAAATTGCGTTAAGTAAACTTACAATGGTATACAATTTCATCGTTTCTCTTATAGAAAATATATCTTTACTTATATTATAACATAGAACTTAAAAAACTTTCCAGTCAATAAAACTATAACTAACTTCCAATGTTACTACTTACTATAAAAAATGATACACGACGAAACATGTGTAATAAAGAAAATATTTAATTACACATGTGCCGAATTCTTGTGAATTGTTGTTTATTTTGTCCTAACTATAATTTCCTTTCATTTAAATATTTACTAGAAAACTTGAGTGCCTCTGTCACTCTAATGTCATTAGTCTGGTTCTGGTTTGCCAGAAAAAAAACTCACTGTAACTTAAAGCAGGCTCCTTTTCAATCAAATTAATTCCTTCAAAAATCGATTAATTCTGATCAAAAAGTCATCACATGGATTGTAATGTGTCGATATGTGTTGTATATAATATGCAGCCACTAATAATAATATTATTTTGTAGTATATAAACACAGTGAATTATTTATCATATCAGGCTTACGAAGTCATATCACCCTTAAATAATTAGGCATGTCGATTTCCATCTCTTACATATATGTCGATTAATATGCACATGTTCAGGTCATAGTTTATCATGTTGAAGATTAACTAAATTATATTCATTTATTTATACAACTATTAAATTTAGTTCAATACTTTTTCAACTTAACATTGTATGTGCAAAGGACAAGGGATTTTTGTTATGTTTGACTGAGTCCAAACCTTATAAAAACATAAAATAACCATTTGTTTAAGATAATGATAAGCTATTGACAGGTTTCCAAATAATTTACTTCTCATACAAATTGCTTGTCAAATTCATTGCGCATTTGTTTTTTCCACCTCTTGTTATTTTCGAACCATTTCTCTTTTATATATTGTATAGTTTGATAAATGGTATATATGTACAGCACTTTGTACATAGGTAATGTTATTATTTTTGCACATTTTCTTTACACATTTGCCATGTTAACTTGAAAGAATGGGGACGATTCTTGGTTGTAAAACTTTTTACATTTGTTTTTATTTATGCAGGAAGTAAGAAAACAAAATTTCATAAACTATACATTATTGAAATTTTAACTACATGATAGGGCCAGATAATCGATTTTGAACCAAAATTTCCAAATCGATTAAATTTACTGATTTTCCATATGACTAAGCTTTTATTAAAATACAAATAAAATCCCAACATGATTAACTAAGTAAGAAAAACATTTTTGATAACATTTTAGATACGTCCTCAAGTATTTTTAATCGCCCAAAATAAAGGTTAATTATAGCGTATGCTCCGTTGTGCCAATTTATTTATTTTTTGTTATTGAATTGTAAACAAACACTCCATAAAAGTTATTAAAACTAATTGTAAAATTATCGATAATAATTTTAGAATTTCATTCAAGTGCTATATCGCGCTACATCATCTATTTATAAACTATGGGACCACATTTGTGCGAAATCGTATGACTAGGCCAATTTGTAAACAAATAAAGGTTTAAAGAATATGTTGTCCGAAGATATTGGTCCTATCGCAGATAGTAATTAGTCATTGAAATATTAAGTCAATATGACTCGTTTCAAAATTATAAGATTATTAAGTGACGGAAAATTTTACTTAGTAAAATAAGCTTTTCAAGATTCCAGATGAACGTTTTTGTAAAATTTGTGTATTATGGTGAAAAGGATCATCCCACGCAAAGTTTAAAATCTCGTGATTTCGTATAATGAAACGTAACGTTTTGTACCTTGCGATATTTTGAAACGCGGTATTATTGAAGGTTCTCGGAAATATGATGTAGTTGCTTCGTTAATCAAAAACATAATAAAACCATCTTATCACTTTAATCGTTTTATAATTCGAATGGAATTGACCGAAAATCGTACAAAATAATTAAAAGTATGATTGGTGATAAAATGATAATCAAGTTTTTATAATAAAATAGAATGACAAGGAACAGTGACCCCTTTATAATAAAATACATGATTGAAAAGTAAAATGCTACCGCCCAGGTGGCGCAGTGATTAAAACTGCGGCAGTTGGAGCGGGAGGTACCGGGTTCGAATCCCGATAGGGACAGGATGCAAAAAGGATTTTCCACCACTTGATTACAACCGGTGGGGTGAATGAACACTCCTATGACCCTCTGTTGGAGTGCAGAATCCATGGGCCGACCCATTTTCCATGTCACTGCTATAGGCTGGCGATGTGTATGCAATGTGCAGATGGTAAGGTAAATCGGACCAATAGCCGTACGTCCTCGATTTGGCTGCAAAGCGCAAGGTAAGGACGTAAATAAGTGAACCGCGAAAGAGTTGGGAGTGCCTTGAGCCCCAAAACAGATGGCATAGAAATAAACGAAAAAAAATGCTAATAATATGGTTAGGTTTGGTTTTGATGGCCTTACAAGAACAAACCATAGACACACGGGGTCCGTATAGCTATATTATCAAGCATTTTTAGTGCTACCTGTTTTAGAAACCATTTGACTCTCTCATATATCGTTTACGCCCTTTTGAGTTTCGTCAAGTCAGACAGCAATTATGATACCAATCACAAAAAATAGATACACATATATAGATTTTGTTAGAATACAGGAACGATGTAACTCGATGATCAAAGAAACCTTATAATTGAACAGATTCACTGCCTTTTACATTTGTCGCTATTCTAATTGCAACTTCTACATTATTTTTATGTGTCATCATTATACTTTTCCCTATCAAAACCAAATTTAATAATAAGTAACGTGTTGGTGACTACAATCTATAATTAATGTGTTATACTTGAAAACTGTATCTTAATAATTTTAGATAACGATGTTCTATAGAATAGCTACGTTGGTGGTAATCACTTTCGAGTATGTTTTTAATATATTTAGCACACAATACACGCGTAAGTATTGTGTATCAGCAAAGGAAGTTCCGCTATTGAAAGAAACGTTAAATATAAGTTATTCAAAATAATTTCGCCAGTTGTAGCATAATGGTTAAGATAGTTTCTCATACCGCCGCGGTTTCGAGGTCGATTTTCGTCGTTGACCAAAAATTATAATAACATACACCGGGTGACTTAAAAAGCGATTGTGTGTAAAATTACGTTTACGGCCTTTAAGCCATAAATTATTATTATTATTCAAAATTATTTTTTATACATTTTTTTATTATAGCTGCCTATAATCTAACTAAGTTCATTCTCATGAGCATGAATGTTACTATAGTCGTTAGTAACATCAATACATATGATCAATTTTCACGAAAATAATATATGTTCATGATACTGATCATATATATGCTAGGATTTTCTAAATATGCCGAAACATGCCAACAGTTCTCCAACACTATATTTTCCGTGAATGACTGTTTAGTTGGCCGTAGATTGGTCAGGTGAAAACAACATTGACAATCGCCTACGATCCGTTCGTTATTTGCTTGCACAAAAAACCTTCTTTTGTTTAGTAATGTGAAGAGATCAGAACTACCTATACCACTATCTAAATTTCTTCTGCAGATCAAATCAATAAACCTATTATAGTTGATAATAATTGCCTAGAGTAAAATAATGATAAACCAACTATTGTATTGCTCTAAATGCTTAATTTGACGTTGTCCATCTCATAGTGGACATAACTACCTTGTAGTTTTTTTTTACGTTTTGTTTTAATTGGGTGCAGGGCGGACTTTTAGACATTCCTAGCTCCTTGTAACTGTCAGAGCTCCTGCACCCAACGCGTGATCCTTCAAGTAAAGGTTGATAGCTGCCTTAAACATGTGCATTTTATACTTCAACGGAAATTGAAAACCAGCCAACGAATTCCACTTTTTAGATGTTCGATAAATAAATTCGCGCTTTGCATCTTCAGTTCGAGGTTTCGGCAGCTTCATCGTAAACCTATGCGCATTAACCGTTCCTCATGTTACCCGTCCTGGCGTTTCAAATGGTGGTATTTTCTTCTTTAATTCTGCAGATCATTACCTTATGCAGTTATACCTTATCGAATCTTTTCGAATTTGATTTTACTAATACACCGGTAGTTTGATGATCACGATACAATAAGCAAGATGCAGGTACTCAATTGTTGTCTCTGGGTGTTATGAATTTCCAAACATTTCTCTGGTACAACAGAACTTTTTGATGTCCTTTGGGTGTAATGTGATCTGCCGGTTAGATTAGAAAGACATCAGTTTAGTCATTGTTTTGGGGTTTAGTTAAAACTATCGGATGCATTGATGGAAAATTCATTTGCCTTGAATTTAATGATAAGCCCGAATGTAACACGTATCCTTGCCAAAAATAGCTCGTATTAGTACACGCAAGTTGAAAAATAATGCTTGTCCGTAAAGAGAATTTGATGTTTCGCGATGTTAGGATTAATAACCATGCTGTATGTGACCATGACTTTCCTGGTTGAACTTATAACCATGTGACCATGACTTTCCTGGTTGAATTTATTTGTAATTTAAAAAAGCTAAAGTTATAAACTGCAGTATCTAAACTTTGCAAGCTCCAAAATAAATTCAAAACCACTTTTAAAATTTGGTAAATGTATGTCTCAGGTATGGATTGAACTGGTAATTCTGGATTGGGAAATGAGTTGTGGCAAAACACGTTATAAAATCAGGAAGACGATAGGTGATTCAAGGCAACAACTCAAAACTCTCCTGTTGTTCTCGATGGTTGATGAAAACTTTCAAAGTTTCATTTTCTCCTTAATTAAGCATATCTGATAATTGTTGTTCGATTTGATTAGCGTATTCATCAGTAGATGCTCCTCCAAGAACGATGTTCATGTAGAAGTCGTTCATAGTTGCTTAATAAACGACTTGCATGATTTGTGTGTTGCGTGACACTGTTTGAAACTTTCGGTTTATCAAATTCGTAAATTCAAGCAAATAGTTTCAAAATTAGCATTTTTCATGTTTCGTAACTACAGTTTCAAGTTAACCATGATTTCGTTGTAATGTGTCACTACTAACCATGGTTTGCAACTTGGTTTAAACACGGTTTCGGAATGAGTTATTTTTTTTCATCCCATGGCATTTTAGTGACGACACTGTCAAGTTATACATTTAGTGAATAGTGAAAACTATTAATATTGATTTTTTCATGTATTTGTTTATTTTTTTAATAAAAATTGAAGTTTCAAAAAAATAAATTTATACAGAATTCGATAAATTAACGGAAATAAAACTAAAAATAGAAATAGAAAAATTTGGGTGGAGGGCGAAACAAAAATATTTTTAAACCACACAGTTAACGTAAGAGTTTTGATGAATTATGATAAACTGTCAAATGAAATGAGAACTGTAGTGTGTCATGTATTCTCGTTTTGAAAATCATAGTTTCATAATCATGGTTACGAAACTAGATACTCGTATGTGTCCATGGTATAATAAGTTCTATATTTATTTCGATAATGTTAATAGAGCTTAACACTAGTTCCGAATTGGACACGAGCACGTAATCGATTCGTACTCATTCGGACTGGTCTCTCTATTATATAGTAAAATAATGCTCATATTTGATGATAGTCAAAAACGAGTTCGCTGTTTTGATGTATACGGAATATGTTTATGGTGGCTGCTTTCAAAAATAAGTGTGAGTACTTTAAGCAGTTATTGCACATGGATTGAGTCTTGTGTTTATCCTCGAGCAACAGTATAACCACACAATACACGATTCAAAGTTTTTAGACATTTGGAAATATAACCGCAGCGTTCAGCAATGCTTGGAGTAGAAATAAGTTAAGTAGTCTAGTACTTAAATACATTTATTTTATCACTTTATATGACGTCAATATGTATGAAAACCTTGACACCAGTTAGATCAGAAATTTCGTGTTAATATCTTAAACAGTTTCAATTTTTATAAGATACAAATACTTAGGATGTACATCCACTCGTAGACAGAAGAACGATTAGTCGTATCATATCTTCTGCAGTCAATTGCATTTCAAATTAAATGGCAGTAAATGTAATTAAATAAATTATCATTTGATATAGCGTTAAATTTATTTGCTGTCGTAATAAGGTCTTAGTTATATTACACCAAAGGTAATTAAGATAACTACGATTAAATATTTTAGCAGAGATAAATATTAAATAAAGTTTTATTAAATTGAACTTGCACTATCTTTATACAAGGACGTTTATATATTACCTATATTCAGCGGTGAATAAAATATACATCGGAACCCATCTATCGATAGTTTCTTATCCAATGTCTTTCAATTTTAGTGTGTACAAATTACTGACGATCATATCAAAATAATTATAAAAATACTTCAAATAACAAAACGTTTACAATGTACAGGTACTTAAGTGATTACTATCTGCTATTTGATAACATTTCTTTATAAATTAAGAATGATGTTACAGTTTTGTTTCTGTTTGTTGTATAATTTTGTGGTGGTTGTTAATAATAATAATTAAACATAATTAATAATATTTTTGGTCGATTTGGACGAATTGTGTGTGCAAAGTGTTAATAGTTAAGATGAATACGAAATTGATCACCAATGGTGCATTGGGTGAGTTCATAGTGAAATAAATAATAAAAAAACATGTGACAAATATTGTTTGTCCAAGTGCATAAAATGTTGTACATATGTACATATAATAATAAATCAATAATCGTAAATGAAATAAACAACTGATTGTTATCTAATATATTATTTCAATATATCTGTCATTAATCTGTTTTTAGTGTTATTGAGTGCAATCGCCATCGGGTTTATCGTAGCAACAATCGTTTTAATTATTGATAATAATGATATTAACGATGAATTGTCTAGATGTGAAATACGGGAAAATAGTTGCCAGTTGTCTTCGATCACTGAAACGACAGAGGAAATAACAACAATTGAACCTACTGAAATGGTGAGTTTGTTTATTCATCAAACGACCTTATTTAATAATTCTAATCCGATCATTTATTGATATTGATAATATAGCACTTACATATGTTATTTCCGATTTTCAAGAGCTCGTATGTTTATATATATATATATATATATATATATATATATATATATATATATATATATATATATATATATATAAATATATATATATATATATATATATATATATATATATATATATATATATATATATATATATATATATATATATTATATATATATATATATATATATATATATATAATATATATATATATATATATATATATATATATTTATATATATATATTTATATATATATATATATATATATATATATATATATATATATATATATATTATATATATATA
Source organism: Tipula lateralis (assembly GCA_963932295.1). Classification (NCBI taxonomy): domain Eukaryota; kingdom Metazoa; phylum Arthropoda; class Insecta; order Diptera; family Tipulidae; genus Tipula; species Tipula lateralis. Next base: position 40,880,051 of record OZ010736.1, read on the forward strand.
TATATATATATGTATATATATATTATATATATATATATATATATATATATATATATATATATATTTTATATATATATATATATATATATATATACATATATATTTATATATATATATATATATATATATATATATATATATATATATATATATATATATAATATATATATATATATATATATATATATATATATATATATATATATATATATATATATATATATATATATATATATGTATATATATATACGCATGTGAAAAAATAATATTTCAACCTATACTTTTATTAATTTTTCTACAAAGAACATTTAGGCGAATTAACATTTTTTATTTACTTACGTTTATTTGTCAAAAGCTTTTAAAAATTGTATCTTACAGTGGATTAAAAACAATTTTAAAGTGAACATTTTAGTTTATGTAATGATTGTTTATTTGTAAATTTTATTGTGAATGTCAACCAATCAGTAAAATAGTGAAGGACGGTTAATGTATTTTGATTATATCATTAATACATTATAACGCCGTTTTGGTTCTACAATTGGAGTGGTTCATTGTGTGCTAGCAAGTATGGGTTGCCATTCAAGCGACAAATATGGAAATGAAATTAACTAATCAAAATCTTTAATTAGTTCATGACAGCATAATGATCGCGCGTTGGGAGCAGGAGCTCTGACAGTTACAAGGAGCTAGGACAGTCTTAAAGTCCGCACTGCACCCAATTAATACTAAAAGTAAAAAAAAATGATAAGATGAAAATCCGCTAGGTCAATGTGAATGGCTAGGTCAATGTCAATATGGGATTGCAGAAAAAACAACTGGTGTGGTTTACATTTCAAACTAGACAAAACGGAGGGCTCGACTCCCCAGTCGATTCGTGACTTCTGTCATATGTTTTCTGGCTTCGCAGTACTTTATAAGCAATCGAACACTTCTTCAATTCATTGGAGGATTTGTGTTCTTTCTGGTCTAAAGTTCTTTATACATTTATCTTAGATGCATGAGCATGGCTTTTTTATGGTTTACTAATTTTATCCAAAATGGTTGTGGTAAACCATTTCTCTATTTCTTTGGAATTATGCCAAGTTTTTCATACTTTGGCTGAGTGCTGGTAGTATATTCAGTGGAAACTCTGCTCTCTACAGATGCAGCACCATTAAGATGTTGACATTGAATATTTATTCGGTGTGTATTGTAAATAAGAATTTCTCGAAGAATTTATTTTTGCCTGTGTCATCTGATTTTCCTGTAAGTTAATAACAATGAATGAATGTTAGATTTATTATATTCTACTACTTAACGGTTTTCATTCCATTAAGCGTACTTTGCTTGAGCTCTTGTAAATAAGCTCACCCATGTCTAGACAAAATCAGATAGTTGCTCAACAATTTTTCGATTTTTACATTTATTTTAGATTGACTATCGGTTACCAGATACAGTAAAACCAATTCTTTATGAATTATACCTGCACCCAGACATTTTAACCGATGAAGAATTTTTTTTGGGAAAGGTTACAATCACATTGGAAGTTTTAAAAAGAACTAACCAGATCATTTTACATTCACATAGCTCTTTACAAATCGACAAAGTAACACTTCAGTATGATACAGGGATTGCCGAAGATCAGGTTACAAATACAAATTGACATATTTATATTTTGGTCAATTCTAATCTAAAATCTCATTTTCAGAGTTTTGAATTCAATAGTGTCACAGAATTTTTAGTGGTATCACTAAAAAACTACATTGAACCATTCATGAATTATAAATTACAAATTGATTATTCCGGCACTTTGAAAGGCAAATTGGTTGGGTTTTATAGCAGTCAATATTTAACAGGATTGGGCACGATGAAGTAAGTAAACGTTATTATAGTCATTATTTTTTATTTACGCTCTAATTTGTAAATTAAGTTCACCAATCACTACAGGGTATTTATTTTATAAAGTTAATGTAATTTTATAGAACTCTGCTGTGAATTAAAAATTCGTTACAGTAATATTGATAAATCAGGTGGTTCATACATAATAATGTTATAAGAAGTTGTTTCGAAAATTTAATTCATTTTATGCACTATATTTATAAATTAACTAACTCACTATATGTTGTTGATAATTAAATATTGACATTTAATTTGTAAAAATTAATTTATTCGTACATTTTTATCTCGCTGCATGAGTAGCTAAGTTTTAAGTTTCTAGGTTCCCACTATTTCTCGTTAACATACTTATCTTAAATACAATGGAAAATGCAAACTCGGTACCACCTGTTGCTAATTAAATAATCTATGAAGGCCTTTCGAACCTTTATAATTCGTATTTGTGCACTTTACAGACGGTGGTCAGCCCAACGAATGCTTTACATACAGTAATAAGTATTTTTCTCTACTATCATAAACCTTTCAAAATTTTGAGCTGAGAAACTGTTGTTAAGGGAGTAATAGCACCTGAAACTGATTTTCATAAAAATCACTGGCGTTGAATGCATTGTAATTAATTTTATCTATTGAACGGAAGCGCAAACAATTGAGGTTTACATTTCAGCTTTAATCGTTAATATTTGAACTCAAAATATCCGTAGCAGTTTTCAAATTTGTTCAAACCTGGAAGCAATTTAATCTGGTAGATCATAAAACTTTCTTGGTTTAATGTTTTCTTAATATCAAATCTCCACTCAAATAGAGTTAAAACTATAAAAAAAAAACTAAAAGAGTTTCAGATTATCAGCTTTTAGAACACTGACCTATATATAAACATCAGTTCACGAAATAAATTTCAATTTGATTGAAAAACGTAAAAATCCATGGGCAACAGATAAACTTCATTCCTGGTCGGTTCAAAGCTGAACATTGAAATAAGTATGCAAACAATTTTCGATTTCTTCGAGTTCACAAATCACGATTTCTATTGACCTACTATTAATTCTAATTACCTGCTATTACATTTCTTTAAAACAGAGATTGCAACAAATTAAGAATATTGAGTAGAAATTGACTCAAATTGTTTAAAAATTTACACGGTTAACGTTAGAATTTTGAAGACCCTTCATATTTCCAAAGACCAAATACTTACAAAGATCGTAATTATGTATGTCATCCGGCACTGTACAAACTGAAGTCCATTGATCGTATATGTTGTTACTAAGGGACAATGTATTAAATTTGTCCCAATAATCGGGGAAGCATCTGTATTGTCGCCGGTTGTAGCTTATTGGTTAAGAGAGTTTTTCATCACGCCGCGGTCTCGAGTTCGATTCCCGCCGTTGACCAAAAAAATTAACATGCAACCGGATGACATAAAAAACGCGTTTGTGTGTAAAAACATTCGTTGGGCTGATCACCTACAATGTGCACCAATCGTAAAAATTGGTTCGTAAGGTCTCAGTTGGGACGGGGTAAGGGCCGTTTACGGCCTCTAAGCCATAGATTTTCATCTGCATTTTTAGGAGTAATTTGTATTTTAAAATAACTTGTTGTATATTTTGATTCTTACTTAGTGCTCTTGCAAACACAATTCAATGTTAACAATATGGTGATTGAATATCAATATTGAATATAATTGGTTTAACTTGGACCTTAGTAAATCTAATTTCGAAACACATATTGTTCAGTTCAACTTATTTTGTCCTTCTGAAAGATGCAATAGTTGAATGATACTGGGTTCGAAAGAAGAGTTTTAAAAGCGGCTATCATTATTCCATCACGATCGGTGATGTCGTTCTTCGATATATTTTATGAACAACTACGACCGACTTTTTAAAGTGATGAATTCATGAGGCGACCTATCTTCCATGCTAGTATTTAAGTTGTCACGAAGCTTGCAAAATACAGATCTTTATGCAAATCGTCAATTTGGCTTTGACGTAAGATACGGAACGTTAAATCAGAAGTGTGACGGCTGCAGAGTTCCAGGTCTCCTGTTTTGCTTGATCTGCCAGCTACTGAATTAGGTTCTCTTGAGGATTTTTTGTATTCAGCTATCATTATCAGGATTAGTTGAAAGCTATCCACTGAAGATGTCCCGTCACTACTTCAGTTTATTTGGAGGACTACTTCAGTGGTTGGAGATACAAATACGCAGATTTCTAAAATTCCCGTGAGAGTTAGTTTTATTTTGTGGGACCTAACAACTTCCATTGATTTCCACACAAATTTTCCTTTTATCGATCCACCTTAGTTCAACCAAACTGAGCAAACATTTCTATAAGCCTGATTTACTTAGACTATACCTTCAAGGTAATAGGTTAAAAGCCAGCTACGCTAGTACTAACGTGGATACGGGTTCTGCACTCCAACATAAGATCGTAAATATTGTTCGACATCATTTATTCGGACTTAGAATCTGCTACTTACTACTCTCTAGAATGTTAGAAATAGTACCATGTTTATTTAAAAATTATTTGCTTATTATAACTATTATTTTAAGGATATAAACATTTGATTAATTCCTAATTTTTAATTGTATTATTCAATTGAAAATAATTAATTCAATTTACATAAAGCAATTAAAAAATTTCCATATTAAAGTAATATTATCCGTTGCTACAAGAGTAAATAAACAGAAAGTTCGCACAGCTTCAAATGATGATTGCATGAATGAAAAACTGATTGCATGAATGAAAAACTGATTCTGAAATAAATTATAACTTTATTTTTATAATTTATCTTAATCGTAACGAATGATAAAAATCTTTTATTGTTTTCTGTTGTTGAAATCTAGATCGTTGATTCGCAACACCATCCAGTTCAACGCATACAATTATAGTTCAAGTACACATTTTAAATTATAATAATTTAAAATACTTGTATTATTGAACGTAATGAAACTAAATAAAATTACAAAGCACATATTAAATCAAAATTTATTATTTAATTTATTTTTTGATGAAAGTTATAATTAAGCGTAGGACGAAACTGAAAGATTTATTTTTAAATTGAATTGTATATACTCGTATTACACTGAGATCATCTTTATTAAGAATTCGATTAAAATTTGAAGGGCATAATGAAAGGTTTCGCTTTTTATTTGTTTTCGAAAGGGAACTGACATTAAATTGAAACTATTGGTTATTCATTTGCCATAAAGAAGTTCTTCATTTGCAATTATGTAAACATAGTGTGAAGTTTTCTCAAAATTACATATTTTACAAAACTGAAACATGTAGTGGTGGGGTTCTCACAATCAAAGTAGCGAAATCTATGATAGATCACTTTATTTAGCTCAAACTCAATATTTTGGGTACTGACCTTTTTTCATGCTGTCTAAAACTACCCATGTAATACTCTTCCATTAAAACTGTTGTTTTTATTTACCTTAAGATATCTACATTTTTACATACCCAGAATATAAAGTATACGATAGATGAAGTGATGTCTGATGAATCCTAATACATTCCGGTGCACCATGATGGGTAGAAATTGGAAATGCAGACCTACACCCAAAACTAAATCAATTAATTAATTAATAATAATTATTTTATTAATTAATTTTATATTAGAATGTGTATTCCTCATAGATGTTATTTGAACTATAGTAACTTATCTTTGAGTATAATTTTTTAAAGTCTATTATTATACTGGCATATATCCTAAACCGTAGAAACTTAAAATGACCACTTTATTTTTCGTAGCTTTCACAATTATGTAGTATTTTGTCAGTTAAAAATTAGATGAGTCTAGTTTTTCTCACCATTTTATCAACACAAAATAACAGCAATTCTAGGATATACAAGCGATGTCTCTCGATACTTGAGATACTTGAGGTTTAATTGTAAAATTGAAAAATATTTGAAATATTACAAATAATAAATACCAACATAAAAAGTTTACCTCGATTAAAATATAGGGAATAATTTGTTTCTCAGGTGCATTGAAATACATGCAATATTTTGTTTTCTAATCGTGTGGCATTTTAGTGTTATTAACACATTCGCGGTCACACTCTGTTTTACGATAACTTAGGCACATCCAGTACCTCTGGTAATTTTGAATCTTTATAATTAAAATCTGTGTATGAAGAATTTTACAAAAGTCAGTGTATTTTTGAACTCTGTGGTGAACTCTATTTTTAATTAAAGGACATTAATATGATAGAAGTGGGCCTGCATTGGCATTTCATATTGAAATCACCGTTGGGCAGAAACAAAACAGTAAGAAAAATTGTTATGATCAGTCATTAAGATAATTGCGTTGAAGTAGACGGCGATTCAACCAAGAATTGTATTGTATATATGGGAAAATGCCTTAAACAAATTTTAGTTTTAGTTACTGTACGTGCCGCTTGGAGCCGAGTAAAACTGTTTATTTGTGTATATTGTTAATGGAAAGTTGGTGAAGTAATTATGATACTTAAGCCGAACAAACCTCCGAATGATAAAGCTTCATATAGGCCAATTTCTTTGCTACCAACATTATCGAAACTATTTGAAAAGGTTCTTCTTAAAAGATTAAAACCAATTATCGAAGAAAGGAATCTCATCCCCACACATCAGTTTGGATTTAGGGAAAAATATTCTACGATAAAACAAGTACATCGAATTACTGATGTAATCGAGAAATCACTTGAAAACAAACAAATATGCTCAACCGTGTTCCTTGATGTAGCGCAATCATTCGACAAAGTATGGCACCAGGGGCTAGAATTCAAACTTCACCGAGATCTTCCGGAGCAATTTTTTCAAATTTTAAAATCATACATATCAGAGAGGCACTTCCGAGTAAGATATGAGAATGAATACTCTCAATTAAAAAAAAATAACAGCAGGAGTACCACAAGGGAGTGTTCTTGGACCAATTCTTTATCTCCTATATACAAGAGATATACCAATTACTGAAGCAACATTGGCCACTTTCGCCGATGACACAGCAATACTTGCAACAGCAAATAACATCAATGACTCCACTAGTAAATTACAGAGGGCTACTAACATGATATGTAATTGGACAACAAAATGGCGAATTAAATTAAATGAAGCAAAATCAATCCAAGTGAACTTTACAAATCTAAAAGTTAATCATATACCAATTATGATAAACTCGATAGCAGTACCGCATGCAAACACTGCTAAATATCTCGGCATGACTTTAGATGCTAAACTTAGATGGAAGGAACAAATAAATAAGAAAAGAGATGAACTAAACATAAAATTCAAAAAAAAAATGGATTGGCTCTTAGGGAGACAATCTGAACTGGCGATCCACAACAAACTTCTGTTATACAAACAAATTCTAAAACCTGTATGGACATATAAGCCAACTCTGAGGTTGTGCCAAAAATTCAAAGATCAAAATCATACAAACAGCTCAAAATAAGATACTGCGATGCATCGTTAATGCACCGTAGTACATTCGAAACGGCAACCTCCAACGAGATCTAAAGATCGAGCTTGTCGTGGATGAGATTAATTATCATGCAACAAAACATCTACAACGTCTGCACCAGCATGAAAATCTGGACATACTCTGTATGCTGACGACCACTCCAACAAGAAGACAGCAAAGAACCAGACCGTTGGACTTACCGCGACCGGGATGTCAGTAGACCTACTGTGGCGAAAAATCTAGGAGGAGTTAGACGAAACTAGGGATAATCATGTGATTACTCCGACTAATGAAATACGTATTATGCAATGTTAATTACTAAATGGGTACAAGACTCAGTCGTAATATAAAATATAATAAAAAAATAATAATAATAGTTGTGGACCTTTGGAAACTTTGAGAGGTATTCTTATCGCTCTCTTTATATTTATTCCGGGACGACTCGTTAAAATGGTATTATATATGTTTGTTGTGTAAAAAATGTTGCTTATACCCATAAACCACATTGCCATTTGTTTTACTTTCACTGCTCATTAAAATTATTACCACGGATGCATTTTTATTAATGCTTCTTACTATTGTTTGAATTGTAGTGATTTTTTTATATTTTCGAAAATCTGTTGTAGTAAATTTTCCTCCGCCAATGGCCAGAGTCATAATTAATTTTCTAATTTTTTTAGACGTGTCTTGTGTATTTGATCTTATTGTTTTAACCAACTTATCACTGCCATAAAAGTCGCAATAATCAATATTACGCTATATAATATTTTCTAAACCGTAGATCAATTAAAGAAATATTTGTGTACAGTAACAAAGAAAAAGTAAATCTTTATGAAGTTAAACTTATGCTCGTCCAACTAAATGTCCCATACGCTTATCAAGAATGGCGTTCAATGTTGAAACTTTTTTAGACCACTATTTTTTCCCTTAGTGGTTATCACCTTGATTTAGCCACAAAAATGTTATAAGATGCCGTCTTGGTGTGATATGCATAGAGGTTGTTTAGATAAGAATCGATGTGAACCAGTCATCACGTTGATGTTGGATATATTTGATTTGTTGGGGCCTGAGTGAATGCTCAGTAACGTTGGAATACCCATTACCCATGAATCCAAATAAAAATTCTAATAGCACTATATAGAAATCTTATGATGATAACAATCAATATGACCTGATATATTTCATAAAGTTGTCATTGTAATGACAAGATGAATATCAACAGAAGGACAAAGGTGGTATTAGCTAAATGAATACTGTCTATTACTGTGTACATGTTGATTGAGTATTAGATACAAGATGGTGGGTTCCGGTCTATAGCCCTTATGATCATATAAGCATAGCTGGGAGAGTCATGATAGTTGGCCTATAAACCAAAATCCTATAAATATCCTGTTAGAGATAAAAGACAAATGTTTACTTTTAAATCTGGTTGAATGTTTCCTTTTGTATCTTCGTTCTTTAAGAATGAATTAAATATATACTTGTAATTAAAGGTAAAGTAATAGTATCGCCAGACACACACAGAATAGCGAAAAGAGTAAGATAAATATCAAGTGCTGATCCTTCTCATTTTTAAGGTGATTGCGTTATCATAATTATTTTCGCAATCAAATACTTTACCTATAAACATTAAAATTCATAAGTTATATTGTTACGTAAGTTATATTCTTTATGATTTATAAAACATGGTTCTAATTATAATACATGGGAATCTGTTAACGGTAATTATCATTTTGTACTTCTTGTGGTTAAATATTTTATTACAGAAGAAACACAAACTACATTTTTATAGTTACATAAATAGCAAATCTGCTGCATCAACCAACTTTCATTTTCATATTATAAGCAATTAAAAATTAATGTAGAAACTTCAAATTTGATACGTATACATATATGCGCTTATTTCATTTACCTAAGGAGAGATACAAATTCTTAACAATTATGTTATGTTGAATATGTATGTATTTTTATAATTGGATTGACATCTTTTTTACTTACTTCATAATGCTATTTGAATAATTTCGTGAAATTATAATTAACGTATTTATTGTACCAATTTACATAAATGTATTAAAGAAGTTTTAAAGAAGTTTTGTGATTTCATGAAACTTAACAAATCAGTAACTAGCATTTCTAAACGATTCATGTACCACACTACCACTGCATAGCGAATCTAATCATTGACGATTGACGGATAACTAACTCGGGTAAAAATCTACTTATTTTATAATTTACATTTAAATTTTTATTTAATTTGATAGTAAATCAATTTATACAGTAAATCACATAGAACAACGAGGTAGCAGAAAGTTATTCCATACTCATTGCAGAGTCTATATCGGCTTGTGAGCCAATGTAAACGTTTGTTTGTTGTTTGATCTCTACAATCTGTTGGAGTGCTCGAGTCACTTCCAACTCTTTACGGTTCACTTATTAACGTCCTTCCCTTACGCCATTACAGCCAATTCGAAGACGTACGGCTGTATGTCCGATTTTCGTAGAACCATCTGCACATTGCATAGCTCCATGACAGTCTATATGTAAGATTGGTTGGCCCATGAATTCTGCACTCCAACAGGGGGTCATAGATGTATTCATTCACACCACCGATCGTAATCGTATAGTGAAAAATCCCTTTTGTATCCCGCCCCTATCGGGATTCGAGACCGGTACCTCTCGCTCCAAACACTGCAGCTTTAACCACTGCGCCAGCTGGTTGGGTTGTTTGACGTTCTAACCGTTGTTTGTATAATGTGCCAAGTTCAATATAGAACTACTTTGTCAATTCAACTGCTGCATTTGCAGAGAATGCCGGGTTAATTATTATCGAACGAATGCAAAATTGAAAAAGGCTATCCGTAGACTATGTGTCTCAAATGACTCATAGGACCATAACCAAGGATGTATGGGATAAATTTAATAGAAGCACAAGGCAGAAATGCCGTGCTAGATGACAAAGAAAATGGAAATCAATTCTTACAAATGATGGTGGATGTTCCAAATAATTTAGGTGACAATAATGAATGTATGATACCTGATAATGTAAGAAATATTTCGAATGATATGTGTGTTGAGTTTAAATAGGATTAATTTCTGAAAGTTTTAGACAATTCAAAATCTACGACTCCAGGAACTAATCGAGTGAGCTATAGAATGATTGCGAATTTGGATTTTGAATTCACATTCTTAATAAGGTGTGGATGAGTGTCAAAATACCGGAAAAATGGAAGGAAGGTAGAGTGGTACCCATTCCCAATAGGGATCGGGATAGAAATCTGGCAACAAATTACAGGGGAATTTGTATGTTGAACGTTTTTATGAAAGTAGTGAATGGTAATGAAAGAAATAATTGAAAAATTCTTGAATGAAAGTAATTTGCTGCCGGAAACCACTTTTGGGTTCCGTTCCAACCACTCTGCCAATGAATGTGTGGAAAAGTTTGTGTGAGAAGTACGAAAGGAAAATAAGAAAATTGTGGCGGTATTTTTGGACATTGAAAGGGCGTAAGACTTTGTGGTTCCAAGGAAACTGTATCAAGTACTTTTACTTGGGTTTCCCTAGGAAAATTTGTGAATGGGTGTATGATTTTATAAATGGACGGAAATTAGTTGTGTGTGGAAGGGATTACAGATTGGAGGGAGAGGTGGACATTGGACTTCCGCAATGGAGTAAAATTTCACCAACTCTGTCAAATCTCAGAAGACCAAGTCGTTCTGCAATTTGCAGATGACTTTGTTATAATGGGTTAAGGTCCTAACATTGAAACAGCATGTGATCGAGCTCATATGTGGATCAGGTAATCAACTGTTTGACTGATTTAAATTTACGTGTGAACACGAGAAAATGTTGTTGTATGGCTTTTCGAACGCGACAAAGAATTGATGTGCAAGTATATAGTGAAAGTATTGAATATGTGACTTTAACTAGGTATTTGGGAATCTGGATCGACCAACGTTTAAGTTTTAAAGCACACATGGAGAAATTAACTGATAATTGTAACAGTAGATTAAATGTTATCAAAAGGGAGAGTAAACCGAAATGGGGAGCTCATCCTAGTGTGACTGACATGCTACGGAAGGCTTTAGGTTCCTCCAAATTTGCGTATGGAATAAGCGTTTATGGTGATGGTTCTAAAGTTGGGTTTGACGCGTTAATGAAAGTTGAGAATGCCTGTGCTAGTGTATTGGGGCGATAAATTCAAACCCAATACACACTCTATGGTCTGAAATGGGTGATACACCTCTCAATTACATATAAGAGATTCGTACAGTTTCACTGTGCGTGAAACTGTACGAATGATTATGAAAGATAACGCGTTAGTTAATGAAATGATATATTGCAAGCAGGAACAGATTTTCAGAAAACTCAAAGAACTCGCTTGATTTTGGAGAGTATTAACATATTCGACAAGATCCAAAAAGAGGTACCAACTGTTCCTCCTACAAATCTGGTGGTATGTTTCAATTTTGAAGACACGTCAAAAGCTTTGATGAATGAGTTATCAGTTAAGAGAGAATTTCGCAAGATGCAAATGAAATATTTTGCTCATTTGATTGTGTATACAGATACTAGTGTGAATGATGATCGTGTGGGTGTGGAATTAACATTCCAGCACTAAAAAAAGAGAAAATGTTAAGAGTAAATGATGGCATCTGCATAATGAATGCTGAATTGATAGGGATTATGGAAGAAATCAAGTTGGCAATGAGTGACGGGAGAAAGAGGGTTCTTTTACTATCTGACTCTCTGAGTGGTTTAGATTTAATAAGTAAGGGAGGAGGTACTCAGGGCAATGTTTATGTGAATAACTTGTTTGAGTACCTTCAATCTTGTAGGAGTGAAGTTGTTCTTTAATGGATACCTTCACATTTACAGATTGAAGGTAATGAAAGAGCCGATATGCTTGCAAAAAGAGGTTGCATGATTGAGGATGTAAATGAATATGAATTTATGGATGCTAGAGATGTACTTCGTATGTTCCAGGTGAATCTGTGGAGAAAATGAGAGAGTGAATTTGTGCGAAAAAGTCAAATAAAAGGCAAGAAGTACTCTGAATGGTGTAGTGTCAAAGCAGACACTACAATAATTCGAACAATGGAACTGAGATTGAATCATGGAAATTGGAAGAAATGTCTGTATGAACGTCATTTAAGGAAGAAAATGTGTGATTCTTGTATGGTTGTAGAGGACATTGAGCATTTGCTTTCAAAGTGCAAAAAATATAGTCACAGTAGAGCAAACTTCGATGTCCTCATAAGCGCAAGGAGCGTGAATGAAATATTTAAAAGGGGTTTAAGTGGATCGAAGGCTATGTATGAATTTATTAAAATGAATGGTATTGAAGTATGAAAGCGGATCGATTCGTGAAAGATGAATAAATGAAACTTACTTGTTTATCATTGTGACTGTGATTATCTAAACCGAGATTTAAAGCTAATTTTTAGTGTTTGCTGACGATGATAGTTTTTATTTTTACCGTTGACATGATCCAATCACATTTAATCGATGGTAGTAGCATCCAACGATCCAACTAGATTGAGTCGGCTTAATAAGCTCTGGTTACTGTGATTGAATTCTATTGATACCCTGATTCGTGTGTAATATTTATGAAACGGATGGGCCTCTACCTACATATTATTTCGGATATCGGGGGTACCAGCGAGATGATTGTTTTTAATTCCAGATGATTATTTTCATTTCGGTTAAAATACCGTGGTAATCTGTTGCAAAAATATGGTTGTTTTAGCCATTAAAATAGTATATGCAGTAAGCAATACATATACTATTTTAATGGCTATGTTTGGAACAGGGTTTTTAATCTGTCGATCGCCACTTCGGTTTTTTAAATGAAAAGACTGAAAGTGTAAAAAAGTTATCCATGGTAATTTTTTTTGGGACTGTTTCAAGTGCACTACAAGTTTTAAGCACTACAATTTTCAATTAAAATAAAACAGAAAAACATTTTTAATATCAGTTAAACTAGCTTTATTGGATAGATAATTGTATGCCATTACTAGTGGAATATTTTTTTGGGTCACGTGGCTGCCGCGGCTGGCGTGTAGATGATGTAATCAGATGTCCAATTTTCACACACTTTTCACTTCTCGGCAATAACCTGCCGAATGTTGTGTTATAAGTATTCAAACGGCTCTGGCATCTCCAGTTGCTGAGAACGACGTCGAATTGATTGATATGCACTGTTCGCCGTCTTACTGGATGCGTATTATCATTTTTTTTTTTTAATAATAATATTTATTTATTTATTTACAATCTTATATACTAATACAATATTATGTACTTATGTACTATACATTCACATTCATAAATAATTAAATATATAAATAAATAATGTTGGATGCAGTTCGCAGTGGATTCAGAATCCCTTAAAGAGAACTGCATACAACAATTATACTTCATTCTATAGTTTACAAATAACAAGATATTTCTAAGATAAATAATAAATAAAGTAATAAATAAGTTACTGTCTTATCATCAACACATATTTAAATAATATATTTATTTACAAGTGCTTTTAAATAATGAAAATTATGGTGATCATTTATGGTGCAAGTGGAGCGAAACCGATCCATATAGTCAACCGAATTAACAGATGTGATCGAGGATTATGAAGACCGTAAAATGAACATAATCCACGATAATTTTGGCGAACAGAACCATTACTGCATAAACCAAACTGTGTAAATCAAACCGTATACGGAGTTGTGTTGGGCACTGTTTAAAATTAATTTTAAATCATGTTTTTAATTTAAAGACATTTTCAAAAATTTTCGAAGATACCCAAAAATAAAATAAACATAATCACTTATTGAGGCTCAGAAGACTAATTTATTTGAAATCATTGTTATACATGATCTGTGGCTTGAAGTTACCAACATAATTTTTGTCTCCACTGAGATCGTTTGAACCAATTACCACTGCAGCAAATAGTTTTTTTTAGTTTTTTTTAATCTCTACAATCAGTTTCGGAGCTCGAGGCACTCCCAACTTTTTCGCGGTTCGCTTATTTACGTCCTTACACGTACGGCTATAGGTCCGATTTTCGTAGAACCATCTGCACATTGCATAGCTCCATGCCAGCCTATAGTACTGACATGGAAGATGAGTTGGCCCATGAATTCTGCACTCCAACAGGGGGTCATAGATGTGTTCATTTACACCACCGATCGTAATCGTATGGTGAAAAATCGAACCCGGTACCTCCCACTCCAACTGCTGCAGCTTTAACCACTGCGCCATCTGGGTGGTCAGCAAATAGTTGTGGGTAGTATTCCATCTGCTTCACACTGTCTTAACTAATGGGTTTTGGTCAACGGATTACCAAACTCGAGACAACCGGTGACATGATTATAGTAAATTTATGAGTATATAAAAGCGAAATGGAGACAAATTTCTACAAGAAACTTGAAAGTTGTTTGTTGGTATGGATGATGAAGAAAAGTTTGTTATAATTATTTTAGTTTATTTTTAGATACATGTTTGTCATTTTGTTTGTTACGTAGGTTGTAAAAAATGTTACATGTTTCATTTATGCAATAATATAATTTAATCGTATAACAATTTTTAATTTTAATTTGGAAACTTTAGATCAATAATAATCGATTTATGTTTGTGTGAAGGTTAACTATTTATTCGATTCAAGTGTTTTGCGAATTTTAATAAAAATTTAAACAATAACCGTATTGTATTTATTATGTGTCCGAAACTATTAGTGAAACACTTAACTATTTTAAATAAAATGTGATTACGTTATAACGATCGTAGTTGGGAAATTCTAAATTTTTACAAATACGGGTAGCAGGTTAATTGGAATATTCGCACACAATTATAATACAAAATTAATTAGTATACAGAAATTGTGATCTCAAATAGTAGTGATTTAATCAGTATTATATATAACTTATCAAGAAATTTTCATTAACTATCTACAAAAATTGTGTAAAGTATTTTATTTTGTTGCAGTAAATAAAAACAATCTTGTATATAAATTACTATTTTTTGTGTTTATTAAACTTAATTCATAAAAAAAACTATACACATAATATTATTATTAATGTTGGTGTAGTTGTTGTAAAAGTAGTTTTATATATTGTTTATAAGAGTAAAACAGAAATACAAAAAAGTTAAATAAATTTTATTTGAAAAACTTAAATTTCAGTCTTATTTGGAATTTTGAAAAATTAACATTAAATTTAAAATAAAATAAATTATTTGTGATACTATACTCGTAAATAGTTAAACGATTGTTAAATAGCTTTATTATTATCTATTTATAATCTAATTAATTAACGCCGATTTAAACGCTGTGATATAATAAAATACAAATTGTTTGTTTGTGATAATTTTGAAAGTGTACAGTTTGGTTTTGTGTTAACATACAAATTATTGTGAATTGTTGCAAAAGTATTTAAATTTTAATCCAAAAGCATGGAGTTTCAAGCACAAGAAGCAAATTATTTTATTTTTGTCGTGATACATATATGCACAAAAATTTTTTTTATATGACATGTCACAAGTTGAATAATTATAATTAAATGTGTCTCGTGATTAAGATTAACGATTCCAAGGCTCATTTAATACAATATAATATAATCAGATCTAAGTTGATTAAGATTAGGTGGTTACACTTAACTAGCCAATAAACTAGTTACTAGTTAGATGAGATGTTTTTTTTTTCCAAAAATTAATTTTAAAATATGTAATTTTCATCTATCTTGTTAGTCAAAATATTCTAAATTCAAAATTCCTAATTTAATCACTTAAGTCTATTTTTTATACCACTTTAACACACTGGTTAACGGAAAGATAATAAATATCTTCATGGTTGCGGGTTGGTGCACGTTATGATATTGTAATGGCGGATTTTTGTCGAATATTCGACTCGAAGGACCAGTATATTGGGGTACTCTGTCAAAATGGTTGAAAATGCCCCGCTGTTCGGTTGTTTAACGACTGTACGTTATTTCCCAAATTGTAGATAGTTGTTGCTAAACGCTGATGCAATGAAATCCAAGATTAGAAAAGGTTGAGCAATACAACTAATATTGACTGAGTTCTGTTTAATTTTTTTATTATAATATTCGAACTTTATGTAATACGATTTGCAAGAGAACGGACTTATTTCATACGATTATATGGTCTTTAAAAGACCATCAAAAGTTACTAGGGTAATTATTGCCAGAAATTTAACTATGAGTTAAGTGTCCGACTTCACTCACTTTGACGCTTATCAATAAAGTCTTAGATTGACATTAGTGTTTTTCATTCAATTTGTAAGACTGTTTTTCTTTGTAAGTAACTGGACACATGGATTTGAGTAATCATTCGTTTGATCTATTGCAGTAAGAATATAAAAAACTGCGTAGTCGTTGCTCCTGAGCGTAAAATCTTATTATTTTGCTGTCTGTAATTTTAGTTTTCTATTCTCGAACTCACTTGTATGTATAACATATTTCATTGGTTTCAAACGTCACATAACTTCGATGTTTTGTTTTGTCCATCTGTTTTTTTAAATTAAAATAGTCATATGCATTAACATACAAAGTGCCTTGAATCTATGTCGGAAATGCGTAAGAGTTTTTTACAATATTTTCGTTGGAATCTTCTTAATAAGTTTTTATTAAGTATCCGTTCCGAAATTTATTAAATAGATATAATCTTAGCCTATTTACGAGTATATTAAATAATTTCGTTGATCTATGGCCGTGGTAAACGGACTTAAATGCGTCTCAAATGAAAGCTTTTCAAACTATTAATACGTATTGTATTGGTGCACATTGTAGGTGAGTCAAAACTTAACAAATGCTTTTACACACAATCGCTTTTTATGTCATACCGATCAATTAAGTCAATGGTGAGAATTGAACTCAAACCAGGGGCATGATAGGGAACTTACTTAACCACTAAGCTACAACCGGCGATATTTAATAATAATGCTTTTAATTGTTCCTGCTAAACTGGCTAACTAAGCGGCATAAATTTGTAAAGAAAGTTTAATTGTAGAAATTCTACAAAATAGATAATTTATTTTATTTCATTATGATTTTTATCTATGGCAAGGCGAGTATTTTTTTATAATCCACTAATCCCTATCGAATTTTTGCTTGAAACATTTGGAGTCTGTTGTGTTTAATAGTTAAATAACTCGAATTTAATACTTATATTATAAGTATTTACAAACCAGACAGTTTCAATATTGATAAATGATTGATACTTAAGATGGTCTGTAATTCTTTTTTAATGGAAGATATAAACATTAATTTTCGTGTTCAGTTTGGTCTAAATACTCGAGTCAATCATAATGAGCAGTTGTTTTTATTATTAATTTTCACTCTTGAACAGTTTTCTACTTAAAAATATTATCACACTTAACACCTTTTTTCAGTGATTGAATATGGTATTTATGATATTGACTTAAAATTTGCCTAAACTGTAATTTAAGCTGATAAGTTGTAGACATTCTAAGTTCACTGCTTACAGAATTTTGTTGGTATTGTTTTGACTCTATATGGTTCGTATATAGATTATTGACGTCTCAGACGCTGATCAAAATTAAAACGACCAAACTAATCTTGTTCACACAATTTACAACATTTCACTAATTCACTTTTAATTCAAGACTAGTCGCATGCAACTGGTGGGTGATATGGTATTAGTCCTCACTACACTTTTAAACACTTTAACTTTTGACTAGTTAAAATAAAACTTGTCGATAGAGCGATTCACCAACTGTCTATATACAAATGTTGGAATTTCGATCTTTTCATTCTAAATTCTAATCGCAACAGTCAATGTCGAGATATTCATGACTGGTTTCTGTTTATTAGCTGTGCTCTAATGATGTGGATTCGCTCGTTGTCTAGTGTTATCTCTTTTCTTATCTCAGATCTTCCTGTAACCACTCGAGCATTGACAACAATATCTCAAACAAAAGAAATTTACCGACTAAATGGCGTAGTGGGCCATTTAAACTGCGGCAGTTGAAGCGTATGGTACGAGGTTTCAATGTATTGTTTAATGCAAAATTAACGTCATATTTCTATTATGAGTAAAAACGTGTAATTTCATAAGGATATTTTTACATTATGGTTGTAAAATTGTATGTAAAAAACGTTTTTGGTCTAATTGACGCGCCATCTCTTATCAAATCTAATTGTAACTACAGCACCATCTGTTAAAACATATACTTACAATTTTACGAATAGATACTGAATGTCAAAATACTTATTGTTTTAGATTTGAATTATTTAACGGTTCCGGTTCCGCTAAACATCATCTTAACTAGTTTGGGTGAAGGTAAACAATCCCTTTCTAACCTGGACAAGAATACAAATTGTTTCAAGATATGTTAAATACTGTTCAAATGAAGCAGATAATAGTAACTTATCGTCTAAATAATAGAAAATAATTGTAATTCGAACTACACTTGATCCATTATTTCCTGAAACAATTTTGCTGCATTCCTGAGTCCAAATGTCCTCTAAAAAAACTCGAACTACGCAATAGATATCACTGCACTCGTTTTTACATGTAATTTACGTTTTATGTTGTTTATGCTATTTTTAAAAAATATTTTTTAACTGTAAAATGCAGCAGTCTCGTATAAACCTTTTCAATATTTTGATCCTACATTATTATGATATTTTGAATAATAATTATTATTTATGATATTTTGAAAATGTACAAGTGAAAAATTGAAATTTTAAAAACATTATAATAATGTAAAATAAGACGCATGTATTACATATGTATATATAGAATAAACCTTTCTCTTTGGCAAACCTCTAGTTCAGTAGCTAAATTATGTATTAAATTATATTATCGAGATGAATCAACTTTGGTTTTGCCATATAGTAATATACCATTTAAAATCACAATATTATGCTTAATTATGCATAAATAATCTGATTACATTCTACATATCATAATAAACACTTTTACTCTTAGGTGGATAAACCTATACATTTTAAACATGATTGCAACTTCTCTATTGATCTAAATTCAAAGCAGGTGCTTAGATAGACTTTCGGTATTTAGTTGGTAACAATTACAAGGCAAAATAATTTCAAGAAATAAATTATTTCTAACATAATTGAAATAAGATATGAGATTATGAGTACACATTCATCTTATTAAATTTCCTATTTTTTACGTATGTGTAAAATTATTTTGGTAAGCACGTCTATCGGATTTACATTCACTGTAGATTGAAACAAATTTTTGAATTTATTTCAAAATCTTATTGAACTTATGTAATAGAAAAGTATTTTATTTAAATGACATTGGCATGAAAATAAATGCTCAACTAGATATTGTTTATTATAATTAAAATAAGCAAATCTCTGTCTTGCTGTAGATACGAGTATATACAGGATGACGAATCAGATCATTTAATTAAATTAACTTTAATCATTTCCTAAGCATATCATGTATTCTAAATTATTTAAGATTCTGTGTACATTATCACTGATTGAATGTAATTTGCATTATATTGTTTTTTTTTTGTAATATGGGTGAAGATTGTATAGCAGAAATAACTACTTGATGGTAAATGATTTCTCGACGAGTGGGATGATTAATGACTTAAACTTAATACATACAAAGGTTCTTAATACGATCAAACTTTTGAGCACCGTTTAAATATAATATTTATTAGTTACTGCTGATTAATTTAATCAGCAGTCGAATCACTGTATGTTCGACTACACACTGTCTATAGTATTGACATGGAAGATAGGTCAGTCCACGAATCCTACACCTATTCGCAGTCCCATCTATTTTTAATTGTTAAAAGCTTTCCGTACGTAAAAATGGTAAAACAACTCGTTTATAAACGAATCCATACCCGTCAACGACCTTATTAATGTATTGAATGTTCATAGGCATTTGTAAACAGCACATGGCTCAAACAACACCCTCAAAATACGTCTCTAATGGCATCATAAAATTTCACGTCATTCCAGAGACTAGTAAGAAGACTTTTAGCGATGATGCTTACTTATACTATTATTTTATAAGAGATGTACTTTTACAAAGTCACGAAAAATGTCGTTTGTCACAAGTTTAGGTTTCTACTCTGTATATAGCATTAGGTCGTGTGGCAACAGTTCTAGCGAATTACATAGGTCTCACTTGAAATATAAAAAATTTAATGGGTTAATCAATGAATATTTCGTATTTA
The DNA here is from genome assembly GCA_963932295.1 of Tipula lateralis. Taxonomy (NCBI): domain Eukaryota; kingdom Metazoa; phylum Arthropoda; class Insecta; order Diptera; family Tipulidae; genus Tipula; species Tipula lateralis. Next base: position 40,900,563 of record OZ010736.1, read on the forward strand.
AAAGCAAACGCTCCAATCAATACTAGAATTAGACTTTCACATTCCGTGCGAGAAAAAATATTATGATTGAATAGTGAATGGGACATCGTGTGCCAATTCCCACTTAGTTTTCAAATTATTTTTCTGTAATTCTTTGACAACTTGTGGGAACTTGAATTAAAATCATAAGAAATATTAACCCTAGGTTAGGTTAGGTTGTTGTGGCTGCTATCGCACATTTAGACCGACGATTGATCCGTTGTGATACCACTCTATGTGCGGCTATAGGTCCGTTTTCGTAGAACCATCTGCGCATTATGACAAAGCTTCATGTACTGTAATAACTTATAATACTATAAGGGAAATTGTGTCAATTTCCATAGTAAATGACAACGACAGTATGATTTCGTTAAATATTAGTTAAATATTAGTACGTAAACATAAAATATTCTTAATTTCCTAAAATCTTCGGAAGCGTTTTATTATCTTTAAGTTTTTGGAATTGATCTATTGAATCGATTAAACGGAATATTTGAGATTTTCCCCTACATCAAACTATTTGTTAGTGACTAGAAGTTATCTGTGACTAGAACAGTTAGTGCACTGTTTTCCAAAAAGGTTCAAATCAGGGTATTGGTGGCGTTGCAGATGACCTGATTTATCGGGTTAGATTATGTATCCACTTCATTTGCAGTTTGCCTTTTTTTAAAATAGTTCGTTCTTCAGTGTTAGTTCAATTAGTGTGAGCTCTATAGTCGACTATTATCCCTCTTTTGTTCTAAACGTGTTTAGTTTTCCAATACACCAAAAAAGACTAGTTATGTACGATAATCGAAGATTTCAACACTTCCCAAACAAGGTTACTTCCATAGACAGAAACCTAGTTTGCACAATGCTATTACGGACAAGATTCTTTCATCGATTCCTTCGTTTCTTTTCTTAATTTATCAGAACTTCATCGAAGTATTGTTTCGTATATCTTTAGTATATTCTCCAGTCTAAAATCTCCATCGTAGCTTCGTATAATGACTATTGTGATCTACTAATCTTATCTACTACTTTGAAAGTGGAACGTTAGCATTTGTGAACAGTTAGCATATCGATCCAATCAGGTCCACCATCACGTACCTTTTTTTGTGTTAGCCGCCACTCAGGATCAACTGTTCGATTTTGACATCCCACTTTTTACTTGACGTTCCGGCTATAAGTCCGATTTTACGTATATGAACCATCTGCACTTTACATATAGCTCCATGTCAGCTTATAGTAATGACATGGAAGATGGGACGGCACACGGATTCTAAACTCAACAGGGTCTCAGATGAGTTCATTCACACCACCGATCGCGTGCGCCCAAACGATGGTGAATATCCCATTCCGCATCCTGCCCCTCTCGGGATTTTAAGCACTGCGCAACCTGGGTGGTCATCGCGTACGAACCTAACTATTTTGAAAATTTAAAGAAACAAAATTTTAAACAATACCCGTCAAGGTAACAAATGGACAGCCGTTTCTGAAATCGAAATGCTTATGATTGTTATTCAAGCATTGATATTCCAGGCGCCATTGGAATAGCCCAAAAATAAATTACATATACTTTGCATGTCAGGTTTGGGATAATAAACTAACATGTTTGTTTGTTTGCTTGTTTGTTTTTATCTCTACAATCTGTTTCGGGGCTCGAGGCACTCCCAACTCTTTCGCGGTTCGCTTAGTTACCTCATACTTTACGCCATTATAGCCAAATGGAGGACGTACGGCTATAAGTCCGATTTACGTAGAACCATCTGCACATTGTATAGTTCCATGCCAGCCTATAGTACTGACATGGAAGATGGGTCGCACCATGAATTCTGCACTCCAACAGGGTGTCATAGATGAGTTCATTCACACCACCGATCGTAATAGTATGGTGAAAAACTCTTTTCGCATTATGCCCCTATCGAGATTTTAACCACTGCGCAACCTGGGCGGTCATGAGAGAATTTTAAGCAATACCGGTCAAGGTGACAAATGGACAGCTTTTTCTGAAATCGAAGTGCTTATCATTGTTATTCTAACATTGATATTCCAGGTGCCATTGGAATAGCCCAAAAATAAATTACATCTACTTTGCGTGTCAGGTTTGGGATAATAAACCAACATATGTATCACTGAATAAAATGTTGCTTCTTGTTGCATGACAGTCTATAAGCTCAATAATTACATAAAATTAGAAAATTAGTTAAGGGAAAATTAAACGTGTTAAGCAGTTATGATTATTCTTAAATATAATATCAAACAATAAATAAAGTAAATATGAAAAATATGGAATCAACAAATGCGACAAATGGTAGCACGAATACATCAGTGCCATCTCTAGTCGGGGAACATTCAATTTCACTAGCGTCTATTGAAAAGAAAAAAGTAAACGACACAAAGGAATATAGTGTATCTCTTCCAACCTACATAATAACATGCGTATTTTTGATCACTTTGTGTGTATTTTTAATAAGTATTTTAGTATTTATTGGACATAGTTTGCTGCATGACAATAATTTGTCGTCTCGTTTGGCTCGTAATATAAATTTGAGTCCGCTTAATAATTCGGTAATATTAAAAGCGCTTGAACTATCTAATAACAGTGATAAAAGTTTATCATACAATAATAAATATAAATTCGATGAAAAACAATTAAACTTAATAAAGAAATTTAAACTAAATGATAGTGGAATCGGTCAACAGAACACGAAAAGTGAGGTTAAATATCCTTTGTACGGTTCTAAGGTGAATGACACTTTTCGTATCGAAATGAAAAATTTAACAAAAATTAAACTAACTTATCGTCTACCAAGTGAAATAAAACCGAAAAATTATAAATTGTATTTGCATCCGAACCTTAATGAAAACACCTATACAGGTAATGTGCGGATTCGGCTCGAGATCCAGAAGCCAATTGCCTTTATACCTTTGCACGCAAAGAAGTTGACGATAAGCACTACGAAATTGTTTAGGCTTATCAAGACCGATGATAGCCAAGAAGTGGAACAAAGTATTAATATAAAGCAGGCGTTCGATTATCCAGAATATGAATATTGGGTTACAGAAGTCGACAAAAAATTGGATATTGGAGACTATCTACTGGATGTACAATTCAACGGAAGCTTAGCAGATCGAATTGTGGGATTTTATGGCAGTACATATCGTGATAAATCGACAAACAAAACAAGGTTAATTTATGATTATTTTATTTATTCACATTATTAGTTGTATACTGTAAGTGGTGAACTTGAATTTATTCTGATTGATTCCACTTAATGTGCTTTATCAATGCACAAATTATAAAAGATCTACAACTCGTACTTACTTATAATTTTTATCAGTGAAGGTTACACAAGGCCAACAATTCTCGTGTACACATGTATTTTCGATAAATAGAATGTTGTTTAGTTGTACAATTAATTTGAGTGAATTTATAATTTGACGGATTATTAACCCACAATGCCAATATCAGAAGGCTTTTTGATCATTTATTAACCAATGAATTATTGTTTGTTACAGGAAAATCGCAACGTCTAAATTTGAACCGACCTATGCACGTCAGGCTTTTCCCTGTTTCGACGAACCGGCTATGAAGGCTGAGTTTCAAGTGAGTTTGGTTCGTCCCACTGGCGATGGATATCATTCACTTTCGAATATGGAAGTAGATACTGAAATTGTACATCCAGATAATTCTGATTTAACAATCACGAATTTCCACACTAGTGTACCAATGAGCACCTATCTAGCATGTTTCATTGTATCCGATTTTGTTCCCAAACGATTTGACATTAATTCGAATGGGATTGGAGATGATTTTTATATGAGAGTATTTGCCACCCCCGAGCAAGAAACTAAAATAGAATTCGCCGGTGTAACTGGGGCTAAAGCAATTGAATATTATTTGCAATATTTTGAAATAAAATATCCTTTGCCAAAATTAGGTATGCGGGAATATTAGCATTTTGTCCGTGTAGTGGGTTTAAATATTTATTGTTTATTTCTAGATATGGCTGCAATACCTGATTTCGTGTCTGGTGCTATGGAGCACTGGGGTCTTGTCACCTATCGAGAAACAGCCCTTCTATACGATCCATTGACTAGCTCAACAGTAAATCGTCAACGTGTTGCAACTGTAGTAGCCCATGAACTGGCTCACATGTGGTTTGGTAATTTAGTTACAATGGCATGGTGGAATGAACTATGGCTTAATGAAGGTTTCGCAAGCTATATGGAATACAAGTGTGTGGATAATATATATCCTGATTATGGTATGGCTGGACAATTTTTAATCGACGATCTTCATCCTGTACTTGCATTAGACGCAACATTAGGTTCACATCCTATTGTTCAAAAAGTCGAGAATCCCGATCAAATAACAGAAATTTTTGACACCATCACGTATAATAAAGGCGCATCTGTTATCCGAATGTTGGAAGATTTTATTGGTGCGGATACATTTCGACGCAGTGTAACTAATTATCTCAGGGCACATGAGTATGGCAATGCTGAAACCACTGATTTATTAGCGGAAATCGAAAAATTGGTGACAGATAAGGATACTACTTTGTTCTTAAATACTTGGATTAAACAAAAAGGTTTTCCTTATGTAACTGTAGGCAAAACAGATAATCCTAATAAGTATTTATTAACTCAAAAAAGATTCTTAATCGATCCTGAGAGTTATTTAAAAGATGACACGGAATCAGAATTTAAGTAAAGCGTTTTCGTAGAATATAAATAGTTCACTTTAAATCATACGGTTATATTTTTAGTTATCGGTGGGAAATTCCTCTAACCTACTACAGCGATTTAACAACTGGCAATATCGAACGTGCCTTATTTTCTTGGACAGATAATTCATGTAATAATGAAAATCTATTTGAAAAAACTCAAAATTGTTTATAATGTAAAGTATTTCTAATTTATTATAGATGAAATAAACATCGAGGACGGTCACACTTGGCTCAAACTAAATAAAGATCAAATTGGTTATTACCGGGTTCTCTATCCTGAGGAAATGTGGATTAATTTTGCCAAAAAATTAACTGTAGATGTAAATTTATTTTCACCCACCGAACGGGCTCAACTAATTGACGATGCCTTTAGTTTTGCTGAGGCTCAGATGTTGCCGTATGATATAGCACTGGAATTGACGCAGTTTTTATCTAAGGACACTGATTATATTCCTTGGGCTACAGCATCATCGAAGTTAATTAAAATCTATAATTTGGTTTACTTTACTAGTGTCTATGAAAAATTCCAGGTAATTAAATGTTTAATTATATTTACGTACGTGGTGATTACATTTGAATTCATTTATAGAAATACTCGCAAAATATAATTGATGCAGCGTATACATATGTTACTTGGGACGGAACAACTGATGATAAGGATCATTTAAAAAAGTTTGTTAATATTATGACTTAATGTTTTGACTCTAATTTAAACTGTTAATTTCGTTTATTACAGTCGATTGCGTACAACTGTATTAGATTTGGCATGCAAAATGGGCCACAAAGATTGTTTGGAAACAGCCGGAACAAAGTTTAAATCATGGATTGCAAATCCAAATTCTCGTCCAGCTCCAGACATTAGAAATATAGTCTACTACTATGGTTTAGCTGAAGCTGGCGATGCTGAAACATGGGAAAAAGTTTGGCAAATATTTGCGGACGAACAGGATGCTCAAGAGAAACAAAAACTTATGTACGCATTATCGGCCAGTAAAAACCCGTTAATATTGAATAAATTATTGCAACTAGCGAAAACCGAAACAAACATTATACGTGGACAGGATTATTTTACTTGTCTTGAAAATATAGCGGCCAATAGAATTGGTGAACCATTGGTATGGGATTTCGTACGAAATGAATGGGAATATTTAGTGAATCGTTTCACTTTAAATGATCGCTATCTTGGTCGAATGGTATCCACAATTACGTCAAGATTTGTAACACAAATTAAATTAGATGAAATGCACGCATTTTTCGCCAAATATCCAGATGCTGGTGCTGGTACAACAGCTCGGGTGCAAGCGGTTGAAAAAGTCATAAATAACATTAATTGGTTGGAGCAGAATTCTGCCTACATTGCATCTTGGCTTGATAAGAATAATTCTAAATAATAGCGCGAATTTATTTTTTTTTATATTTAAGATATGAACTATTGTTTTAATTAAAATTAAATTTTATTATTTATTTTTTTTTAGCCAAATTGAAAATTGTATTGATACAATGCAAAGTATAATTCAATAAATAATTGTAAAGTAATTTAATTACGTGTTTATTATAGTATGATATAAGAGTGCGAGACTATTTTTAATGCTGGCTCAGGTCGCATAAAAGTGTTTGTTTGTTTGTTTTTATCTCTACAATCTGTTTCGGGGCTCGAGGCATTTCCCAACTCTTTCGCGGTTCGTTTATTTACGTCCTTACCTTACGCCATTACAGCCAAATCGAGGACGTACGGCTATAGGTCCGATTTACGTAGAACCATCTGCACATTGCATAGCTCTATGACAGCCTATAGTACTGACATGGAAGATGGGTTGGCCCATGAATTCTGCACTCCAACAGGGGGTCATAGATGTGTTCATTCACACCACAGATCGTAATCGTATGGTGAAAAATCCCTTTACCATCCTGCCCCTATCGGGATTCGAACCCGGTACCTCCCGCTCCAACTGCCGCAGATTTAACCACTGCACCACCTGCGCGGTCCGCATAAAAGTGGAAGGGAGATTTCCTGGTCCGTGCTTACAGTCATATTTCCATTTTGATCCAGTAAAATCTAAATTAAATTGCCCTGCTAAGTCGATTTAAGGAAATCAATGTACCCCAAAAAAAATTTTGTAGAAAACAAGGTTAGAGCAAATTGTTCTAAAAGCAGCTTGGCTATTAGAGAAGATCTCTGGTAACCTCTACAGTATATTTTCAATCCATAGAGACAAAATTGTAGCAATTTCCATCTTAAAGAGAGTCACGTAACCTACCAAATCAAAGAGGAAAGATTTATCCTCATTGTGACGCCATATTACAGCATACTGCTCCAATCGTAAAGATTACCAATTCTTTGTCAGAGATGTATAATGGATTATTCTAGCCCCATTTTATTCGGTGATAATTACACTAAATAATTTCCAGAGAGAGTATATGGGCAGTTATGAGACTGCCCACCTTCGTCCATATTTGGTCGTGCTCAGCAGTTGTGGAATGATAGTGTCTATTCTGTGTATCGGCTAGACGGTTCAGAAAATTTGTTCTACGCGCCATTCCAAGTCATAATCGTGTTTATTAGTGATTTTAAATCAGAACGTCCTTGTAATTTCTTTGTGAGGTTCTGAACGAAACTTTCATTTTACTGGTTTTTATAGCTTTGTTGAGAAATGTTCTTGTTTGTGTTCTCAATCTGCCTAGCTCTTTAGTCCACCATATCAGCCTTAGATATTCTAGGTAAACAAATGGGGGTAGGTCAAGCTATTAGCCTCCAAGTCATTTACCTTTTAACCTGCAGAACAATCTCATATTCTGCGTAAAACAACTATCTCTACAAATAGACCTTAATATGCCATTAGATTCGTTCGTTATGAAGTTTCTGACTGACATATTCTCCAAAGTGGACTGGTTAAGTGATGCAGTTATGAAACCTAAGGTTCCGAATATATTTACGGATGTTTTCAAAATGTATGCGACAGTATGGTGTGGGTTTTTTTAAGAATTTGAAGGTAAACCTCTCTTTCTACCTCCCCAACCGTTTTAATCATATTGCAAGCCGAATTAAGTGAGATATCGCAAGCTGTAAGCTGACTGAGTTATAATGCAATTCTACGGACAGCAAAGCATCCATTCTGACGCTTTAATTACACTTTCTTACGCCGAAGGTAGCCTGTAATTATTTCTCATCTATATAAATAAATAAAAAGCCTGATGAATCTGCTAATAAGAACACAAAGCATCATCTCTCACCATAAGAGCGGCTGTTTAAATGCCTTTCGCTTGATATAAGGTTTAGCTTCAAGAGAAATCTAAAAAATCAATAAATAATAGATGGATCAAGAGCAACTCATATGTTATAGCCAGACAGATCTACTCAAAATTGAATCGGCCCAGACCCAGACAGCTGATTCCTCTTTGGCGACATTATTAGATAAACGCGATTTTGAAATTTGTGACGGGACAATGCAGTATAGGTGCGGACAATATAGGTAATCATGCGGATGGATTTGGAATCACCACACTTACTCTTAGGAAACCAGTTATGATTTTTATTTGTTTATATAAAGATATTTTCGTTAAGACTTTTTTTTATGGCCTGGACATTTTTATTGGATATTATTACTAATTCTTGAAAAATTAGTCTTTCCCACTGTGATTACACACTTTATTGACTATTGATTACTTCAGGTTACTCTAGAAGTTTCCGCACTCAAAGAGTGATATTTTAGAATAATTATCATTTTTTCAATGGCATTCCCGCTAACTGTTCAAATGTTCTATCTTCATTTCATTCTGGTTTGATACTTCATTTGTTATGCTTCGAAAAAAATGATAAATTATTCATACTTGTACAGAACATATGTGTGATTCTATTGAGTGACAGCATACATTAATTTCAAATTATATTACATTATTCGACAGCTAAAAACATGTATGGAATCTATACCATAGCCAAAGATAGACTAAATACCAACAACTTCTGATTAATGTAATAGACATCAAAGTACAGCTTATTCTGCCATGTGAATAGTCATAGTTCTGATTATTATTGGTATCTTTGGATTTTTCTTAGTTCAACTTATCGTGAAGTATACAAATTGATATTTTCTATTCTAGTTTTTTGGAAAGCAGGCGCCAGATGATTGTCAAATAATGTTGAAGATTTGTATAAATATAAAATCGAGAAGGCAAAATCTAAAGATAAATATTGACAATTTGTTCAAGAGAACACTATAGCATTCGTAAAACTAATTTAAACTTTGATATAAGATATAATGTTACAAGAAAAACGGTTAAATATCGAATTTCTATGTTATAAATTACAATATAAGGGCAACAAAAGACAATATAAGGTATTCGGAATGTCGGAAATAAAGTTCAATGTAAAGGGACATAAAGTGAAGTATTCATCAACTCGCGAGAAGTAAAATAAGGCTGGGTGTTAACTCTGCTTCTAGTCCTAATAACGACTTGAAGCGTCACGCGCAAAACTCGACACAACATTCCCAAATGATATTAAATGGAGGACACTAATGCGACTCGGTGATCTAGAGTGCGGCAGATGATATTTGCCTGCTAACACAAAGTGATGTCTACATGAAGTAGAAAGTGCAGAAGCTCTCAGATCAAACAAAAAGGAGGTTGGTATCAAAATAACCTTTAATTAAACCAAAATCATGAGACTCAATATGAACAGTTCAGAAATTCGTATACGTCAGTTGTATTGTAGCAAAACCGATAGCATCAATCAATGCCTCAAAAAAGCCAGAAATGCGATTATCATGTTCCCATCCATCCTGTTGGGAAAAATAAAACTATGAAAGTTCACTGCGTGTGTGAAATCAGTTTAGCAGTATGGGTGGCTTTTAAAGGCCATTGTTGGTCCGTACCGTGTCAACAATCTGACTCCATCGGTTTCGATCACGAGCCAGCTCTTCATACTGTTGCAAGCAAACAGAAGATACCAGATCGCTCTCTACCTATAGAGCGAACGTCGCCGACAGTGATCTCTTCGACTACCGAAAGGCTGCTCTCCCTTCAAAGATCGCAGCACGTGACCGAGCCACTACTCGCCGTCCTTTGATTTCATGCACGATATCAGGAATTTGCATTAAATTCCTGGTCTCGTCATTGAAAAAACTCGGTATGTACCATCAACATCGCGTTTTTTGTCATATATCACACGCATGATTCTTCTCTCGAATGCTAGAAGCCATCTTTCGTACACATCCGTTAAGATAAAACTCTCACATCCATACATGACAACGGGTCTGATCAACTCTCTGTACAATTTCAGCTTATCTGTATTTGCAAGATATTTTGATTTCAGAAAATTTGGTTAGTTAAGATCAAACATAATCAGCTTCTGCGGCAAACAAACCAACCGGACATTGAAAATGAAATAAGAAAATGCAAGTGAATGGAAATGAATTGGCCACGCACTGAGAATGACTCCGAATGTCATAACAAGAATCTCGTTGGAATGGAATCTACAAGGAAAGTGGAAAGTCATAAGACCAGTAATGACCTGAAAGAATTTGGTAGAATACTAGGAGAGCTGAAAATAATAGCCCCTAATAGAAAAAAAATTTAAGATCTATTCTATAAAGTATTAGTTCTATACCTATTATGTTTGAAGAAATCATGAGATACACGTAATCTGTGAATTCACCTCATAACACAATTTATCATAGAATAAACCTATCATTCACAATTGTTATTGACCATTTCAGAAGTATCTAATGCAGGTATACTATTGCAACTTACCAAACAATGTGCATCACAATTTGCACAGTACTCATTGTGTTATACGTTTTTTCGAAATTTTAACGAAAAATACTACATATACATGATGTACAAATAATAATCACATCCTTCTAACAAAATTGTTTAAAAATTATTTATTTTTTTATATTTAAATTGATAAAATAGTTTTATATGCATAAAGTATAACGAGAACCAGAGACACAACAATAAGTGACGGCGTCTTTAAAATTAACCTACACATAAACCATAGGCTTCTAACAGAACAAATAATGATAACTTATCGATAAACTGTCAACATAATATATTTCTAATTTTGTCAAATATTTTAATGTTATGTTGTTTGTTTATCGCTGAAACTGTCCCAAAGCAACATCATCGGCAGACATTATGTATTGTGTTGTTGTATCGTTGGTACTGGTTTAACCTCATTGCAAAATCACTTAAGTTTCGTTGTAAACATGTTGCGCGCTATCTATGTTTCTTAAACGTTACTGATATTTAACGAAATCGCTATGCAACGTAATTATATTACGAAACTGTATACCCATTTCGCTTACACTCGTCGTATTGTACGAGTAAGATATATGATTAGATTAAATATGTTTCACAAAAATAACTAATCAAAGTTTTTGTGTAATACCACAATTGCGTAAATCAATCAAATTTATCTAATTAACCGAGTCAACGACCGAAACATTCTTTTTGAAAGAAATTCAATTTTAGTTTTTGTTTTGAATTAAAATTATTTATATGATCATGCGTAGTAGGCTTCCAGTTAATAATTCTCCAAAAACTAAAACCAAATGTAGTTTCGAAACAAACTAGCCGGTTTAGTTTTATTTTGAGGTTTGACCATTTCAGTAATAGTTTATAAGAAAGTGGGGTTATCGATTGTATTAATTTGTGTTTATAGTTGTTATCACTTGTTATCGTTTCAGTGTCGATAGAAATTTGATCGATGCATAAACGTGACCTGTTGAATAATTTCTTTGACAAAAAGATTGTATTTATTTGAAGAGCACCAAAACATTGTATGGCTTTATCAAAAGATAACTCTTTATCCATCTTTGAATGAAGTGTTATAATTGATAAGACTATATATATAAAAATTTAGGGTTTGATTTGCTAATGGCTCTTATATTGGTAAGTAAATTATTTTTATTGTATTCAAAAGTATTAGATATCTTTTGTTAATTAGGGCATCCGGGTGATTCAATTTATTTTTGTGTTGTACATTGAAAAGAGGCCATTAACTAAGTGTATCTTTGATAAACCGACTTTGCATGACTAAGCAAAACATGTTATGCATTTTGAATCCCAATATTGTGTTGGCTAAATTTCAACTGATGCAACATTGAATTATATCGCTTTATATGATCAAAATAGTAATGTATTTCGAGTGATCAGTGTCGGTCGATGTATTTGAAAATTGTTTTTTAACATTGTATACAAAATTGTTTCTGTTTTACCCCCAACAAAGTGTACCTATTATCTTTATGATTAAAACGTTTATATTATTTTAATATTAAGATAAGAATATTTTGATAAGTTGTCATAAATTGACCTATATTTATTCGTGTACTTCTAGATTTTTGTTCAGTTTTAATAAAATTATTCGTGTTAAAATAACTATCGATTCTAGTGATTTGGTTTTAGTTTTTGTTTAAGAATTTAAGAAAGAAGCAAAATTATTCATAATTACATAGTGTGTATGCAACCCATTTCTCAGAATCTATGATGTTAATAAAGAAGAATCTTTTAAGACCATTTGACGTGGTATTTTGGATTTCTTTGTTTTCATCATAATGATATTGAGAAATGGGGTTTTTTAATAAAAGGTAATTAATCATTTCTTAATAAAATTATATTGGTGATTTACATAATATACAGTCTTACGTGTTATAAAAAACCATCATAATTACTGTAACTGTAGGATGCTTGATAATATTTGATGACAACTCATCAAATAACTTTATAATATGTACTTATGTACAAGACGAGTATGAAGAATAGAGTTAAATTGGATTTTATTATTTAATTTGATTTAATTGGTGAAATTTCGTTTTTACGTAATAACGAATATATAACTCTAACAGATTCGATATAGAAATTGGTAAACCAAAATAAAATTCAAATTAGTGTTTAATGAACGCTAGCTAATGAAAGTTATGTTTTGAGTGGAAGTGAAACTATAAATAACATAATGTTGCACACTTACAAGCTGAACATAAATATATTGTCAATTTTGATTGAAGCCACCAAACTTCTATTTTTCGATCCTTTCGATTAATATGTTTTGTATGCCTGTTGGTTCACTACAAAAAAGTTATCTTTTAAATTATTGATTGATCCTAAAAATTAGTAACGTATGCTACTTCCTCTTACATTTATAACACATTTAAGCCTCTCTGGCATTGAATTTCTCAAATTTATCATAGAACGATCTGATGATCCAAGGCAAAATCTAGACTCGTCGAAGAACAAAACATTGGTTCATTGTTTCATTGTCGAGTTTTCATGTTCGAGAGCCAATGTTAAACGAACTCTGCGGTGTGCTGTAGACAACTCTGGACAGAAAGTTTTCAGTCAAATTGGATTCCTTGATTCATCAACGCACTTTCACTAAGGGGACATTTTTCGTATACGATTAGGTCTCATTTGAATATTGTGATTGGTCCAATCTTAACAATTGTGCATCTTATAATAAGACTGAGTTCGTCCTTCTTCAACTAATCTAATGGACTTCGTGCAATTCTTAATACACAAATGATTATTCAATACTCAAAAACCATATTCTTACACTTAATTGTATAATTTATATAACAATTCACTGCAAACAAACTTTTTTATTTTATTTATATTTTATACTATGCAATCTTTTTTGGGGCTCAAGGCTCTCCAGCTTTTTCGCGGTTCGCTTATTTACGCCCTACTTACGCCTGAATGCCCAAATCGAGGACGTACGTATAGAACCATCTGCGCATTACAGAGCTCCATGCCAGCCTATATAGTACTGACATGGAAGATGGGTCGGGATTCGAACCCTCGCGCTCCAACAGTCACAGCTTTAACCACTGAGCCAGCTGGGTGCTAAATAAACTTCATTTTGAAAGCCAAAATGCTTAAATTTGTGCTAAACTCGAATTCAACAAAACAAATGATACTATTTTTTTATTGCATGTATATTTCAGTGAGAACATAGATTTTATCATAATAATTACAAAAACAATTATTAAGCTACTCGTAATTTGTAAAATACAGATTATGCGTTTTTTTGTCAATAAGTGTATTAGACTACTAGACCTAAATGATATTTCATCAGAAATTATTATTTTCAATCAAAATAAAAACCTGACTTGCGTTTGTTTCTATTTATTACAGTGCGAATGTGACAATGTTTCATTTAGTAGCAGTGCATTTGTTTTTCAATAGATTTTTGTTGACTCAAGTTCTAAGTCAGTTGTTATGATAACAAAATCGTTTAATCTTTTTAATTTATTTATTTATTAGCGGGTACCTAGGAAGTTGTATGACATCTCGATTGTTTCGTCGAGTCTATATAGTACGTATAGGCACTGTCTTGCTGTAAATATTCATTTTCTACATTGATGCCATAGCAGTATTTCAAGTTAACTCGCTGCCAACTGAGTTTCAAAATAAGCTTTCTTTGTTTAAACTTTCTTTCTTTTGAAAATGTGTGTTTATTTCTCAACAATTTCGGATAATACCAGCAACCGATCTCAAAAATACGGCGTAATATGTGTTGGGTGAAACCTTACACGAATGTCCTAGAAGTGATGTACAGAGCAGTGTTGTGCACGTAAATTACATTATATTATTTACACCATTATTTACATGTAAATAGTTGTAATTTGTACACATAAATGTTTACAAAATGAAAAGTAAAAAATGTAAAATATGTAAATATTAGCGACAGCTATGTTTTTTTATGTTAGTCTATGATACAACCATTGAAAATGGCCATCTATTGACAAATTTATCTATTATATTCTGAAATTTCAATTAATACAAATATTTAAGGTTTGGAGTGTATATTTGCGATCGAATACATATTTGGATACCTGGTTTATATCGATTGTGAATTGACTCGGTCAAGAATTTTCGCTGGGTTGCGAAGTGATGACTTGGCCCTTAGTGGATAAATACGAGACATGCAAAGGTATGACATGTATGTATTATATAACTCAAAACGCAACGATCATGGCGATGAGTGATAGTTCTCATCATAAATTTATTGATAATCCCGATTATTGTACAAGTACCTTAGCTCAATCACATAGTGTATATGTTAATCCGGACCAAATAATGCAGCAATCTCTCAGATGAGTTCGACAATAGTTATCTAGCATACTCATGACCTAGCATACCAACGTCTTAAGTGTTATTCTTGCAACCTAGAGTTGGCTTGGATTGATCTATTGACTTTGGCTACAATTTGTTTTGTAATCGATGTAAATTGGAAATCCGAATGTACATTAAACTCTAACTATGGATGGAATCTGTTTCTATTTCATTGTTTCTATCTTTCCAATTTGATGAAGGGCTCAAAGCCCTTCCAAATCTTTCGCGCTTCTACTATGGCTGTAGGTCCGATTTACGTAGAGCCATCTACTAATATAGCAAAATTCCATGCCAATCTTTAGACCTAATACGGAATTCTACACTCTAATAGAGCGTCATAGATGTGTTCAATACAGCTCTGATCATATCAGATGGAATAGAATTCCTTTAGACGCTGCGTTAACAACTGCGCTATTTGGTAATTTTTTACATGTTACAACTGTTTACCTATTTGTACGTTTATTTACGTATAGTATGTACAAAATATTTGTTTACGTGTAATTGCACAACACTGGTACGGAGTAAGGAGGGTTTAAATATTAGAAAATGGTTTAAGGGTCAAAAAATGGTAAAATGAAGATATATTGGTAATTTATATATCATAGACCTTAAACACCCAACTTATTATTTAAACATTCATAAAGGATATCCAACGTTTTTGGTTTATTATACATATATTCAAAAATTATATATATATATATATATATATATATATATATATATATATATATATATATATATATATATATATATATATATATATATATATATATATACATATATATGTTACGGTTAAAGCCCGAAATCGACGAATGTCCGAATTTACCGGTAAATGTTCGAATTTACCAATATGTGAACCGAACTGTACCGAAATCCAATAATAGATTCTATATAATCCGTTCCTACGTGCGGCACGCAGTGCGACATGTTTGCTTATCCCGGCTCCTACGTCCCTCGAAGTTGAAATTTAAAGCCCCTCGGAAAGCTAAAGGGAGTGACCGAAGCCGTTAGCCTTTACAATTCTAGAAAATCATTCTAGGGTCTACCACGAAATCATTCTAGGGTCTACAACGAAATTATTTATTAATACAAAAAATTAAAGAAATGTGAATATAGTCTAAATTTGCAGATAAACGTAGATTGAACATACATTTACCAAAAGGATAGGTAAATTCCGACATTTACCGGTAAATTCTGACATTCACCGCATTTCGGGCTTTAACCATAACATATATTTATATATATATATATATATATATATATATATATATATATATATATATATATATATATATATATAAATATATGTATATATATATATATATATATATATATACACACACACACACATATATATAACGGGTGATTTTTTAAGAGCTTGAGAACTTTTTTTTTAAAAAAAACGCATAAAATTTGCAAAATCTCATCGGTTCTTTATTTGAAACGTTAGATTGGTCCATGACATTTACTTTTTGAAGATAATTTCATTTAAATGTTGACCGCGGCTGCGTCTTAGGTGGTCCATTCGGAAAGTCCAATTTTGGGCAACTTTTTCGAGCATTTCGGCCGGAATAGCCCGAATTTCTTCGGAAATGTTGTCTTCCAAAACTGGAATAGTTGCTGGCTTATTTCTGTAGACTTTAGACTTGACGTAGCCCCACAAAAAATAGTCTAAAGGCGTCAAATCGCATGATCTTGGTGGCCAACTTACCGGGCCATTTCTTGAGATGAATTGTTCTCCGAAGTTTTCCCTCAAAATGGCCATAGAATCGCGAGCTGTGTGGCATGTAGCGCCATCTTGTTGAAACCACATGTCAACTAAGTTCAGTTCTCTCATTTTTGGCAACAAAAAGTTTGTTAGCATCGAACGATAGCGATCGCCATTCACCGTAACGTTGCGTCCAACAGCAATGATTCCACTAGCGTACAAACCACACCAAACAGTGCATTTTTCGGGATGCATGGGCAGTTCTTGAACGGCTTCTGGTTGCTCTTCACTCCAAATGCGGCAATTTTGCTTATTTACGTAGCCATTCAACCAGAAATGAGCCTCATCGCTGAACAAAATTTGTCGATAAAAAAGCGGATTTTCTGCCAACTTTTCTAGGGCCCATTCACTGAAAATTTGACGTTGTGGCAGATCGTTCGGCTTCAGTTATGAAATGTCAAAGCATACTGAGCATCTTTCTCTTTGACACCTTGTCTGAAATCCCGCGTGATCTGTCAAATACTAATGCATGAAAATCCTAACCACAAAAAAATCACCCGTTATATATATATATATATATATATATATATATATATATATATATATATATATATATATATATATATGTATATATATATATATATATATATATATATATATATATATATATATATATATATATATGTATATTTATATTTGGGATGCTTATAACTTACCATGTATAAGAATCTTGGGAATGTTGTTTAATGCTCCTGAATATTAGTTTGTTTTGATACTAGTTATAGATGAATACCCACCATAATTAACAATTTTGCTAACGTCACCATGCTAAACTGTAAATGAACTAAGAAGCGCGAATTTGTGCTTGTAACTTTATAACTGGTTTGCGGGTAAAACCTCATCTTGGTAACCACTTAATTTTTAACTGCATAGTTGAAAAAAAGAATTCAAGTTAACCATTCAAGTGAAGTAATAACAGTAGCTTATAATTTTTAAAACTTCTGCTACATGTGATATAATGCTTGAAGTACCTTTGTAAATATCTTTTACGATGTTTCCAAGGTTTCCTTAAAACATATGGACACCGATGTACATACGCGTTTCTCATCGTTCTGGGAAATAACTATAAATTTAACTATACAAAAACACAGGCTTAGGAATAGGATACTGATTGAACTGTTATTGTCTGGTCAATGAAGGCTGGATGCAGATGCGGTTTTTCATTAATGTGTTACTTGATAATATAAATAAGCAGATTTACGCTCCCCTGTTGAAGTGCACAACTCATGAGTGGAGAGCATTGTGTTTATACAAAACATGTAATTTATTCTATAGAAAACCAACTATAAATGAGCATTACATGCATTTTGTTGCGAAGCACTTCAACATCGATTTTAAAGTTAAAAGAGCAACTTTCTCTACGTGATAGAATAACTTCTCGACCAACAAGTTAATACAGGGTGTCCGCCGCGAAGGTATACTACTTTTTTTGCCGCCATTTTGGTAAACGTTAGTCTTGACAGTCGTGAAGTAGACACGTGGCAAATTTATTACGGAAAATTTTTCGATAAACCAACGTGTTTTAAATGTTAAAACATTTTATCAAAATCAATTATCGATTACTGTGACGATGAGAAAATTACGTGAAATTTTTGAGAGAAACAACATGCCAACAAAACGCTCTATTTATCGTAAATGATTTCGAAGAAAGAGTGTCTGTAGGTGATTGGCCCAAACATGGACCACAACGTACTGCAAGATCGGCTGAAAACATTACTGCTGCTCAATTCGACGCCGTGCTCAGGAGCTTGGTCTTCAAAGAACATGGTCACAATTTTTCACAAGGATTTGCATTTGTTTCCATTTAAGATTCAGGTGACACAAGAGCTTCTTCCACAAGACCATTTACGCCGCCGTACATATGCCAATAGGATGTTACAGCTCGCCCATGACAACCCCGATTTTCATGAAAAAGTCATAATGAGTGACGAGACACATTTTCATTTGAATGGATATGTGAATAAAAAGAATAGAAGGTTCTGGGCAATGGAAAACCCTCAAATTATTCATCAGTCACCTTTACATCCATTAAAAGTGACAGTCTGGTGTGCAATTTGGTCAGGAGGAATCATTGAACCTTACTTCTTTGAAAATGAAAACGGCATAACGGTAACTGTGAATGGGTAGCGATATCGTGATATGATTGAAAACTTTTTAACGCCACAACTGCATGCTTTGGGCTTGATTAACATGTGGTATCAACAAGACGGTACCACATCGCATACATCCAGGATTACAATGAAATTACTGTGAGACCTCTTTCCACAACAAGTTATTTTAAAAAATGGTGATGTTGTTTGGCCTCCACGGTCGCCTGATTTGACTGCTTCGCACTTCTTTTTGTGAAGATATCTGAAAACCAAGGCTTATGCAAACAAACCAGAAACACTGGAGCAACTCAAACAAAATATCCGTGATGAAATTATTGAAATACCGCGTGAAAAGTGTGAGAATGTAATGAAAAATGTGCTCAACAGGGCTCGCATTTGTGAGGCTAACAGAGGCGGACATTTATCTGATAATGTATTCCATACATAATTGCCGACATTAAATAAAACATTTATCAATATAAGATCCATTCTCTTTCATTTAATCAAAAATTAAACCTGTAGTATTGAACCTGTAGTGTACATTGATTGGATCTAAAATAGTAAAAAATAGGGCGTCTCGTATATGTCAAATATGCGTACAATCCAGAGTATAATGGGCTGTTCAAAACGACAATGATTTAACAAGGCTAATGAATTTCCTAATTAATCATCTAACAAGATGTTTTCATTATACAAAAAAGTTGACCTAATTCTACCTAAGTGAGTCAGTGAATAACTTCTATCCCAGATTACTTTTATCCAAGGTATAAAACTATAAATTGAAAACTTTATTGTGATTATTCGAACTGGAAGTATTCAAAAGTTTTGTCATCACTTGTGCTTTGAATACTTGTATATTAAAATAGCAAAGATTGTCATCTAAAATACTAATGATTAATGATCGCTGATCATCTTTGTACACGTCGAAAAATCATTCAGCAGCAATAGCAAAACGAAGCTGAAATAAATCTGGAAAATACCAGCACCGACTAAGAAAATTTAAAAAAGGATGGATTGGATCTTGATAGTTTTATAATAATCTGTCCGCAGGTTGTGAGTTTCCTAAGCGGAAATGATTCAAAAACAAACCACATCAATCGATTAAAATTTGTATTCTGAAAACTTTGTATCGTACAATTTTAATTTTGATCGTAAACGATAAGAGTTTGTTTACAGTTCACGGATTTTTATAAGCAACAAAAGTTCAAAAGCACTTTGGAATTTGTATTATGTAGATCGAAATCTTAATTATTTTAGTGTTTGAAAATAATCAACCGTAAAGCTATGTACATAAACGCAATTTCAATTCGATTAGATAAAAAAGTTTTTGGTATAAATTTATGCGCATTAGAACATTATAATCTAGAAGACGAGTGCGAATATATACGCAATTACTTGACCCCATTTCAGTTTCTTAACTTTTATCAGAATTCCAGAATTTTTATATTTGATCAAATATTTTTATATTCAGTATATATGTACATATATAATAAAGTTTTAAGTTTCAGGTGAATAATCAGAATTCTATAAAAGTGTAATAAATTAAATAAAAAATTTAATTTCTTAAGTTGTGGACACCTAAAACCAAAGAATGAAAATTTTTATTCAGTAATAGTAGTAATAATAAACCTGACCTTGCACAAAATTCAATTCATGTTATTATACTAGAATATTAATGAGTATATGCCTCCAAAAATTGACGTCATTCAGTTTTATATACAAATATAAAGAAACAAATCTTATCTTATCTGAATAATAACAAGTTATAATTTACAAATATAGAAACCGGATTATTATTTATAAGTTTTCTTAAATGACCGTAGTTATGTTATTTCAGTTTGAGATTTTTTGTTACTTTATATATCACGCGTTAGTATAATTGAGTTGGATCAAAAGTTTTGGTGTGATCTATGGGTTAAATGAGGTGGAATTTCATAGATTTACTAAGGCAAAATACTACTTCTATAGATAGACGGGTATTATAAATGAATTAATGAATTAAAAAATTTGCAAAATGTTTGACTGAGCATTTGGATTTAAGCGGAGTCATATGTGGAACAGTATATGTTTATGCCCAATCCGCTTTTGTTTTTATTTTACGATCTTAACCAAATTAATCCATTCCTTCTTTTAATTGGTCAATGAGGTTGTCTATATACAGCTTTAAAAATTTTAGGGTACCTGACATTTGAGCATTAATTTATTCGATCATAAGTCGGGAGTAGAACAAAGCAAGATAATTCGTGATAAAATTATCGTCGCTGACTTCCACTTCTTCAACTACCAAACGGTGTACTCTTATACCTTCGTCCACACTATATTATCATGAGATATCCCTTCACTTAATTAAACGTATATCTATAGTCATCACCATGTATGATAAAATATTTAGTTTTGAAGTCATGGATTCTGGGACCAACGAAAGATGAATACTATTCCAGTGCGTATAAAATACTTCCGTAACACTTAATCCAACCACACAGAGCATGGACTCTATCGAGTTGTGGGTGTAAGTATTTAGTATTTTAGATTTCTTAGATATTCAAAAGAGTCCATTGTCTCTCTCAATTGATTAAATCTCAGACTTGTCTGAAATCTAGGAATAAGTATAGTAGACATCACCCGTTATTTCATAGACTTTGTAACGAATATCGGTAATAAAACAAATTATTGGAATCCCTGGTATTCAATAATTTCCTCCGCTCAAGAAGTAATGTTTTTATTAATGTAAGACACTGATTTGCTGTGTAAAGGAAATTCAGGGTGAAAAGACAATACCATCAAAATATTTGGTTGAATATCAAGAATTAATACGTTCGACTCCATGTGAAAAATATTATTTTCGTTCCCGCTTTATCGTTATGAATAGGATGATTCTTCAATGGGCATATTTGTTCTTTGTAGTTGAAAATATTTTGCTAACGCAAATGGAACCAAGTATACACAAAGTAAGTAAGTGGAACATAAAGAATCTCTTCTATTCTGTAATTTGGTTTATTTCATTTGGATATCATTCGAGAAAGGCACGCCCAATTATGTTAAGTACATTGTTTCAATAATCTCTTATTTTTCTCCTTACAAAAAGTGGATTGACAGTGATAGTTAGTTTTATAATTTAACGCGTGTATTTAAAATTATAGATTTAAATTTATACGCATCAAGTTTTTATTAAGTTTACTAAGTGACGTGCAGGCAATGATTCGACTTAATAATATATGATATATATAATATATATATAATTAATAATAATAACGTGACGCATGTTATAGTTACATATTGTTATTGTATTGACAATGAAAGTGATTAAAATATATGTAAGACGTAAATTTTTGGGATATATATGCGTGATTTGCAAAGAAAATTGTTTGTGGTTTAATCTATAAATGTTCTAATTTTATAAGAAACTGGGACGCATTTACATATATATATATATATATATATATATATATATATATATATATATATATATATATATATATATATATATATATATATATATATATATATATTTATATATATATATATATATATATATATATATATATATATATATATATATGTATTGCGGAGTATTTCGAATTTTTATTTAATTTTAAGCTTATAAGTTACATACATAAATGTATTTTCTCCCACTTATCAAACTGTAACGTGTTCTAAAATGAGACAAACAACCAATGGTTGTTGTGCTAAAACCTTAAGTATTAGATTTATGCTTATGAACTATATGTCAAATGATCCCCAACCGTATTAAATAATGGCGAAAAAAATGACTTAATTATTAAGATTTTCTCAGTCGCTTGACAGTACTCAAATGTATAAAAATTTAAGGATTGCCTAGACGGTAGTTAAGAAATGGTTTTAAAGCAAAAGCACATATACAATACATATATTGGTAGAGTTGGTTTTGTCTCTGATAATTCACTCAAAACACACTCAAGACACAGAGTAAGAGATGTGGATTATAGAAAATTATTTACGAAATATTTGACGAATAGTTTGATAATAACAAAGTAAACTGTAATTAAAAATAGATAGCTAGTTTTGAACTCTGTACTCAGATCACGTCAATTTTTAACACTGTCTCCAAAATTTTATTTGTTTATACTTGAAACAAAAACGAATATAATTATATTAATTCTTGATGTATGTCAATCCAAAAGAATATTTAACAAAACGATTAATAAGCAATTTGGGCATACAAAAACCCAACAGAATTATATTATCCGCTAGGATCGATTTGGCTATATAGTGGCATAAAGTAAGACGTATATAAGCGAACTGTGGCAAAGTTGGGAAAGCCTTAGGGCCCAAAACACATATCAAAGATACATAGAAACCAACAGACAGAAGGTTAGGTTAAGATTATTTCTACCTTTGATGTCCTGTAAAAGGCGTTTACATGAGCTGAATACTTCGAGTGGTAAATAGAACGACACAGATGGAACACGCACCACGAATAGATTGTGCGCTCCCAATTGCTTTGTCGTTTGGCTATATTAATTCCGTTTTTGGAGGAATGCATTGTCACTAGACATCTAGTAAATAAACATCAATATATATATATATATATATATATATATATATATATATATATATATATATATATATATATATATATATATATATATATATATATATATATATATATATATATATATGCTCAATGCTAGTTATCCAGAAGAAATAACTTCTTAAAAATAAAAAGCATGGAAAATATCGAAACCCGGAAAATAAGAAGAAATTTAACAATTTTTGTAACAAATTACAATATCTATTAAAAGACATTAAAAATCAGTCAGTTAATAAATAGTTTAGCACTCTAACTGGGAAAAAAAATCATTTGAAAGTAATTAAGAACCTTAAAATACATAAAACAGAAAGCATTTTTTATTGAAATCACCTAGAAAAAACATTTCAACCATATCCCAAACAAACGGATGAGGATAATATTACTTCGATAAATAAACAGGATGCAATAAAAATTACACCAGAACTTAAATGGGAATTCAAGGAATAATCTAGATTCCAGAGAAAGATCTCATAATGGGTCAGATAATAAAAGCGTTCGCCTAAATGAACCAAGACAATGGGAAGTTGCCGAAGTAGTTATGACACTTAAGCCGAACAAACCTCCGGTTGCTTAAGCTGCATAAAGGCAAATTTCTCTGCTTCCAATATTTTTGAAACTATTTGAAAAGATTCTTCTTAAAAGATTAAAATCAATTATCGAAAAAAGGAATCTTATCCCAATTTGGATTAACAGAAAAACATTCTACGATAGAACAGCTACATCAAATTACTGATGTAATCGAGAAATCACTAGAAACAAACAAATATGACCAACCACATTCCTTGATGTAGCGCAAGCATTTGACAAAGTATAGCGCCAGGGGCTAAAATTCAAACTTCATTGAGATCTTCTGGAGCAATTTTTTCAAATTTTAAAATCATATACCAGAGAGACACTTTTGGTATAAGATATAAAACTACTGTAATGCAACTACGATGCAAGCACTGCATGCAAAGACTGCAAAATATCTCGGCATGATTTAAGATGGTAAACTTAGTTGGAATAAACACATTAAAAATAAAAAAGACTAAACGTAAAACTTAGAAAATGTATTGGCTGTTAGGTAGATAATCTGAACTAGCGATCCACAATAAACTGCTGTTATATAAACAAATTTTGAAACCTGTATAAACATATGGTATCCAGCTCTGGGGTTGCACCAAGAAGACAAATATCAAATCACAAACAACGACAACCTCAACAATCGAGATCTAAAGATCGAACTTGTCGCGGATGAAATTAAGCATCATGCAATCATGCTTGACGCGGATGAAATTAAGCATATGTACAACGTTTGCACCAGCATGATAATCTGGACATTTACTGACTACAACTCCAACAAAAAGACTGCAAACAACCAAAACCACTCGATTTACCGCATCTACTGACCTCCTGATCGCGGTAAATCCAGTATTCGCTAATGTGGCGAAAAATGTGAGGAGGAGTTAGACTAGCGAAAAATCTGAGGAAGAGAAACTAGGATAATCATTTCATTACTGGGACTAATCAAATACTTACTATGCAATGTAAATTACTAATTGAGTATACGATTTATTCGAAATATAAAAATGAAATATAATATATATATATATATATATATATATATATATATATATATATATATATATATATATATATATATATATATATATATATATATATATATATATATATATGTATATATATATATATATATATATATATATATATATATATATATATGTATATATATATATATATATATGTATATATATATATATGAAGGCGTGATATGCAAACCTTGTTAAATCCAAGGTAAATCAAACTTCAGAAAACGCTTAAAACTTATAAATCTTATAAGTTTTAAGCGTTTGTATTACTTTTCTCGAATGTTTACATGTATAATATTTCATTTCCTGATATGAAACAAAAAACCGGGATATCAGTAAAATAATATTTTTTAAGTAAAATCAGGAAATTAATATGGATTAAACGAGTTTTGCAGAATAATTTTGGATAAAATGAGTTTTGCAAGTTATCCTTTTTGGATATGGTAATGTTTGCAGAAACAAACTAAAAAAAATTTTGTATTTAAATATTTCATACGATATTTATTTCGTTTTATTGTAAAAATGTCTTATACTAAAAAACCAAAATATAATTCAAATAACAAACCAAAATAATTAAAAAATCACATAATTTAAGAAAAAAATAATAAACAGTTTTAACTAGATCCCGTGTTATTATTTTAAATTCTTAATTCAACATCTTCTTCGATACAAAATTCCTCTATGTTTCCTCCTGTTGTTCTACTAAAAGGTTTTCCTTTTTTCGTTATTGATTTGTATGCCCCAACATCAGATCTGCAATGAACCTCTCCTTTCACGCTTACGGAATTTGTTTCTGATTTTTCAATAATAATCTTTTAATTGGATGAAACTTAAAGTGAAGACTATCAGGCTGCTTTATAATTCGAATTAAGGCATTTTCCCAATCGTAAATCTGCACATCTGGCAGTTTCCTTACTGTTCCGTATTTTGAAAAAATATCTTCCTGTTACTCCGGGTTGATTGTGCAATCGGTTTTTTTAATGATTTTTTCTATTCTCCCCAAATACTCGGTCGGGCGGTAAGAAGGTAGGACCGACAATTGGAAATGTTATACTGATTTTATTGATTTGTTTTGCTTGGTTAGTTTGTAGCCAATAAGACAACATTCCCAATACTGTAATATTCTTGTTATGGCCTGAACAACCACAAAACAATGAGGATATTTCGTTGGAACTTTTATTTCTTTAGTCTTCGAGCCATGAGTATATAAAAACTGTTTCTTTGTTCTGAACTCCTGTCGAATTTTCATGGCAAATTGTAAAATTGTAATTGTATAACTGCCGGCTGTAAAAAGCTGCTTGATCGACAACACTGGGCAGAACTACATTTTTTTAGAAGTCGAACTCAATACTCAACTTCAATAACATCTACATTCCAAATAGTACCATTGGCGCGAAATTCGAGTGTAATAATGCGACTTGACGAAGTGTAAGTGATTTATGAAATCCTTGATTGTTGCTTATCACTATATTTTTCGGATCTCATGACTCTTACGAGCATAACTAACTTGTTTTTTAAGGTTTTGAACACGGAACTGAGATATTCTGAAAACCTTTAAGAAGGCTTTAGAGCATACTTCTTTCTTACCTTTATTGGTTGGTATAAAATATTTGATGGAAATACCGCGGTTCCTTTTTAAAATACTGGATATAACGAGTTTTGCAACGAATTTAAGCAAAATTTGGATATAGCAAGTTTTGAAAAAAGATTCATGGATATAGAGAGTTTTGCAAATACTGTCACTTTTCACCCTTAATTAAATATCAGCTATAGTGACTTTTGTGAATTATTTCAACGGAATGTAATAGAATTAAGAATAACCTTTTAGAATTAACTGCCATTTCGTTTTTCTTAAAAATGAATATAAAAAGTTTTGCAAATCACGACCTCATATATATATATATATATATATATATATATATATATATATATATATATATATATATATATATATATATATTATATATATATATATATATATATATATATATATATATATATATATATATATATATATATAATATATATATATATATATATATATATATATATATATATATATATATATATATATATATATATATATATATATATATATATATATATAAATATATATACACACCTAGTTCGGTTTTTAAACGATAGATACGTTCCGCAAAAACTCGCGTAAAAAAAGCAAGAAAAAAGATTGAATTTTATGAAAAGTAGGCGAATCAAAAATTGAACCTAATCTTATGAACATTAACATCCCAATTCCTGACTAATAGTGTCACTTGTAGCGACAGACAAATATTTGTATTCTCTTAGTCGATTTGTTCGTCAATTATTAATTGAAGTGACAAACTTTATTTTAGTAGTCGTATAAAAAATTTCTTGTCACTTGGGACGACATTTTTAGGCGCGTGAAAATTTCAGTCGATATATTCAGTTAAAATTATTAGTATTCCTTGGATAATTCAGCGATTGACGTTCTTTGCATCAGGTCACTTTAATCGACTAGCAGAATACAAATTTATAGATGAAGTGACACGACAACTGTCGCGGCGAATTAAGTGACACTACTAAGGGAATTCATAAACCTTAACATAACGAAAAAAAGAGCAAAATATGTTATCTGTATTTCAGTCTCAACCGTCCGTCCATTAAAAAAAATTGCCACACAATATGTAATTATTAATTATTGTGCTATCGGACCAGAGACGCATTCGTCCCGAGACACATTTTGGTTCCCATAAGTGTGCTCAATTGGTGTCCGTGGTTTCGTGCGTCTTGTTACAAATTCCGACATTAAACGTTGAGTTCCGTTCGTTGAGTTGAATATATCCTTATATGCTTCTCGGTCGCTACCCATCAATAGTTCTAGCTAACTTTTGCAGCTCGTATATCAATGTGATCATACTTTTGAAAATGGTTGCTTAATTGATTTGCTAAGTTTTATGTTGATTTGAGGTAATGGCAACAACCTCTTCGTCGGTTTCAATATGTTCTTCAGCGTCGGTATCCTCAAGCGCAACATCTAAAATTTCATCCTCGCTCTATGCGGTTTATTCACTAGCGATTCTTCGATATCTGCCGATGTTGTCGAATCTTTCTCCGCCTACTTTATGAGCTAATCTTTTGATGTTGGAGTACTCAATCGTGTTAGAAAGCACTGGCTCGTTGTTAATAGTTTGAAAATATGTACATATACATTATACTGTATGAAAATAACCGAAAATTTTGTTGATCGCGAAATAACAAGTCGAATCGTGTAAAAAAAGAAAGATTTTTTTTCGATTTGCGTTAAATCAGAATTGGGTATATATATATGTATATATATATATATATATATATATATATATATATATATATATATATATATATATATATATATATATATATATAGTACTAGCCCGTATACGTTCCCCCCCATAAGTAGTTTCGCTGTAACGTTGTTACTAAAATGCGAATATACCCCGTTCTATCGTCGCAGTGTCTTTTTGAAACGTCGTTTTTTTAACGAACCCATAATGTTAAATTAATGGGAAAGCAGCTAGTGCCAAAACAGAAGCTGCGTGAAAAAAGATGACGTTGAAAACAATTATTTCCAATGCAGAAAAATCTAAGCACGGGCACTAAGAATTACCTTATTAGTGAGCGGTAACGCAGCAAGAGATTTTAAGTTAAAACAAA
This sequence comes from Tipula lateralis, assembly GCA_963932295.1. NCBI lineage: Eukaryota > Metazoa > Arthropoda > Insecta > Diptera > Tipulidae > Tipula > Tipula lateralis. Next base: position 40,929,095 of record OZ010736.1, read on the forward strand.
GGTTGGTTTACAGATTTGTGAACCCCAGAACGCTCAAAAATATTGATAAATAGAAATTGGCAGTGTTATAGAAGGCGGATAAAACAGCCTGCGGGTGACAAAATCCTTGTTTCAGGAATGGGTCAAGGAATATTTTATATTAACGGTCACAAAATTTTGCAATCAGAATGATATCCAATAGAGCATTGTTAATATTGGATAATGAACCTGAACATCAAAATAATTTATATTCAACTCGTATTCATCCGACTCAACACAACATCGTTTCTGCAGCCAATAGATCAAATAGCAATAGCTATATTTAAACATTACTACTTAAAGCGAACATTTCCCCATGTGTTGAATGTGACAGAAGCAGTTATCAGTTCATCAACAGTACAGTTTTGGAAAGATCACAAGATATTAGACGCTATTAAAATTATTAAACTGGCATGGAAAGACGTATCCAATCATCTGCTTAAATGGACATTCGAACAAGTTTTGGATCGAATGAATTAAAAAATTATGAGGAAACATATCGGAAATTCAAACAAAAATTGTATCAAAAGGGAGAAATATCTAGATTTGATTGACTCTCATGATAATGAATTAACAAACGAAGCATTAATTGAAAGAGAGCAAGAGACTCTAGATTCCGAGAATGATGTCTCGTACGATTTAGTGCAAACAGAAATTAGTTCTGGAAAGCTCAATGAAGCTTTTTATTTTCTGGATAAAGCTAAAGAATTTTTTCAGAGCACGACCGTTACGTAAAGTGATAAATAACGGTCAATCAAGGAATGAAAAATGTAATCCATTGTTATAGAGAACTATACAAACAAATAAAACAAAAACTGCAAATCTGCAATGCAAGTAACAGTAGAGTAATTGTTTTGATCCAGTGAAAAACGAAAATCAGTTGAAGAAGTTAGAATGAAGTCAAATGATATAAATTCCTTTGCCCCTTATAACGTTGTTTCGCCTAACGTCGTGATTTTACGGAACCAATTAACAACGTTAAGTGAGGTATGACTGTATATATATATATATATATATATATATATATATATATATATATATATATATATATAATATATATATATATATATATATATATATATATATATATACATATATATATATATATATATATATATATATATATATATATATATATATACATATATATATATATATATATATATATATATATATATATATATATATATATATATATATATATATATATATGTATATATGTGTGTATATAATGTTAAATTTAAATTATAATTACAATAACAAATTTAACTTGTAGTCATATCCATTTATCTCCACTTCCGATATTAATGCATTATATAAGAATGTACACACTTCCTATGCACAAAGCATATTTGATCAATTTTTCTAAAACTAGTTTTATCATAAAACAACCTCTAAATATTTTAAAAATATTAATTATTATTAAATTATGAGTAAAACAACTTTAAGGTGTTTCAGTACAAAAAAAAAGTTTTTTATAACACTAATTGTACATTAGTTGCTTGAAAAATTAGAGTTTTTTATATAATTAATAATAGAATTTTTTTTTCATAATAGAATAATAATAGAATACAAGTTAAATTAATCTGATATTGATAAAGGCAAAATTGTTGACTACTTGAAAACTATTTTGTTAATTTGAAGAAGCGAACTTTAAGAATATGTAAGATTTATTATTAGTATTAAACACCTAATGCCAACTTGAGCTCAGATTGCAATTTGTGCTCAAGTTTATTAGGCTACGATCTTTTGAATTATTGTTCGGGAAATTTACTTATTTAATGGTATTTCCCAAGTTTGATAACAGTTATATCGCATTTATTTTGTAAATTTTATTTTTATAATCCCACTTTTATGATAAGATATATATGTAATGAGTAAGTTTCGCAAAATAATCGAAGTAAAACGTGAAAAATCTCGTAATAATCCACGTGCGAATAATTACAACTTATCAAATACAACCTTATGAATTATGTGTAAGCTAACTAGTATGTATACATAACATAACAATTTCATGATTTTGTAGTTTTGATCTACCTTCCTGGTAGCACAAGGGTAATGACTGGACTCGTATATAGGAAATGATACATCAAATATATATTATCGCCTTGTTCGAATTTTCTCACGACCGAACGATTAGGTTGTGTGATTTCTAAGCCAGATTTTGTGAGCGTATATTTGACTTTAAACTATGTGAGTTTTAAGTCTATTCACATTCCGATTTGTTCCAATTGTAATAAAATTGAACAAAGTTGCTGTACCGCAACCGAACCTTTATATAAGTTGCGGTCATTACCGTCATTATACATTATTATTACTGCTGTAATTATATAATTTTTGAATGGAATAAAAATTGAAATGTTTTTTTTTAACATAAAAAGAACCTTGCCAATTTTTGAGCCCCGTGAAATGTATATTTTATGATGCAATTTAAATAGTTTTTGCGACATACATATTTTATATTGCATGCTCAGTTCTGTAAAATGTAATTGGCATTTGAACATTAAAATGATGCAACCTATCATCAATATTGTATGATCTGTAACTAATTTATTGGATTTTCCAGTTCATATACGCACTTCTAGGTGATTTTAAGGTGAAAGTTTTTTCTTTATGGTTTTAACCATGACATATGAATTTATGTTGAACTTGATTGTTTCGTTCACTTATTTGTCGTTATATGGGAGACGTGTGAAAAATGTGAATTTTCGCAGACTAAATATTATATGAACTTCCGCTTGTAAAAACTAAAATTGAGTATGTGGCGCTAACAATTTTGATGTAGATCAATTCATACGTAATAAAGCATAAATTAGATTAATCTTCGTGATAACTTTTTTAATTTACTTACAACGAAGACGTTCGATAACAAAAATATTAGATGGCAAAAAGTTCTGCTTAATCAGTTTATTCCGCATTTAGCATTATCTAATTGTACCAACAAATTACGACTCTATCTTATAAGAAATGATTTGGTCACTGGCAAAGACGTGATTCACAATATAATTATAATTTTTTTTTTTTATTATTATATACAAAATTAATTATCGCAAATGAAAAATATCTCTCTGTTATGTATTTTTGATAATGTTTTTATTTTTATTAATTATTGTAAAACATAGTAAGAAAAAAGTAAATAAACAAATAGACTTGTGTACGCAAAATGAACTTTAATTCATAAAAAAATGAGAGAAAAATGAGATTATGTTTGCTGTATAAGAAATTTGTAAGATTTAACGGTGGAATGAAGGATTTATAAGCTGCTTCAAATTAATGTCCGTTTAGTACTGTTTGCTTGTTTAATCGGAACGTTCGAACAATAGAGAAAATAATTAATAGTTAACCGAGTTTATATATATAGTTAAAATATTAATTAATATTGCTAAAGTTGAACAGCAAATAATTTAAAAAAAATAAGCAGTTATATAAAAATGTAATTAAAGTGATTTTTATTAATTATAATTATTGTATAGTTTTAATTTATATATATGCTGGGTTATTGGATAATTTAATTTTAATTATATGTTATTATTTATTAACAAGTGATTTAGTGAAATGTATAGTGCATCAAAACTATATAATTAGATAGATTATAATTAGTATAACCTAGACTAGTAACCGCCAATCAAATGATAATTGTTTTCTTAGAATGCGGTTCAATACCTAATGGTTGGAATTACTAACCAACGTTTTAATAATTAAGAGTGACTTTTTATATAATCATGTAAATAGGAGATGAAATTATAAGGGATTTAAAATAGTTTATTTATCGCCATAAATATTGTCCCGTATCTCATCTTACACCTCTGTCATTTACCGTTGATTACATATGACTATATCTCTTATATTAAAGATAGGTCCATTATTTCTACTCTCCAATAGACGGTTATAGATGAACACGAAATAATTTTTAACACGATAAAGGCTTTATGTTAAGCTAATAGTCATTTATATGGCTAAATTTTATTGCCTTCAACGACAAAATAGATACCATCGTCAATTAAAAGCCACTTGATGATAATACATACAGTAAAGCACGAGTATAGTCTAGGAAAACCAAAAATTATTTTGGAAAAATTATTAACAATAAAATTCACAATGCTAGTAAAACAGGCCTTTAAATTTTTCAACTGTCTTTGGATCGTTGAAAATCAAAGTGACTTGCAAATTAACTTTCGGTTGTTATCACTGTAATTGGTTGAATAGCATACTAAGATCAAAAATTCATGACATATTAACTTTTTCGCAACATGTACCCGGCCAATCGAGATGGTCTGATAAGTTTCGAATAATATCAATGAGTATTGATTTATTTTCAAGTGAGTAAATATACTCTACAAATAGTAACTTATGTATTCGAAAAAGAGTTTAATAGAATTTCTATAGAATGAACCTGTTTGTCTATGGATGAAACTAATGTAGCACCAAACATGACATAAATTATGTAACTCACTGTACAGCAGTGTTATTGATTTTTTGCCTAATACACCCCAAAAATATTTTTTACGGAAGCTTTTTTCAACCCTTTTAATTTACACATAAAATATGAGTATACTATTTGAAATTATACACAATTTATGCTTTTAAAATAAAGTTTAGCACAAGTCAATGTTTATTTACTATTTTAATTGAATTTAGAATTCATAATTAAATTATCCCCCTCTCAATGTTTAAATAAATAAATTTTTGAAAAGTATGCTTTAAAATAAGTACATAAAAGCACATGACTGAGTGTGTTGAGTATTAAAATGGCAGAAAATAAGCTTGTGTTAACAAAAAATCATAAATTCGTAACTATTTGGCCATGCCCTCGAAGTTTAATTAAATTGGCGCTAACTTTCTTCAATCTCGTTTATCATTGATTTATTAATAGTTGTGCTTACGCACAAAATTATCAATTCTCAACGTCATTGCATATATAAAATATAAATTAATTACTAAAAGTCACCGTACGTACGCTCAAAAGATAACCACAAAATTCTTATCAGAGGAAGTGAAGGAGTTCAAATTGTTTATATTTCAATAGTAATGGTTCACTGGAATAAATATAATTTCTTAGAGTTTAATTTTTTTTTCATCGGATTACGAGATAGCTTAAAGCAAAAAATCCAAAATCGTTATTCAAGCGATATTATTCTAAGTATACGTATATCGTTACATACTGACATACATAAATTATCATCACATTAATGTAAGATGTATAAACTCAAAACACATTTGATTGTCGAAATGTTTTTATTCGTTATCATATTTTTGTGAGAATAAGGCCTTGCGCTTGAGTAGTTGAAGGTGGACCGCACACACTATGTTATCATGTTACTTGATTAAAGTACGCACGGTTATGGGCGAGTGCATAAACATGAATTTTTGTCAACAAAACGAAAATTGATAAGAAGAAATTTATAGATAATTTCTTCACAAAAATCCTTATCTGATAAGTTTTATTTTAATGAACTTGTTATTTTAGGGAATATAGATGACACAAATTTATTAATAGTTTTTGATACTAGTTTTAACTTGAACTTGAAGTAAATTTAGGTTACTTATACCGTATGTAACTTCTACATTTATATATATATATATATATATATATATATATATATATATATATATATATATATATATATATATATTTATATATATAACACATTGATCAAAAAGTTTCCGGAATAACCACCGTGTGGCGCTCCTATTGGTCCGACTTGAGTTCTGTTCCTCTAAATCTTAGAGTCATAGCTTGACATTTGCAAGAGTTACGTAGTCAAGAGTACATCTATCCCTGTGTGGGTTGGCAATTATTTACAATTTTAGAAATGGATTTAAATTTGAAACAACGAACTTATATCGAAGACGATGAATGCAGTTGCAGACCATCGACATCGAAAACCGACGAAAACATTGACAATGTAAAAGAGATGTTGATCAATACCGGCCTCAATTTCATGCAAAAAAGAGACCATGTTGACGTCGCAAAAGCAAGGTTGAATCCGATCCCACATTTATCAAAAGGAACATTACTGGAGACGAGATGTGGGTTTATGAGTACGACACGCAATCCAGACATCAGACAAGTGAACGGCGTTCACCAAATGAGCCGAGACCAAAAAACTACGTCGTTTTCAGTCAAAAACGTTCAGTTGAAAAAAGACCAGAATTGGGCGGAAGAAAATTCGTAGATTTTGCATCATGATAACGCATCGTTGCACAGTGCCATCATTATTTGTAATTGGCGAAAAATGCAACAAATACCATCCAACAGCCACCGAATTCACTTGATTTGCTTCCCTGTGACTTCTTTCTATTCAATCGAGCTAAAACACATCTTCCCTATACGCGTTTCAGCAGCCGAGAGGAAATTATGAAAAAATCTCAGGAAGCACTGATGGACATACCGAAAATCGAATAAGAAAATTTTTCGAGGATTGGATCAAGCGCTGGCATAAGTGTGATGGGGATAACTTTGAACGGGACAGTATAGATTTAGATGAATAAACTTGTATTTTTAATACATCTGTATAACTTCCGGGAACGTTTTGATGAAGTTGATATATATATATATATATATATATATATATATATATATATATATATATATATATATATATATATATAATACATATATATATATATATATATATATATATATATATATATATATATATATATATATATATATATATATATATATATATATATATATATATATATATATATATATATATATTGTTTATCTTATCTAGTTTTAACTTCCCAAGAGGATCGCTTTACCGCGATGGTCTTATATAAGCAATTTATTCGAAGAGATTTTGGTTTGGCTAGAGTTTATTAAGTGGTTTGCGTTATCTGCAGTGCGTATTTTAACCACTTTAAGTACACTCACTTTTTTTTAACTTAACTATGCCAATACTTTCACCCACACATAGTACACACAAAGATGGTGTTTGCCAAATGATGAATATGTTTATTGAACAACAAAGGAAAGGGTTAACTTACAGCTTGTATATCTAACAGCTATTATTGTCTTGCTTATACATTGTATTCCTCCCATATGCAGATTTAGCTACGATTACGGTTTTGCCCAGTATCTTTCCGATTGTTTAGTTCCACTTTTATTATCGTATTGTTTTTGATATATGGCTTTTATAGAGTAAATTCGCCTAAATGATTTTAATTGACTATACGTAGTACAACCCTGAAACTAATCAATCAATTTTTTTTTTGTCTATTTCCAGATTAGATTTTATTGAACAACAACTAACTTCAATGAAATGGATCTAAATTTAATTACAGGTCGTGTCCGCACCGAAACCGAAACACAATTAGTATACGGCAGTGACGAAATATTTGGCAGGCATTCCAAGAAAAGATACAGTACAGCCAAAATAATAATTACAGTGACTTGCATCGGTATTGTTGCATTTGGAGTTACTGTTGGCATATTATTCGTGAACGATTATGTTAATAAACAAAATCATTTAATTTCAAGTTTGGAGTCTATTGCAACGGAAGCCTTAACCGAACAAATAAATTCGTGTAGGCGTGAATTACTGGAAAATCGTAAAAATAATACAGAAGAAATTATAGTAGTGCCAGACAGTATAGTAACAACAACCACTACAAAATTTGAAATTATTGAAACGAAAATGTCTAAAGTTGTAGATTTGTTGACGTATCGCATACCGCAACAAATTATCCCGAGTAACTATAATCTCTATCTGCATCCGAATTTGGATAATGATGACTTAAATGGACATGTGAAAATTAATTTTAAACTGACTGATTCGATCCAGTACATTCCAATACATGTACATAAACTTACAATTTCCGAATCAAAACTGTTTGTATTGAATCAAGGTAAATATGAATCAGTCAAAATTGCCCAAGCATTCGCTTACGAAACCTATCAATACTGGATAATTGAGGTTGAAGAAATATTGAAAAGTGGAGACTATTTGGTTGAGTTGAAGTTCAATGGCACTATTGGAAATCGAATTATTGGATTTTATTCAAGTTCGTATCTTGATACGAAAACTAACACCACAAAGTAAATATAACATATACTTATAAATGGTAACTAAATTTAGTAAGAAAAAATTTTTTATGCTTATTTTAGAAAACTGGCATCCTCTAAATTCCAACCGACATATGCACGCGAAGCATTTCCATGTTTCGATGAGCCTGGATTGAAAGCCGAATTCGAAGTAAATCTTGTCCGACCAAAGCTCGAAAATTACCATGGTCTGTCAAATATGGAAATAATTAATGAAACCCAACACCCAAACGATGACGGACTGATGATAGTACATTTTGCTAAAACGGTCCCAATGAGTACATATTTGTTGGCATTTGTCGTATCAGATTTCTCATACCGAAAATTTGATATTAAGACGAATGGCATTGGGCAAGATTTTTATTTGCGTATTTTTTCCGCACCAGACCAAAATAACAAAACTAAAGTTGCCGGCTATACGGCTAGTAAAGCGATTGAATACTATACTCAATATTTTGAGATTCCATATCCTTTGCCAAAACTTGATGTCGTTGCATTGCCGGTTTTCGTTGCTGGTGCTAGTGAACATTGGGGACTAGTGACATGTCGTGAACAATTTTTACTTCACGATGAAAACTATACATCGACATCTGATTTACAGGAGAATGCATTTGTTATGGTTCATGAACTTGGCCACATGTGGTATGGAAATTTGGTGACCATGGAATGGTGGAACGAAGTGTGGTTAAACGAGGGGTTTGCTAGCTATATGCACTATAAAGTTACTGATTCGATTTATCCTCATTTCGGAATGCTGAATCAAATGCTACTTATGACACATTATGTCTATACGTTAGATGATAAGGTGAGCTCCCATCCAATTGTAAATTCGGTTGAAAGTCCAGATCAAATCAATGAAATATTCGATAAAATAACATACTATAAGAGTGCCGCTGTTATTCGAATGCTTGAAAATATGGTTGGCGAAGAAAACTTCAGAATATCAGTTTCAAATTATTTGAAAGCACATAAATATTCAAACGCAAAGTCGACCGACTTATTACGAGAACTTCAAGAAACAGTTCCTGAAATGAACACCACGTAAGATTTACTTTTAACTAAATCATCCTATATAAGCGTATTAATTTGTTTGAAAACATTTTCAGATTATTTATGAACACATGGATACAGCAAAGAGGATATCCTTTAATTACAGTTGAAAAATCCAACAAACCCAATACATACAAGTTAACTCAGAAGAAATTTGTTATTGATCCAGAGGTATTAAAACAAGACGAGAAATCCGAGTATGATTATCGTTGGCAAATTTTCTTAACTTATTATACTGACATCACTAAATCTGCAACAGGACATCGTAAATTACTACCATGGAACGAGGATTCATGTAAAACTTAAAATATTTATTTGTGTCTGTATATCGACTAATATTATTTTCTTAATCAATAGATGAAATTACTGTTGAAGACGGTCATTCATGGTTAAAATTAAATAAAGAACAGATGGGGTATTATCGTGTGAACTACAGTCCTGAAATCTGGACCGGTTTAATTAATGCCCTAAAAGAAGAGCCTTTAACATTTTCAATCAGTGATAGGGCCAATTTGATCGACGATGCCTTTAGTTTGGCTGAGGCCCGCATTATAACCTATGACATCGTATTTGAATTGACTCAATATTTGGCAAACGAGACTGAGCTAGTGCCGTGGTCGGCTGCAATTACAAAATTAAATCAAATACTTCGAATGGTCACTTTTACTGACATATATGATAAATTACAGGTTTATATGGTTAATATAATTGAAAATGTTTATCAATATGTGGGTTGGGATATCGATCCACGCAAGGAGTTTCATTCAAAGAAGTATGTTAACGAAATAAATTTCTCTTATATTGTAAATAATAATTATTTTTCCAATTTCAGTATTTTGCGAACAAAAATTTTGCAATTCGCTTGCAGTGTGGGACACAAAGAGTGCTTGATTGAGGCGGGGAAAAAATTTGTTATCTGGCTCGAAAATCCAACGCAAAAAATTCATCCAGATCTAAAAGAAATTGTCTATCATTATGGTATGATAAATAAAGGTACGCCTGAATTGTGGAGCAAAATGTGGAACCTGTTTGCAAATGAGCAGGACGCTCAAGAAAAACATAAAATGATTGTTGGTCTGGCTGGTATTCAAGATCCATTGGTGCTCAATAAATATATTAAACTAGCAGCAAACAATACACATTTAGTACGTACTCAAGAATATTTGACATGCCTCCAAAGTAGTGCAAACAATAATATTGGGCTACCGATTGTTTGGGATTTCATCCGTGAAAATTGGCAATTTTTGGTGTCACGTTACACATTAAACGATCGGTATTTTGGTCGTACAGTGGGCGAAATCGCTTCGAGATTCACAACATCCACCAAATTAACCGAAGTACAACATTTCTTTGAATTACAACCAGACGCGGGTGCGGGCTTGTCTAATCGAATTCTCGCAATAGAAAATATTCGCAACAGTATTAACTGGATTAAAGAAAATAGTAAAGATATTTCGCACTGGCTTGAAAATACTATTAATTAAATTTAATTTAAGATAAAATTCAATAGTATTTGATGACTTTCATATTGAAAAGATTTCTGAATTTAACTGGTACTAGTTTGTAAGTTATTTATGTAATGTAATTTATTTGTTATACCTTTGTGTTAAGTTAAAAAAATTATTTAAAATAAATAAGCTATTATTGCAATTTTAAGAACTAAATGGAAAATCTATGTTATAAAGAAAATCATGTTATGAGTGCCAACTAACAATAAATTAGATTTAACTTGAAACTTGAGGTTCGTGCCGATCGATGTGTAGTACAATACTATATAAAGATAAAATATTATTAAACTGATGTCAAGGCACTCGTTTGTAGCAAAACAGTAGGACGAATGCAGTTTTACAAGAATCAATATTCTGTTCCCGCCAAAATATTTTCAATTAACCATAATTCCTGGGGAATTCAGCAGGTGTGTTGACTGATTAAGAAAAATATGACCTAGCGTTAATGTGCTCTAATCGGTTTTAAATAAGCATATGACCGATTTAGTGTATCTTTGAGACAAGCTTAGCTGTCAAAATTTTCAAAAGTACTAAGTTTAAAGCAAACTTTGCCAAAAATTGAAAAGAACGCCAAAAGTACTCATTTTGGCACAACAATGTCAAAATCATTGTGAATGTAGAATAATTCGTTTAATTATGGATTTGTGACATTCGTAGTCAATACTAATTCGTCATTACACTGTTAAAAGCGTTTTTCGCTTATTTTATTATTGTTTTCAAACCTAACCTAAAAATACATATTTTTTTGTCATTTAAACTTATCTATATATAGAAATATTACACGTAATTAGAAAAACTGATTTACGTTCTTAAAGTTTTAGCTTATGTGTAAACTATTTTTGTTTTAATTATTAATAAATTAAAAATTTAAATTAATTTTAAAACAACAAAAAGCACGTGTTTATGAATCCAAGTTTATTTCAAAGATACTCAACATCTTTAGACTCATAGAAAAGATGATTGCACAGTTAACCAAGCCTCAGGTTCTCCTGTTGGCCATTGCGTCTCATGTTGTTTAATTGATTTTAAAGTCCTTTTGTGTAACGTAGTGTTTTTATAGGTTTAAAGTGGTTCAATAAACTAGAATCGAGTGCACGCTGCAATTAAGATTATTTGAAGTGGGCAAATTGCTTCCACGGGTCTGTTCCTGTTGTGCACGTGTTTCTGTTATTTAAATTTTCCAAGACCATTATTCATAATTTGGCTATATTTATGTTTACGACAGTATATTTATGTTTGGTGCAAAAAATCCGAAACCTAGTACAGTGCACACCAGCATTGAAATCATGTATGTCATTTTATATTTTAAGAGTACTAGCATCACACAAGATAGTATCAAGCCTAATAGACTGTACCACTTGACTGTACTTGAAAAATGTTTAAATCGTTCGATGATATTGACACAATCGATTACTGCATGAAAAATGGATAGTAAAATAAACTAGCTGTTAGCATTTTCGTTCCAATACTGTACGCTGGCAAGACTATTATTTGCCTGATATCTGCTACCGGTACACCTCCCAACAATGAGTGTATTTGAAATATATTTTCACAGTTTCAATCTTGATCGAAACTAAGCTTATAAAATCACGCAATTTGTAATATTTCATTAGTTAGACACCCAATAAATAAAACAGGACATATCGTTCTTAAACGCCATCCATGTAATTGTGGCACCTGTACAAACTCCCAGTTAATATACTACATGAGGTGTGGACAGTTTAAGTGATCGAGACTTTGAACGACCAGTTCTTATGTTGATGTATGTTAAACTTGATATATTAAAAATTTCACTAGCACCCAACAACACTAGGCCCACCATTGTGAAATAGAAATGTTCGTACAGATAACGTTTATATTTAAATTTGATGACAACATGACAAATCGATGTGGTTACAGCAGCTATGCCATCGGCCAAAAATGGGCCAAATTTTATCGATTTTAAGAGGACCAGATTATCCACACAGAAACATTGTTAGTGATGCGAGCAGTTCAGGAACTATGGCTAAAAATTCGACGTTGCTTGTACCAAAAGTGAGGTGCATAGTATGGAGGTTTGTTGCTTTGCTTGTTATTCAATATATAATTATTCCCAAACCATACTTTTTTTCGAGGTAGGGTCGTCGTGCTTCAAAAATTCCTTATAAAAATTGAGTACTCAGGTTGAAGGAATTAAAGTGCCCGGATCATTCGAATATCAAGAGCGACAGTTTCGTTTGTACCGCAAATAGTTGACAGTCCTTCTTTTTGTACGCGTTTCCATATAATTTGACGCAGATGGAAATTGCAACCATGAAATTGTGTGCCCGGAAATACAGCTCTGAGAACAGAGGTTGATGCTTCCTCAAAATTAGCCAATACAAAATTTGCCTTCAAATCAATGAAATGATTGGACTTTTATAATTTCATTTCATCATAACATTTTCATGACGTCTTCCAACAGTCTTTTTATAGTATTCTTAAAGATTTTACAGTACCTATAAGTATTACTCATTTTAAAACCGTTTTTCAGACAAAATAAAATATTCGTCAACTACTATGGTCAGATGATCTGGTAAATTGATTTCACGAACTGTAGTTGGCTGTTTAACCATTTGATATGTGGCTGTTTAATATGAGACAAAAACATCCTTAATACAGGATGACATTTGGCTATACTGTCCCTTATAATCGCAGATGGGTGTTCACTGGTAGTACCAGCAAGTATGTGTCGAATGATGCTTGACGATTATATGTTTTCCATTACCAATTTTTGTAGTTATCCGTGCCTTCCGTTGATAGGAGCGACGATACAAACAACCTCACTTAACATTCATATATTAACTATTATAAACAATATGGCACAACTAATCTTTACCTTTACTAGACTTTACTATATATTTAAAGACCTTTTGTGTTTTTAGAAATTGATGCTTGGTTAATTATGACACACTCACAAATAAAAGATAGAATAAATAAAATCGCAATAAAAATCAACGCATTCTCTCATCGGTTTGCATTTTATATATGTATGCACATACTCTTATATTAATAATCTATGGCTTAGAGGCCTTAAACGGCCCTTACCGCGACCCAACTGAGACCTTACGAACCATTTCAACGTATTGGTGCACATTGTAGGTGGTCAGAGTCGAATTCAAGATCGGGACGTGATGAGAAACTATCTTAAGTATTAAGACTGGACCGGCGACAACGAATCTCTTGAAAAATTGTATCATTGCATATCTTGTTTCTTTTATTCTATAACCATAATAAACATAAATAACTTTTTGTTTAAAATTTATATTAAATATAACAAAAAGATCCTCAAAAATCCTAAAATGGTGGATTGGATAATTCGCGCACGCAAATTGTAGGCAGCCCCAGTATGTCTATATATTCGTTTCTCTTAGTCTGAACGTGACTGTTTTCAAGAATGATTGGATGTTTATAGCGTTGACTATTATGTGCCTAACGAGCCCCAGGCTCCTTAACCATTTCTTATCGAACTCCTTATTACATATGACTATACTGTCCCTTATAATCGCAGATGGGTGTTCACTGGTACTACCAGCAACCTCTTTTAAATTATTATTTGCTCGCGACGAATGGGCAAGCCGCTGGATGGATATAAAAAGCAATATTGGGGATAGTTAAATTTAAATTACAACAAAACATTCAAGCAAACCAAAATCAGTTTTAATGATTAATACCTATATGTTTTGCTCCTCTCTGTGGATCTTATTAAGGTTTCATCAGTGACTTACGGAGTCACACCACGTTCCACTCTTTATTCTACGTGAGGACACTGATGTTATAGATGGTACTAAATTTCGGGTTGAACGTAAATGATCAATGTGATTCACGTTTGGACTGAAGACTGGCCACTTCACCATCTCGACTCCAATCTAATCCATGAACTGTCAAATTAATACGAAATCTTACTTTATATATCCTGCGTAGTACACTACATGTTCCAAGAGAATGTACGCGATATATTATTCAGTGGTTCGATTTTCTCTATGGCATCCCAGTCCACGCAATGCACGAACCGTACCCGTATGAGACTGTTTGAGCAAAACAGCACTATGAAAATAGCTCTCCTGGAGACCGCTAGATGCCTCTTGTCTATGAATAGAGAATGGATTCGCGTTGCTATTTCCGGTGATATGGTGTCCATTTTTGGCCATCAGAAGTGGCACATCAGCTAAACATGAGCCATACTGCAGTCTCAAGAGCATCAAGAATATTTTAGGAAACTGGTAACATCAATCGGAGACCACATACTAACGATATCAGTGTGCATCTGAGATGAACGATCGGTTTATCGTCCTAACATAACTCCAAAATCAGCATTTCACATGCGTCGTTGTGCAGCAGAAGTAAGACAAGTTCTCGAGATGTAGCTGTTAGTCAATGGACGGTAAGAAGACGTTTATATGAACACAACCTCACATGAGGCCTTAGAAAATATACATACTATAAAACTCGACGTGAGACTAAATTGTTTCATAACGAGGTTTCCAATAAGAGGTTTCATTTTGAATAGCCTGCTGTTTGGCCATAGCTATCAATTTTGAAGCTTTTATCTTTTGACATTTGACACTACGCCATTACTAAAACACGATACACACTTGAACAACGCGTTAAAAGTGTTTAAATTCACTCTAAAAATGGTACAGATTTGGCAAAACTAAAGCACTTA
Source organism: Tipula lateralis (assembly GCA_963932295.1). Classification (NCBI taxonomy): domain Eukaryota; kingdom Metazoa; phylum Arthropoda; class Insecta; order Diptera; family Tipulidae; genus Tipula; species Tipula lateralis. Next base: position 40,944,405 of record OZ010736.1, read on the forward strand.
TTGGTCTTCGTGAAGCATTCTTCTCGGCCGGCAATAGTAAAACTGATGAAAGAATTTGATCTTTTGGGACAAGCTAACGATGAGATTAAAACTGTGTGCAACTCTCAAGAACAAATGAGAATATTGCTACTGTAGTCCGTTGTGTTAAAGAAAACCTATGTTTGTCGATTCCTCGTCGATCCTTGGAATTAGACATTACACCGTATTTTGCATAAAGTAGGCTTAACTACAACTGAACTTTAACTGAACTTTAAACATAATAAATCAAGTCAGTCGATCACCACAAACGTCGTATCTTCGCTGATTGGGTCTGTCAAATGCATCAAAATGATCCGAATTTTCAGTGCTCACAGAATGACTGAATGTTGAAAAGCCTCTCCATCCTCAACGTTTCACAATTTGGTGCGGTTTTTGGGCTGGTTGTGTGATTGGACCTTACTTTATCGAAAATGAGGCTGGTGCAACTGTTACGGTGAATGGATTTCTCTATCGAGCTTAATGATTTTTTATGGCTTAACTTGGAAGATATATTGATGGGTTTTCTACGTGCCACACAAACAACGAAATAATCGCAATTTTATAGGTGATCACAATTGACCACCGAGATTTTGTGATTTAACATACTTTAGACCTGTTTGTTTGAGGCCACGTGAAAGATTAGGTCTATGCCAATGCCCACAATCGATTTGAGATATTAAAGATAGAATTTGTGAAATTATCGAGGACATACAGCCGCAAATGTGTAAATTGGTCATGGAAAATTTCATGAAAGTGGCGGCCATTTGACTGATATCGTTTTAAAATGTTCAAAACACATTAATTGATTTCTCTTGAAAAATACTCGTTTTTTACATATCAAAATGAAACCACTTGAAAAAACCCTTTATTATCGTATTTTTTCAATCATCACAATTTAAAATATTATATTTGAATATGTCTGAAAATAATATAATTATAATTTTATATTAATACTCATTATTTCGATTAAACCATAATAATATCACATCACCATTCCTCTTTAACCAATCAATATTATTTTTAATGTTTTCTATTGCCCGTATTCTAGAACCAACTCCAGCACCTGCCTCGGGCTTGAGTTTAAAAAATTCAACTACCTCATTATACTGGTCGATTGAGTTAAATTTTGAAAGTACATTTCCAACGGTTCTACCAAAATAGCGATTGTTCAACGTAAATCTCTCGACTAAATATTGCCAATCACTTTGTATGGCATTCCACACTAATGGTGTACCAAGTTTGTTGGCAGCAATGTATTCTAAATAGTTAAAGTAGTCGTGACCTCTGATCACCTCTGTTTCAGTTTTCAGCAAGTGAAGTAAATTGTTTAATATTTTTGAATCTTGAACTGCAGATAATCCGTACATTAATTTAATTTGTTCTTGCGGCGCACGCTCGTGTATTAATAACTGCCACATTCTGTTCCACAACTCATTGTTGCCTGTTTGAATCATACCATAATAATAAACCATACGTCGTATATCGGGATGAGGACGTTTTGATGGATTATCTAGGAATACCAAAAATTCTTGCTGAACACGTTCCAAACAAGCGTGATGTCCAACACCGCAGGCTAATTCAAGTATAACAGAGCGGAGTCGACTTAAAAGAAATATTTGTAAATCAAAATTCAAATTGATAGTAGTTTAAAATATGTACATACTTTTTAAGATGAAATTCATCCCCAGCTTGAAAGTTCCAACCAACATACGCATAAACCGGATCTATTAATGTTCGAATAAGAGCTTTCAATTTATTAATTATTTCTGTAGAAGAATCAAGCATACTGAATATACTGTTCAGTTTCATTGACGCTATCGACCATGGAACAAAATCTTTTTCGTTCACTAGATATTCCAGTAAATCCATTACGATTTCGTACGATAATAATTTTGCCTCTGCAAAACTAAACGCATCGTCTATTAAATTTGCTCTATCACATACTGAAAAGGAATGTGGCGATGTTTTAAGCTCATCGATTAGACGATGCCAGATGTCATTCGGATATAAAACACGGTAGTAACCTATACGATCTTTGTTCAGTTTAATCCACGAATGATTTGCTTCGACGGAAATGTTGAGACTATCGTTTTGCCATTTAAACAATTTGCGAGTTACAACACCAGATTGTGATACGTTGGAAAAATAAGTAATCAATATTTCCCAACGGTAGTTATAATTTGAACGAGTATCGTTTTCCGCATTTTCATTGCCAATTAAAAATCTCTGTTGAGTTAATTTATAAACATTTAAATCATTGGTGTGATGGACTTGGATATAAGGGAATCCTTTTTGTTTAATCCATGTGTTTAAAAACGAGCTGTAAGTTTAACATATTATTGTATTATTATTTTAAATTTGGACTGTTAAATAAATCTTATACTTTATATCAAGATTTGTTACCACCTTCTCGAATTCGTCAATTAAATTGTTCGAATTAGCAATTGAATATGCATGAGCTCGTAAAAAGTTCGAAATGCTTTGTCTAAACTTATCTTCTCCGACAAAATCTTCGAGCATACGAACAATAGCAGCTGCTTTCAAATAACTTATTGGATTGAAGATTTCAGTTATTTGATCAGCACTTTCGACAGGTAATATAATTGGATACGAAGCTACCGTCGAGTCTATAGCTAACACATTTTGAATGTCAACTAGCATTTGATCAAACATTTTATATTGGGGATACATGACATCACCACATTTATATTCCATATAGCTGGTGAGACCTTCATTTAGCCACAATTGGTCCCACCATTCTATTGTTACCAAATTTCCAAACCACATATGAGCTATTTCATGTATAACCAAAGTCATTGTATATTGTTTAGTTTCACTTGACGTGACTTCTGGATCACAGAGGAAGAGGGCGTCTCGGTAAGTGATTAAACCCCAATTTTCAGTAGCCTCCGATATATAATCCGGAATTGCAACCATATCTATAAATTTTAAAATATTTTATTACAAAATTATCACAAAATATATTTTAGTGTACACACCCAATTTGGGCAATGGATATGGAATATTAAAATAATTAAGATAATACTGAATAATTTTGCATCCATGTTCCCCCGAAAAGTCCGTGTTATTAATTTCCGCTTTCGCTGAAAAAACACGCAAACGGATATCTTTTCCCACACCGTTCGACGAAACTCGATATTCTTTCGAAACAAAATCAGAAATAATAAAACACAATAGATACGCAGTCATGGGAATGCTTCTTGCAAATTTAACTATTGTTAATTTATCATCATCCGGATGGGTCGTTTCATCAACTATATTCATATTTGATAGAGCATGATATATGTTTCCAGACGGACGAACCAAAGAGACTTCAAATTGTGCTTTGATGCCGGGCTCGTCGAAACACGGAAAAGCGTGCCGTGTATATGTTGATTGAAATTTTGTTGTGACTATTTTTCTATAATTTTATCAGATAAACATTATTTAACACTTGAGATTTTTATTTCTTATAATACTTATACCTTGACTGATTAGAAATCTTATCATAATACGTGCTGCCGTATAAGCTAACCATTCGATTTGAATAATCACCATTGAAAATTAGTTCAAGAATATACTGTCCTTTATCAATTTCCACTGTTGGTACAACAACAAAATATTCATGAGGCTTATGCTCAAAGGTACCATTAATCTTAATACTGTTGCCACTTAATGTATATAACTTTGTGTCACTGATCACTAACTTAGCTGAATGCAGAACAATGTACTTTACCGGTTTTGTCACATTTAAATATATTTTTTCACTTCCATTAAATGCTGAACTTTCTATATCCGGATGTAAATATAGTTCGTACAACGTTGGTGTAACACCTTTTGGTAAACGATATGTTAATTGATCGATTATTTTTGATTGCACTTCCAAATCGTCGTAAGTTGCCATTATTTCGTATCCAATTGCCAAATGAACGATGTGCACTACTAAGTATGTAACGTAATACTGACATATTTTTTTAGTGTATATCGGATTCATATAAGAATGTTTTATTTTGCTTTTTGATTATAAATTATCAATATTTGTGTTAGTGTAAGTATAGTAAACAAGCGATTCGATTATACCACTTCAATTAACAGTATTGATTGGTTGCTAGCTTGCAATTTGTACGTTTAAACCCAGTTTAGCAAAGTGAATTGAAAAACGTCTACATTTGTATATTTTTAAACCAAAATTAGTTTTTAAAGGTCAACTTACGCGACATCTTTTCTAAAATACAAAGAATTGCAAAAAAATAAGCGATTACAAGTAAAGTATGAGATTTGTTTACATAAACAAACGAAGTGCATGAAATTATCTTCTAGCCCAAACAAAACTAAAGAGTTAATAAAGAATTATTTGTATGTATGTACTCGTATGTGTAAATATTGTTGATAATAAACCATTCAACAATTTATTATCAATGTGACGAGACAGTTTTGAATAATATATTTGTTTGTCGCACGATAGTTAAATTAAACATTTGGAAGGGGTTAAAACGCAAAGAATATTAAAACATTTAATTCAGGTCCACTTATCAAAATAGTTTGTTTTGTTGATATTACTGGTCAGTGATCCCAATTGTTTGGGAATGCTACTAAACTTCGCCTCATTTCGGTTTTAATATACTTACTTTTAATTCAAACAATATAGAGTGTTCTGATTATCGTTTAATAACCCCGGATCGATGTCATTCGCGCTATTGAGTGCGGTTTTGCCATATCTTGCTTATTTTCTTCAGTAACTTTTACTTATCTTAAATAATATCACTAAGAAAATTGCACACAATATATCACATATGCAGTCCAATTGACTTGATTTCATGCACATACATTTATAGCGATTGTGATATTATTCGTGTGTGTTGCCTAAATAAATCCGATAAAAAATTGTACGTTGTTGGGGGTAATTGTTCAAAAACACAACATTGCTATTAATTTGTTATTGATATTATTAAATTTAGCTGATGATTGTAATGGTTTAATAATCTTTGGTTTATGATTTGGATCGAAAGTCCACCAATCAAAGTCTAATGTTCAAAATACAACACTTGAAAAGATTTTCAAATTACCACATTTGAAAAGACCCCCCGTGCAATACACCGCTTTACAATCTATGTTACCTTTTCAAGTGCACTTCTTCAATAAGGTTCTGTGTATATGTATTAAATATATATATAAATATATATATATATATATATATATATATATATATATATATATATATATATATATATATATATATATATATATATATATATAATATATATATATATATATATATATATATATATATATATATATATATATATATATATATATATTTATATATGTGTATATATATATATATATATATACATATATATATATATATATATATATATATATATATATATATATATATATACATATAATATAAATATATATATATATATATATGTATATATATATATATATATATAAACCGGGTGCTTCTTTTAAACTGAGACGATCAAATATCTCGAAAAATAGCTACTCTACGGAAAAAATTTCCATAATCAAAATTTAATCATACCGCGAAGGTATGATTAATAAATTCATTAGTAAAAAAAATAGTCCCCCACCCCCCGCTTTGTAGGTGGGGCGGAGGTAACTTTTAAACTAACATAGGCAGCCATATTTTTTATTGCAGATACGGATTCTACGACTAAAAGTACGTATGATTTTAATGAAATATTTTGTTCAGTTCATGATAGATGGCGTTGTAATCGACGAAATTCAATTTCTTCAAGAGTGGCTATTTTTCGAAAAATTTGATCGTCTGATTAAAAGAAACACCCTGTATATATATATATATATATATAATAAGGTGGCCCATTTAACGTTTGCAATTTAGTTTGACTCTTATCCAAAGACCGATAGATATTTTCAAAACGCGTTTCATTTTATAATCAAGAAAATAAATTTCGATACTAATTGGAACACAGTCACGGCTGGAATTTTGTCAACCCAATTTTTTAGAACATTTTCGATGGTTTAGGCTATCTCATAAATGACAACTTCAATAAGAGCTCTCTTCACAAATTGTTTACAAATTACACAAATTACAAAGATTCCGCAATAAATGTAATGTTATCAAATTCTTTAATGTTGTACAAGAAGTTCATTAGACCTCATCCAGAAGTAATTGTTCTTAACAGTGATAAACGTAAAAAGTCGGTAATCATGTATAAAGATGATTACATTCAAAAGATGAATCTTTTGTTGAATGATAATAATGTGTATATCAAACTAGAACGCATTCCTAGAGTGAAAAGTGAACTTGAATTCAAAATCAAATATTTATATAGAACACAACAAGTTGATGTAAACATTTATAATTATGTTAAAGTTAAGAATCCTATAACTTCGCGTATATATATGGGTTACCAAAATTACATAAAGATGGAATTCCGTTAAGACCTATTATATCTAACATTAATTCACTCTCATATTTTATTTCAAAACACTAAGCGTCCATTTTAAAAAATCTAGTTTCAAATAGTATTTTTAATACTAAAAACACTTTAGATTTAAAAAGTAAATTAAATGAAATCTCGTTAAATGATGATGACATACTCACTTCTTTTGATGTCACTAGTCTTTTCACGAACAAACCAATTGATGTAGTATTAGATGAAATAAAAACCAGATGGTGTGAGATAGAACCTTATACAAATATTACAAAAATGCATTTTATTCAATTATTGGAAATTGTATTAACAAAACACAATTTTTTCATTTTTGAAGGCAATGTTTTCAAACAAATTTCAGGTTTAGCAATGGGGAACCCCCTTTCTCCAATTTTAGCAGATATTGTTTTAGAAAAAATGTTTAATATTTCATTACCTATTTTAATCTGCAGCCAACATTTTTAGGCAAATATGTTGATATATTGATTATAATTCCTGCAATACATATTAATCACACTAAAAACATTTTTGAAAGTTTTCATCACAAAATCAAATTTACAACAGAAATTGAAAATAATTCGTCACATAACTTTTTAGATGTTAAGCTAATTAGAATAGATGATAAGATTACAACTGATTAGTATAAAAAAACCATCAACATCAGATCGCATTTTAAATTTTCATTCGTAACACCCATTAAACATGAAATTGAATGTAGCGAAATCTTTTATAAAATGAGTTTTCTTACCATAGTGACCAAAAATTTTTGAATAGCAACATCACTATTATTACTGATTTTTTGATCAAAAAAAATTATAAATAAATTCATAAGAAATATTAGATATAATAATAATAACAATATTACTACAAACCGTATCGAACAACATTAATGCGGCCGTCCCATATATTCCAAAATTGTCTGATAAAATTGCAAAATCATTAAAATTAATCGGTGTTAACAGAATTGCATATAATATTGATAATAAATTACAGAAATATTTCTTCAAACTTAAAGATAATGTCAACAAAGAGAATATTTCCGATGTTGTTTATGAAATATCTTGCAGTTGTGGTAAAAGATACATAGGCCAAACATCAAACCAATTAAAAGTAAGACTACAAAAACAAACAAGTGACATACGACTTAATAAAAATGACACTGCATTATCACAACATGTATGTTAATTAAATCACGATCCAAATATCTCAAACTCAAAGATTTTACACACGGAAAAAATAAAAAGAAAAGAGAAATTGTGGAAAGCTTAGTAATTCTATCGGACATCAACAACAATATCAATTTTAAAACGGACACGGAAGAAATAAATTCCTCTTACAAATTTATCATTCATTCTATTAATAAACATTTTTAATTAGTTAACACTTTCATACAATTCACATATACCACCAAATCACACTAATTAAACTTATTACACATCTCATGCATTTAATTAAACAGATACATTTTAGAATTAATTTTTATTAATATCACAAATTTACAAATGTTTTAGTTATATTATTGTATTTCTTTGACCGTATTGTTTATAAGTTGAATTTGTTGATTCACATCATATAAAAATAATCTTTTTTTAACATTGTTTACATGTAAATTCTTGTCTCGCGATATTATTTTTGAATTTATATAACATTAACGATATTTTACTTTTAACATATGACCTTGGTCTTAGAATTCAATAAGATAATTTTATGAAAATATTTAAGTTTTATTTTCTGAAGAGTACATAAGAGAAAGATTTTTCACTGTTTAATTGTTTTATTTGTTTGTCTTTCTATATACATATATAATTACTATATTTATTAAAAAACATGTTTTTAATTTGTGGCTTATTTGAAAAATCAAAATACACCAATATCAGAAACCAATATGGTTTCTGGTATTGAAATATAAATTTATTACTACTTTGTTACTAATTTTATTGATTTTATTTTATACAGTTTTGTTGTTTTTAAACATCTGAAGATGGTCATGTTGACCGAAATATTGTGTTAACTTTTTTTTAAAATTTTATTTATAAAGATATATAATAATTAAATTTTTATAAATATATAGTTGACAAAAAGTGCAATTAACCATCGTATTTTCATTAATAAAAATCAATCTCAACAAATAAACATTTTATGTTTTCCTTTATAAACAGTCTAAACCTAAAATATTAAATTTATTATATAAACCAGAGCTGTCCAACTGGCGGCATCCTTCAATTTATTTTGGTCTTGCTTTTGGGAACAAATTTCGTTTAATTTGACCTGCCAAAACATTAACAATAAAATATATTTCGTTTTATTTGTAATGGTATATGTTTCGTTGTGGACTGTATATAGTTTGATTTTTTTTATTGATGTAATTATTAAAACGCAATAATGGATTTTTACTCTTAATTTTTTATTGTTATGCGTACAAATCACTACACTATACTAAAAAACATTTATACATTTTCTTTTTACTATATTGATTTTATCTCTTTTACTCAATGCATTCATGTTTGTCCTTTTCTTCTTATTGGATTCAAACATGCCGGGGCCCTTGAAAGGTTCTACTTTCAAAATAACAATACAATCTTAGCAACTATTAAATATTATAAAGTAATCAAAAATAAGTTATACTCCAGACATAGCACATATACTATTTCTATATGTAAATTGTAAAACATAATAATATAATAATAATATTTCATGGATATAATTTAATTATTTTTTAAGTAACAACTTAAAATTAATATTATTTAGTTATAGTAAAATAAACTTAAAGACTAGAGTATAAATTCAAATATTTTGTTTAATAAATTTAAATCTAGTGGGCTATGCATTTCATTTCAATTTTTTATTATTTTTTTTAATTTATAACAATACATAAATAATTATAATAAAAAGATAAGTGAAGGTTTCATGAAAACAGTTACATTTCATTCAAGAAGAAGTTTACAAATTTTTGATAAAGCTCGTTTAAAAATTCCATTTTTTGTTTTAACTTCAACTACACGAACTTTACCATCGGAACCTGGATGTAACGACACAACTAATCCCATTACCCAATTTGTAACTATTGGTTTATCCTCAATTAGAAGAACTACATCGCCCAACTTTAAGTCTGGGTTTGTGTTTCTCCATTTAGTGCGATTTTGTAAAGTATGGAGATATTCTAATGAATATCTTTTCCAAAAACTTTGAACTGCGCATGTTACTTTCTTCCAGTTACTTAATACGGTTTGTGAATTATCTATAATTGGTTCAAGAATTGCTTTCATAGAACCACCTGTCAAGAAATGTCCGGGAGTTAAAGGAAGTGGGTCGTTTGGATCAGAAGATATAATTGATAAAGGTCTGGAATTCAATATTGATTCGATTTGCACAATGAGGGTATAGAATTCCTCATATGTGTAGTATTGTCCATTGGTTACTCGTTTTAAATGACCCTTGAACGATTTCACTGCGGATTCCCACAGTCCTCCAAAATTGGGTGCACGAGGAGGTATAAATTTCCATTCAATGCCTTCTGTATTGCAGAAATTAAAAATTGTGTCATCTTGTAATTGGTCTTTAAATGTTGTCAAGCGTTTACGCAACTCGTTATCTGCCCCAATAAATGTTTTAGCATTATCAGAATAAAGGGTTTTTATTTTTCCTCTTCGAGAAATGAATCTTTTGAGGCAAGAGATAAAAGCTTCTGGCGAAAGATCACTTACAATGTCTAAGTGAATCGCTTTAGTTACGAAACAGACATAGACGGCAACAAAACCCTTTGAGGCATTTGATTTTCTTAGATATTTATTTTTAATAAAAAAGGGGTCACAAAAATCAACACCAGTTACATTAAAAGGCCGTGCTGGTGAAATTCTTTCCGGTGGTAAGTCGCCCATGATTTGTTGTAGTCGAACTGGTTTCGCTTTAATACATGCTATGCAATTACGAACAACTTTTTTTGCAATTGATTTACCATGAAGAACCCAATATTTTTGGCGAACTAACGATAGTAATAGTTGCGGACCAGCGTGAAAGTTTTGTTGATGTTCATGTCTAAAAATTAATAAACTAAGATGACATTTATTAGGTAGTAAAATTTGGTGTTTATTATCATATGACAATAAAGATTTAGATATTCGACCACCTACTCTCAACAAACAGTCTTTATCGAGAAAAGGATTTAATTGATTTAAATTATTACTTTTGTGAATCGGTTTTTTTTGTGTAAGGCAATTAATTTCTGTCGAGAATTCGAATTGACTGATCTTGCACAATTGTATTATTGAACGTTCAGTCTCTAATAATGTTAAAGGCCCAAAAATTTTGTCTTTATTTTTGTTAATATTATTAATAAATCTTAAACAGTATGAAGTGACACGAACTAGTTTCTGAAATGAACTGAATTTTGAGATTAAATTAAATGGTAATGTATTAATGGCAATTAAATTCATAGGTGGTATTGATTTAAGTTCAAATTCTTGAGATGTATCTATTATATCATTTATATTAGCGTTAGGGTAGTTATTTGTTTCATGTAAGTATTCAGGACCGTGCCACCATAAATTTGTTATTGGCAATTCAAGTGGGGATAATCCTCTTGTAAGCAAGTCTGCTGGATTTGATTCAGATAAAATATGTCGCCAAATATATTCAGATGTTTGCTCTTGTATTTCATTGACACGACTAGCTACAAATGTTTTTAGTTTGTACGGTGGTGTCTTAATCCAATACAAAGTGATGGTGGAGTCGGACCATAAGTTAACACTGTTGAAATTTATGCACATGGCATCGATTACTATTTTTACTAGATTTGAGAGTAAAAGAGCTCCACAAAGTTCAAGTCGGGGCAGTGATAATGTTTTGAGAGGTGCTACCCTCGATTTGCTGCAAAGTAACTTAATTGAAATATTATTTTGTTCGTCTATGGTTTTTATATACACACAAGCACCATATGCTTTCTCCGACGCATCGGAGAAACCATGCAGTTCTGTTTTAATTAAGGTTGATGGTATTACACAACGATTTAATTTTATTTCGTTAACCATTGAAAGTTGAGATCGAAATTGGTTCCAAGTTATGCATTCATTTGTGGGTAGTTCTTCATCCCAGCCAGTTTGGGATTTCCATAGCATTTGTATTTGTAGTTTAGCAATAATAATTATAGGTCCTAATAAACCTAACGGATCATAAAGCTTTGCTATTTCTGACAGCATAATCCGTTTTGTTAAGATTGAATGGTGTGCAATTGAAGGCATTTCAAATACAAAAATATCTTCGTCGGGTCTCCAGATAAGACCTAATGTTTTAATAGATTCCGATCCATTTTCTTCATTTTTTTTGAGTTTTTCACGATTTTCTAATGGTATTCTTTCTAATAATTTTTCATTGTTTGCGCACCATTTATGTAGTTCGAAACCACCAGTTTTTAACATATGAATCAATTCCGTTTGAATTTGAATGGCTTCTTCTAGTGTGTCGGATCCAGATAAAATGTCGTCTACATAAAAGTCAGTTTTTGTAACCCTAGCGGCATTTGGAAAATTATGCCTTTCATCATTCGCTAATTGTGTCAAAACACGTGTGGCCAAGTAAGGTGCTGAAGCAGTACCATACGTTACTGTCAATAATTCATATGCCCTGATAGGGTCAATAGTATTTGAGCGCCAAAGTATTGTTTGTAGTTTTGTCTGATCGGAATTAATAAGTATCTGTCTATACATTTTGGAAATGTCAGCAGTGAAAGCAAAACGATATTTTCTAAATCTAAGGACTATTGAAAATAAATCCTGTTGAACTGTAGGACCGATTTGTAATATATTGTTTAATGATAATTGGTTTGAGGTTTTTGTAGAAGCGTCATAGACAACTCGTAATTTTGTACTAGAACTGTTTGGCTTAAGAATGGCATGGTGTGGTAAAAAATTGGAACTTGTGTGTGAAAAGTTAGCCGTTTCTTTCATATGACCTAAATTTAAGTATTCATTTATAAACTCAGTGTATCCCTGCTTTAAAGTACTATTAGAATTAAGTTTATTCTCTAAATAGTGAAATCGTTTTAATGCAATGGTTTTTGATTCACCAAGAATCATATTGGGCTTTATAGGCAGTGAAACAACGTATCTACCGGAAACTGTTCGATAGTGTGTTTTTGAAAATAATTCTTCGCATTGCTTTTCTTCATCTGAAAGTATTTTCTTAATTGGAAGCTTTTCAATTTCCCAAAACATTTTAATTGATTGAGCTAGGTCATCAGAGAGATTCGATTCAACTTGGGCATAAAAATTATGTTGTTTGGTAGTTACTGGAGTTATCGATCGTCCGCCAAGTATCCATCCAAATGATGATTCTTGAAGTATGGGAATATTGTTATTAAGTTTAATATGATTTAACTTTAGAACATCAAAAAATATCTCTGCTCCCAATAATGCTTCCACAGGTATTGAAATATAAAAATTCGGATCAGCTAAATTTAAGTTTGATGGTATACACCAAGAAGAAATGTTTAGGTTTGCTTGGGGCAGTGATTCAGAAATTTGTGGGACGATTAAGAAATTTAAATGTTTGTTGTATGGGTTGTACTTAGACTTGATATTTGTAGATATACTATTTGATATTATGGTTTTTGTTTTATTAATTCCACCGATGGTTAAATTTGGTATGTTACATGAATTAATGCCAAGTTTATTTGCAAAAGCTGAAACTATAAAATTTGATTGACTACCTGAGTCAAGTAAAACTCTGCAATCGTGATATTTTCCTGATTTATCTTGGATATGAATAATTGCTGTAGATAATAAAACTTCTGAAACTGTGGAAGCGTGCATATTTTGAAAAACCTGATTGTTATTGGCATGCAATTCGACTGATTTATTTCCTAAAGAATCGTGCAACATGGTGTGATGTTTAGAATGGCATACTCTACAGCCACTTGATTTACAATGATCTATTGAGTGGGATGATCCAAAACAATTGATGCAAACCTTTAGTTCCTTTGCCTTTTGTAAGCGATCATTAGGAGATAATTTAAAAAATGATTGGCAAACAAAAAGCGGATGATATGTAGCTTGACAAATACGACATAAATTTTGTTTATTGTTATTATATTTCTTATCATTCGAAATTTGACAGTTTTCATTTTTTGCAGAATTTGACAACACGAATGTACTGCATTTTCTATAATTTTTGTTAAAGTTAGTTTGGACCTTATAGTTAGATTTATGTGCACTTGGTGCAAACACATCTGTTTGTTTTTTAGTTTGTTCGACAGATTCAAGCACTCTACATTTTATTTGAAGAAATTCTTTTAATTGTGTCCAAGTAGGCATATCTGTTTGCGTTAATTTGTCTTCCCATTCTTTACGCAGTTGAACGTCAAATTTTTTAGTTATTATGTGAATGAGAATTTGTTCACCTAAACCTGAGACCTCTAAGTTACACGCTTCCAAAGATGAAATGTGATTGCGACAAGCGTTCGATAACATTCGCAGATCCTGTGCATTGTCTTTTTTGATTTGTAAGAGTGAACATAGTGCCTCAATATGAACCTCAACTATGAGACGTACATTGTTATAAGTTTGGTTTATTTCTGCCCAAGCCTTATCGTAACCAGCAGATGTCAGAGTTATGTGGCCTACAGTATCACGAGCATCACTCTTGAGTTTATCAAGTAGATAAATGAATTTCACGATATTGGAAATTTTGTTATTATTATGAATAATGGCAGTATAGGTGTCTTTAAAAGTCAACCACTGGGTAGGATCACCATTGAATGTTGGTACTTGAATTTGTGGTAACTTGGCTGCCTGTGCTTTAATAGATTCCAATTGGATTTCTGATGAATCAGATGAAGCTAATGTTTGAGATTGGCAACGTGAAAGCACCAATTCATTTTCTTGACCTTGATGTTGTTCGTGCTGCTGCATTTTAATTAAAATATTAGATAGAAGAATTAAGTAAGTTTCTTCAAACTCAGTAAATAATTCAACGTATAATGCAAAATCATTTTCGTCTACAAGTTCTGTTAGTTCTGCAGCCACTTGTTCAAATTCACTGTATGTTTTCTTTAAAGAATCATGTCGAGCTTTATATTCGATGTATGTTGTGTCGTCAGTAGCCTGGTCCATAAATTTTTTTATAATGGTACACTTTGCTTTTAGTGAAGACAATTTCTTTTTATTTGCTTTAATTTGAGCTTCCATGACTGTAAATGTTTTCACTTCCCTTATGTATTTTAATTTAAAAAATGACGGAATAATAATACTTAATATTTAATTAGTATATAATTAATTAATATAAATATGAATGGATAGCATAAAGTATTAAAATTAAATTATATGTATAATGAAATATTTATTGAATATTGACATGCATTCATTAAATTTAAATTAAATGGTATAAAATATGGCATAACATTTAGTTTCGATACCTGACACTAGAGTACACTATATAATGATGATGATGATATTGTTTGTATGTGCGTACTGCGTATTACAAATATACCGTTATCGTATAATACCGTTGGTAAACCTTGTGGCGTATATTACAGTTGGCGTTATGATAAATTATTTGTTGTATTTACCGCTACTGAATATAAAATAATTTGAAATATTGAAATTCAAGATGATGGGTTGATGTATGTGTAGATTGTAGATTTGTAGAAATTCAGCACGCTGTTATTTCAATTGTTGGTTAAAACATCCATGTGGTTACAGTTTTGTACTTTGTAGAATAGAATATGGAACCACTCCTTTTATTGTATGCAGTGACTGTATAGACAAGCTGGGTCTAACAGTATTTAGTTTTATATTAATTGCGTTTTTTCCAATTTTGGCTGTAATGCGTTGCACAAAATTTATAATAATTGATTATTGATATATATGTAAATATCCGGTTAGCAAGGACCAAATGTTTCGTTGTGGACTGTATATAGTTTGATTTTTTTTATTGATGTAATTATTAAAACGCAATAATGGATTTTTACTCTTAATTTTTTATTGTTATGCGTACAAATCACTACACTATACTAAAAAACATTTATACATTTTCTTTTTACTATATTGATTTTATCTCTTTTACTCAATGCATTCATGTTTGTCCTTTTCTTCTTATTGGATTCAAACAGTATAAATATTCAAAAATCAGTACACGTCTCCTTTGCCGTTTGCAAAGGAATTGCGAAAGTCAAAACGCATTCACGGATGAAGAACTTATAAAAAAATGTGCTCTTGAAGTGGCTCGATCATTTAACGAAAAGGCGATTGCAAAGAAGCTCGAAAAGGTTTCGCTTCCTCATCAAACTGTAAGTCGGTGGTTCTTGAAAATTGATAAACACGTTAGCGACAGCGAACAATTTGGAGAGATAAGTGAAAAGTGTTGCTACTTTTCTATAACATTAGACGAGAGAACGAATATTGCTCACACCAGCCAAATGTTAATTTTTATCCGGACTGTGGATGCTGATTTTAACTCTTTTGAGGAGCTTTTAAAACTCGCTACGCTTCACGAAAATATATGAAAAGCGAAGACATTTTGAAAGAACTCAAAAGTGCAGTAACGAAAGTCCCTAATTTAAAATGTACAGCCATTGTGACTGATGGTACCAAATCTATGACCGGCCAAAATATTGAACTCACAGGATTGATGAAAGCAGATGGTATTACTCGTAATTGTCAAATGCTACACTATATTATTTATGAAGAAAGTTTCTGTGGGTATATAATGGGAGCGGACAATATAATGTACACGGTTACGAAAATAACCAACAAAATAAGAAGTGAAAATCGATATCTATTACTATATAGCAACGTTCGATGGTTGAGTGCAGGTAAATGTTAAAATCGATTTATCCAAGTCAGAAAGGTAATTTATTTCTTCTTAACAGAACAGAGCGAATCAGATTTTTCACTGAAATAACCCAATATTGTAACAGTCAAAATATCAGCGATCTTTAGAGTCACGTAACTAGATTCAGAAACAAACTGCGTTTATTAAATTCTAATTTCGAGGCATGTCAAGAACTATTTAATAAGATGAAAGTAATTATAGCGAAAAGACCGATTCTTTTTATCTAGATCCAACCGTTTTTTTTTATCTAGAAAAGAAAATGGATTTGATCGCTTTGAGTTGTTACCGAAAGACTAATATCCAAATCTCCGCAATTTTATGTTTGGAATAACTATTATATGTGAAAAGGGATTTTCTGATATGAAATACATTAATGTGATAGTAAATTACAAGAAATAATACGAATTTCAATAACAAACATCGAAATAGATATTCAAATGTTTTTATCAGGACAACGTCATTTGCAGTTATCACATTGAAATTTTTTATATTTTAAGAATAAATGATGAATATATATACTGAATTTTTGAAGAAAATGAATTAATAAATATTATTATATGTAGAAATCTAAGTTATTGCATTAATACTAGATATACCCGCATCGCGGATTGAAGTAAACCTTTTTGAACCAAACCGGTCAAAATGACGATTCATAAAAAGGAATCGAAAAAATGCGAAATTTGTTCAATTAATTTATTCAAGTAATTAATCCATTAATTTGATGTTTGTTATAGAGTATAAAAATAATATCTAGCATAGAAATATTAATTTTGTTAGTAATATAAATATTTATATTGTTAGAAATATTAATTTAATCAGTTACTATTTTTACAAACATACATTTTTCTCTTTGTGCATTCCCCGCATAATTAGAGAAAATGAAATTTGTCTTATTATTATTAGATTGTGTTATTTGACACCATTTACGAACAAGAGAAGTGCTTGTACTCGCTCTTGATGTATCAACGCGTTCCGATTTTTCCTTAAAGCCTGATGTTCAGAATCAAGTTCATCTGCTAGACGAAATGAAAAGTTTTTTCTTTATAATTTTTCTCCTGTTGTATTTTTATATAATATCCAGGAATTTATTCCGGCTAGATCTAAGATATTGAAGAAACCGTGAACTGGTTACCTCCTGGAAGCTGATTTGACATTATATTTTCGTGCCATTTGGTCAGTTACATCGACCACACATGTTGTTTGGTTATAACACGAAACAGTTACCGGCAATTTCTTATTAGTTTTATCAATTTGGATATTTTTATGTTTTGTATTTAGTAGCAGAACTTTCTTATTTGGTGTACTCTTATAAGCTGTAAGTGTACATCCATTTGATTCGTACAGCAAAGTTGAGAAACGAGTAATGTTATCTTTCTTCTGTTTGCAATTTTTGGGAAGTTCCCTCTTGTTTGCACGTATTGTTCCAATAAAAGAAGTATTTTTAGACAATAATTTTAACGCCAGAGGAACACTGGTAAAGAAATTATCCATTGTTATGGTGTGGGGTTAATAAATCTCGAGTCTCATCTTTTCCTAAATAAGGAAAGCCATTTACCACATATTTGGTTTCAACGTCAGACGCCAGCCAAAATTGTATGCCAAATTTCTGAGGTTTGTTAGGCATATATTGTGTGAACCTGCATCTGGCCTTGGTTGGAAAGAGCTGCTCATCCACCGTAATATTAGCTCCTGGTTTGAAGCAATTTTGACTATTTTCAATAAATTTATTCCAAACTGTTGAAGCTAAAGCAAATTTGCCCCTTTGTAAACGTTGACTTCTCTCATTCTTTTTGTCGAAGCAAATGAATCGTAGAATCTCATTAAAATCACGTCTGCTCATAGTTGTAGAAAAAAACCTTTGGTCCCCACTTTTTATTTCATAAAAAATCATGCCTTAAATTTTTGGCTTCGTACGCTCCACTTGCATACAATATTACAATAAACGCCTTCAATTTTGATTGAGTTAGGATCCATTTTTTCTCCAAAACTCTAGAGGCTTCTAACTCTGTACAAATTCTTATATGTTCTAAGATGTGGTGGTCAATAATTGAAAAGAAGGCGCTACTTAGCTTTTCCTTCATAATATTTCTGTTTGCATGTGCAGTGGGCCCGGTTGAATCTTTGAAAATACAATGAATTTGCAATCTGCAACCTCCTTCTTTAATTTTTTTTCTAAACAGTACCGTCTGTAGCCTTTTCAGTTTCCCGATTTGGTAATTTACTATCACTTTCGCCTTCAGAACTGGAAGCCAATCGCATACATCTACGTCTACGTTTAATTAAAATATTTTCATAATCACTTTCACTTTCCTCATTTGTATTGGCCTTATCAGAATTATCACTACTCTCGATAATATACTGTCATCGCTTTTTTCGTCGATCACTTTGACTGTCTAATAGTTCACTTTCGTCATCATCTTCACCATCCGAACTTCCCATAGATATGCTAGTTATATTTTTGAAAAGTTCAGAAGGTTTCATACGTTTTGCCATTTTCAGGGTGTGATAACTACAAAAACCAATTGAAACAAATAGAAGGATTGTATCTCGCTCTTTATATGCATAGTTTTTTACTGAAGAATATATTTTTGAATACTTCAACATCCACATTAATGTTTATTGCCAGTGTCACAACAAAATTTTGCGATGAAATTGCAGGAACTCACTAACTTTTGGAAACCGAATCTATTACAGTGCGATAATTATTTTACTACAGGAACACACTACACGATACCCTCGTAACAATACCTCCAAATATGACAGACTGCGACTGACAACTTTTGTACTTTTAATCACTTTCTTCCTTTTAATAATATGACTATTATATATTTATTTTATGACTAGTAAGCTTATATAATTCTGTTCGTTTTTTATCAAAACAAAAAAAAAAGATTTTCAGGAAATTATATATTTTGCCCCTCAATTATGATACAAGTAATTATTAATTGTTGTTGTTGACTCATGTCCATTTCACTGCATAGAAACATGCACCAGTAATTTTGACTGGAACTGGTATAAGTGTCAAATACGCAAATTACCTTTTCTGACAACATATATACAGTAATTTAAAATTTATACAATTAATTCTATAGTTATAACTAGAGAAGTAGGAATTTTAAATTGGAATTCCAAAAACAGTCATTTTCACTGGTCTGGTTTATAAATATATATGTTGGCCCGGCGGAGTCTTTAAAAACAATATTTGGCCCGCGATCATTGGAAAGTTGCTGCTATAAATTAACAATAGCTCAACTTACGAAACTGACTTACTTTTTGCCATCCTGGTCCATCTCGTATTGGAGGTCCCTAGGAATTCAATTTTTCGTCAAAACCATTCCATTTATTTGTAAATTCTAATTTTGAAACAACAAACTTTTAAATACCCTTTTGAATAAATGCCAAGTGACGCGACTAAGAGAATAAGGGTGTAACAGTCAATCAAAGCGTAGTTTAGGATTCTAGTAATTCCCCTGAATTTTTGCAAAATTGGAACACCATTAATACCCATGATAATGATGATATAACGTCAAAAAATTAAAACACAACATTAAAATAACAACATAAACTTATACACGGAAAAAACACTATAGCAGTTATTCTAAAATTTTATGGACATATGCTTTCATTCACATGAGAATATTTGCACCCGTGGCCAAATATGGGAAACTTTGTAAAATACTATGATAAAACAAATTATTATACCAAATGATAGGAGCTATAATTTTTATGACGAGTAGTACTAATATCTTGGCATCAAGTAGGTTTTATGTATGATAAACATTCATATCATTATTTTACAATACGCCATATTTTGAAATAGGACCATATATTTTAAAAATACCGAAATGTATTATACAAATATGACAAAAATTCAAATTTTTAATTTAAAGGGTAGTATATATTTTAATTAATATTACTATAGTTTTGTTGAAAATTTCGTATTAACAATGACACTGGCTAACAATATTTTATAAGATATACTCTGCTTAATAATTTATCACCTCATATTATAATACAGAAGCAATAAATTTTATTTTTACACAGTTTATCCAACTTATAGAAGAAAAATGATTTTCAGTTTATCGTGTATTTTTATAGTTTTCACTTATAAAAAATAAATAAATAAAATTATTTTTTTAGATTTTTTTTTTAAATTTAAATTCATTCTTTATTTTTGTAATAATATTTATGAACTAAGATTACATTTTTTTTAATTACATTAATATTGCTTTTAATCATATAATATAAAGTAATATTTAATTATAAATTTATGTCAATACTATATAATTTTTTTTGTTTATTTTTATCATTGAATATTTAGAAAAAAATTCATTTATATTAACAGTTTTCTCTATTAAACAATTAGTTTCTTCAACACAAAATGATCATCAAAATATAATGTTTTAAGTTCAAAAACAATAAATTTCAATAAACTTTTAGTCAAATGCATGTAAAAAGTTATCATATTTATGGTAAAGCTTTACATGAATTTTATAAAATTCAGGATTTGGTAGATTAGTTTTACATACGCCGCATATTTTTTTATTGTCCACTGCCGATTTGGGCAATGAAATCGTTGACTGTGGTATAATTTCCATCATGGAACGTTTTAATTTTATACACATATGTTTGTAAAAAGTCCAAATTAACTGGGATGGTTGAGGATATTTTGCGTTTAAAACAAATATTAATTTGAAGCAAATATCGATACAAGAGATGGCGCGTTCGATGTTATATATAGTATTATTTACTACTATGTATGATGTTGTCTATATAAAGAAATAAATAAGTTAAAAATCGAGAAAGAAAGAAATATAATATACTTTACCTAGCGAATCTCCAACAAATACTCTTGTTGGTTGCAAAGTTTCATTTCGTTCTATAAGGTTGTCTTTAATCTTTTCGATTGTTTCATTGAATTTGTGTGTATCCTAAAAATAAATACGAATAATAAAAATCTATATATTTAATTTATAAATTATATATACCTCTAAATGTATGAAAAATGAATCAGAAATTTCCTTTACAGAATATTTAATACGGGCTTCTAGTTTTCGTTTCTTGCTATAGCATATGTTTAAAATATGGGGGAGTAACACAATGCCACTGAATTCAGAGTTAATGATTGGTAATTTCTTTTTTACCCCGATTTTCTTGATTTTTTCATTTAACGATGGCCAAATTTTTTCAAAATTGTCTTTAGAATCTGGATACAACTTGTCAAAATCCATACATAAAAGTATATGTCCCCTGGGTCCTTTTAAGCTTGGAAATAAATCATAATATTCTTTAATTGTTAGGTTAGCTTGCAATAAATTATTTCTATATGTACTGGATTTTTTCCAATTCATAAATACTAAATCTACCGACTTCCTTCTGGTTCATTTGAGTTGGATGAACTTGGTTCAGGGTTTGAAGGACCTGTTAATGACAACTTTTTTTTAGGTAATTATACACTGCGTATAATTTACCTGAAGCTAACTTTTTGGTGTATTTATTGTAGGGAACGTAATATATTTCCTTAATTTCAGAAGGAAATAAATTTATTATTCCTTCTGTTATTGATTTAAACCGCTCGCATGAAATAGAATGATTGTTAACAAGTTTTTTGCTGATAATTAAACTGGCCAGAGTGTTACGTTGAGCTTTGTCTAAATATCGATATTTTTGGTAAAATTGTTTGACTATCAGTCCATTGGTGCACTTTAGTATATCTTCTAATTTCCAAGATAAAGTTGATGGAATCGTCTGTAAAATATTTAAATGTTAATTAACGCATACACATGTTAATTAAAATTGTTAATATCGAATAATATATGTTTCGTATATCTGTTTCAAATGATAAAGGTATGGTGGTAGTATATAAAGTTGAACTTGATGGTGTTTCAGAATCGGTGGTTCCACAGGATAGAATAGATGCTTCCAAGTTACTCTAAAGTAGTTTTTAATTTTTGAATTTTATAATATATTATCAAGCATATGTTTATAAATATATAAATATATATATATATATATATATATATATATATATATATATATATATATATATATATATACACACATATATATATATATATATATATATATATATATATATATATATATATATATATATATATGTAATATATTCAAAATTTTATATTAATAAATTTGTTTAATGGTAATTCTAACCTCTCGTTCATAGAGTTTTAAATATTTAACCCAAAACAAATTTCTGGATCCCGCTTTAAGTATAATTGTAGTTAAGCTGTTGTAATGTAAATTTCTGAAACTTTCTTCATTTAAATTCTCCGCTAGTTTTGTTGTATAATTTTAAAATAATTAAATTACATAAGTATAAAAAATTTGAGTCATTCAATTTGGTAAAAAATTGAATGCACATAATTTAAACTTTACATGATTTAAACTTTAAATTAATTTTTATTTTTCAATTAGCAAAATACAATATACATTTTCAAAAATTTTTTAAGTTATGTGAAACTGCATTCGATGTAGCTTTTAACACGCGTTGTGGTTGCTTGATATTATTTGTTCGTTTCCATACAACCCTTGTCCATAAACTATTTACCTTTATAAATTTATTTATAGGAAAGAATTACCTTTTTTAAATGTAGAAATAACATCTTACAACGATATGACGTGTAAAGAGCCATTATGATAATTAAAACAATTAGGCGAACTACTAATAAAACACACAACCACATTGTTACAACTAAAACTTATATCAAATTTCGTATAAAAAAACACACTTTTAATTATCAAAATATACTCACCAATAAAATTTTCCAAATACTCGAAAAATCCTAATTTATCCAGCTGATTTTTTAGAAACTCGTTATCACTCATTTTAAATTCACAACACTAAAAAGTGAAAAAAAATCATACACAATGCTCGTTCCATGAAAATCGAAGGTATATGATACAAATGTGAAGCAACACTCAACTCATTTGTTTGAAACTGTATACTTAGTTTAGGAAAGTTTGTATTATACAATATGAAAAAATACTATATTGCATTGAAATTTGAATTAAAATTTTATCATAAGTTTTGTAGTGGTTTAATTGATGAGTTAAACTTATAATAACAAAGATTGTTAAATACAAGAGACTTCTTATATTAATTTTACTGTGATGAAATTAATATCAATTGATATTGAATTTATTACATGTTGTAATTTATACCATAAAATTTATAATAATTTATTAACTGGTCTTATATTTTATATGAGAAGTTATTATATTTGTTTTATGATAAATATGAGATAAATTCATATTCATTTTTTTTCCGTGTAAGAACATGGATATCCAACGCCTGAAGTTATACAAATTTTGGAATACCGGTCGTATGGAAAAGCGGAGAGTGGGCTTTTAAGTGGTCAATAAGAGTGCGGCACAGCGCCCATGATGGTTTCTCCCTCTTTGGGGAATATATATATATATATATATATATATATATATATATATATATATATATATATATATATATATATATATATATATATATTTGAAATTCAGAATGTGCTTCTGTTAGTTTGTACTGATGATTTCATTACTATTATAATCTTTATTTTGACAATATACACAAAAAAAGGTATTTTATAAAAGTAACATTATTAATAATTGAAGCCCTTTAGATGTATGTGTATAGTTGAAGCCCGATTGTTGATGCGGCGATTGTCCGAATTTACCGGTAAATGTACGAATTTACCTATCCCTTTGGTAAATGTATGTTCAATCTACGTTTACCGGCAAATTTAGACTATTAATAAATGATTTCGTTGTAGACCCTTGAATGATTTCGTAGCAGACCCTAGAATGATTTTCTAGAATGGTAAAGGCTAACGGCTTCGGTAACTCTCACTGGCACGCGTGAGGTCGCTAAGTAAAAGTAACAGACTAATTAAATAAAACTAATTGTTTTAACTTCAAATTATCAATATTTACCAGTCATGTACAGGTAAGTGCTTGCATACGGTTGAGAGAATTGTTGTTGTGTTGGGGCAACATATGAAACTAGCAAGGGCTGCACTTAGAAAAGAACGTGCTCTTAAATTGTTAATGGTATAACTTTTGATTTTATATTTTTTTCATATTAAAGCTAGGTGCATAACATCGGGAACAATACTATAGAATTTGGTATCGCACTCTAAACCAATAAGATTATTCAAATTTTAATAAACTCCTCCCATTTCTTTCATATTCGAGTGGAGAAAAATCTTACTTTGAGCAAAAGGTATCGCAGAGTCACAAACCTAAAAATATAAAAAACACAAATAATGAGCTGACTATAGACATTTTTAACGAAATTCAAAATTTGAAACAATGAATTTAACAAAAAAATGTCATTATTTAAAATATTAATTAATGTATTTCTTGAAAAAGACTTTTTCAAGTGAAGAAAACCAAATAAAACTAAAATATACTATTATTGCTCAAAGAATTGTAAATACTATTAAATTAATATTTATACCATTGATTGCAAAAACGAGGGCACTGGCGAAACCCAAGCCCAACTGGTGAACTTCAACAGGTTGGTAGCAAGAGAATGCCAATAAACATTTCATAATGTAAATTGATAGTGAAAATATCCATACCTACAATGGAACCAATAGTCACAGAAAGTGAGTATGGGTACAACATAATAACGAACCTTGCTCATCTCTAGAAAATAAATGAATAAAAATAGTGACCATAAGACGACATAATATTTGCTTATACAGGGAGGTTATTATGAAATTTTTACGAATTCGTAATTTTCGATCCGCTGCAGATATTCCTATTATGCCTGATTTATATTCAACGATTTTCGCAGAAGCAGACAAATGAAACGAGTAGGCGCAATTTTCTTGTCTGTGTACAAAAACGAGACAAAACGAAGAGAAAAAAATATTTTTTAAATTTTATTGTTGTCCTATAGTTACACACAAGGCTTTGGATAAGTCTATCTCGTTTTAATTGTGTGCTTCTGCAAAAGTCATTGAATGTAAACCAGGCTTTATGAATTTTTGTCTTTTCGTAAAATACGAAAATCGTAAATTCCGCCATAATATGAATTAATAAACCAAAAAATACGTGAATTTAATTATTTTAAAATGTTAAATCTATAATTATTTTATACAAATTGATTAAATTATAATTTGAATAAGACTTGAGGATCCATCCTATGAGTAAATCACCATGGCCATGCTAAAATTAAAAAAAAATTGTTTATCTCAAATGACGTTCATCTGAGTAAAATGACAGAAGGCAGTCACAGTGCTGTTTCAAAGTTTATAACAGGTGATCAAGATTTTGCAATTAAACCTGCAATTAGAAACACTTCAATATCTTACTCCACCAATCCAATCAACTTATTGCAAATCCAGATAATGTGATTGGATTAAATGGCAACGGACTGAAAAAGAAACTTGATCCACATCAACGAGCCCAAAATCAAATATCTGATTTCTTAATCAGATATTTCACCACTAAGCAATAGATTTCAGTAGTCGTAGAGGAGTTCAAGGTTCGCCTTGAAAACCGTATCGCAAGTATTTTAACGCAAGGAAACAACAGTGTATGCACCTTGGTAAAATTTTTACAAAATAAAAATTATTTAATTTGTGCATAGTTTTTATTTTCTAATTTAATCTTTCCTTATTATGTAACAAATAGATTCTTAAAATTAATAATACAATTTTCATATACATATTCAGACATTTCGCTCCAACCACGTTGAAATAGTATTCGAGTTCAATTCAAGCCATTTGATATTATTTTTAACATTTTCAATTGCTTGTTTACGAGCTGTAGCTCCTGCTCCAGCTTTTGGGTATTTGGTAAAAAAGTCGGTCATCTATAAATAAAATCATAATCTTAGATTTAAATCAAAACCTAAAACTTGATTCAAATTACCTCTTCCAATTTAATTGTAGTCGTAAATTTTGACAATATCTGCTCGATCATTCTACCAAAATAACGATCATTGATTGTGAAACGATCCACTAACGCCTCCCATTCACTTCGAATAAAGTCCCATAGCAATGGTTGTCCAACTTTATTTGCCGCAATATATCTCATGCAATCGTAGTAGTCTTGATGTATTATGTAACTACTCACGTGATTTGCTAAATGTATAAATTTATTTATAACTAAAGGATTCTGTATTCCAGCTAACCCATATAATAGGGTTTTCTTTTCTTGCGAATCTTGTTCGTCACGATAAACAGTTAACATTTTCTCCCAGTTATCGGGATTGCCATTACTGTGGATACCATAGTAATATATCACCTCACGCAAATCCGGATATGGACGTTCTTTGATGTTATTTATCCAACTGAGAAAATGATCACCAGCTGATTTTAAGCATTGTGAGTGGCCTACACTACAAGCTAATTTCAAAATAACCGGGCGAAGCAAACTGTAAGTCACAATAGAAAGTTAAGCAAAATGATTAAGATTGTTAGTTAAGCACATACTTTCTTAGATGTTCTTCCTCTTGCAATGTGACATTCCATCCAACAAAATCATAGGTGTTTTGAATCAAGCGACGCACAAAAAATGTAAAATTGGGATAAAAATTTGTGTAATAAACCATATTGGCGATTTTGTTTAATTTTTTAGCTGCAACTACCCAAGGTACATAATCTGTTTCATTGTTCAGATAAAGTAAAAGTTCAAATGCCGTATCGTACGGCAACAATTGTGCATCAGCAAAACTGAATACGTCATCTATAAGATTAGCTCGATCTGATATGGATAAAATGTTCGGATTGATTTTCAGAGCCGATATTAAATTTATCCACATATCATGTGGATACAATACACGGTAAAATCCTACTTGATCTTTATTTAGCTTTAGCCACGTGTGATCACTTTCGACTGGAATGTCAATATATTCACTATCCCATAAAAATAAGCTTTTCTGAACGACATTGTTGTTTGTCTTATCTGTGTGGTACGTAATAGGAATTTGCCAACGATACCTGTAACAGTGAATTGTTGTTAGATTACAATCCGTAATATTTTATAAATATTGTTTACCTGTATTCTGATTCGATATCCTGTCCATAGTTTGAAGGATCAATTAAAAAACGTTTTTGAAACAGCCGGTAAGTGCTGTTGTTAAGTTTCCGCACGGTAACAAATGGCAGTCCTTTCTGTTTGATCCAGGTATTCAAATAGAGTTCGATATCAATATTTGGGACGATTTTTTTAATTTGAGTCAACAGATCAAGTGTCGTGGCCGTTGAAAATTTATGTTTTTTTAGATAATTCGAAACAGATTTTCGAAAATTTTCTTCCCCTATAAAATTTTCTGTCATTCTTATTACGGCCGCTCCTTTATTATACGTAATAATGTCAAAAATTGCCGTGATCTGATTAGGACTTGTAACTGTTTGCACAATAGGATGTGAATTTAACGTTCCGTCCAATTCATAAACACTATTGAATTTAATATTGATTTGGTCCATGACACCGTACCAAGGGCGCAATGTATTTGTGCATTTATATTCCATATATCGTGCAAATCCTTCGTTCAGCCATGTTTCGTCCCACCATTTCATGGTGACCAAATTTCCAAACCACATGTGCGACAACTCATGACCAAATCCCAACGATAAAAATTGTCGATTTATTGTTGACGTATAAAATGGATCGTAGAGTAAATACATTTCACGGTATGTAACGATCCCCCAATGCTCAGTAGCGCCCGATCCATAATTAGGTATTGCTACTATATCTAATTTTGGTAGCGGATATGGTACTTCAAAATGTCGAGTATAATACTCGATTGTTTTTGCTGTGTTGATGCCGGCATATTCTATTTTATTTAGTTGCGTTGGTGAGACCACAATACCAATTTCAAAATCTTCACGATACCCAGCGGACTTAACGGGATACTTGGTCGTTACAAAATCTGAGATCGTAAAACAAACCAAATATGTACTCATCGGAACACTTCTTGCAAATTTAACAATTGTCAAGTCCGTATTATTTGGATGCAGCTCTTCTCCAATCATATTCATATTTGATATAGCGTGATAATCTTTTGTCGGACGGACAACGGTCAGCTCGAACTCAGCTTTTATAGCGGGCTCATCGAAACATGGAAAAGCTTTTCGGGCGTATGTTGGTTGAAATTTAGATGTGACTAGCTTTCTAAAAAAATCAAAAAACGTGTAGTGATGTAAATATACATATATTGGTTATAAAAAGTCACATACCTGGTTTGGTTTCGTTTCGGATCGTAGTAAAAGTTTTTGTATATTCCAAAAAGTTGGGTCGACAGTGTACCATTAAATTTAAAATTGATTGTATAGTTTCCTACCTCTAACTCGGATTCTAGTTCTGTTACCCAATATTCAAAAGGTTGATACTCGAAGCATTCTTTAATTTGAACCGGTGTCCTTCCATCATACCTATTTATGAATAGTTTTGTTTCACTGATTGTCAAACTTTGGATATGTATCGGAATAAATGACATACAAGTTAGAATTTGAAAATTAATTTCGACTTCGCCGGTAAATGTATCGTCATTAAAATCGGGATGTAAATATATTTTATAATCAAATGGTACAATATCTTCTGGCAGGCGGTACGTTAATTTTTTGACAGTACTCCGATTTGTTATCTCATTTTCGACATCAACGGATTCATCTGCAATTGATTTATTACTGTGTTCACTGCTTTGGCAACCTGTATCAACCAAAGCGGACGGTGCTGGTGAGTATCGCTGCGTTGGCAATACACACATTTGTATAAATATAATGGAAAGTGTTAGTAATAGTGACGACACTGCTATTTTAAACACATAATCTGTTAAATTTCCACATCGAGTATTTTTCTGCATATTTACGACGACACTAGGATGCGCTGTTAAAACACAAAACACTTTATATTATTGATAATAACAATTTTAAGGAAATATTTTATTTTCTTATCACGTAAAGTAAATTTTGGATCACTTAAATATGATTGAGATTTTAATACTAACTGATTACTTGGTTGTACTTGCTTTTATATACACTTGAAGATCAAGAGCAGAAACGGCCTTCAGAAATTAAATGTTTTTCAAAATACAGGGTGACCAAAAGATACCAGAAATGTTTTGATGTGATTTCAGACTGTTTATACATTAAGAATTTCACAGCATTTAAAACATTCTTGGAAAATTTATAGCAGCCATGATGATATAGGCAATTTATATTTACTTTGTTTTTTACAAGGTTCCTTTGCAAACTTTAACAAGGTTCCTTCAGGATAATAAACTTTTAAAAGGTTCCTTCAAACATACAAAGTGGATAATGTAATATTTATATGGGGGAGCTCAAAAGTTCGTAATATCGCTTTATTTGTTTTGACTATACGATTAAGATTAGCGGCTCGATTTCAGATTACAATACTCTTAAAATAGTAAACTTTTTGTATTTTAATCATTATTATTATAAAAATGGTGTACGTCATTGTCTTCTTAAAAATTAATCGGTATATTTTTGTGATATTTATTCAATTTTTTAACGTCGGTTCACTGATAAGTAAACAACATTTATACTATAAAGTAAAGTTTTATATAATATACATTTTTTAATATATTATGTTATAAGTAGTTTTAGTGAAATATTTGGAAAGTCAGATGAAGGGGAAAATAGTTAAAATTTTGATTTTTCACGTACTGTTGGGTCTGTTTTTCAGTCGATCAATCACATAGCTACCATTGGTTACAATATCACAATCGAGCCGCCCTTTTGAATTCCGTCGTGAAAAATTTGGAATTCACCTAAACACAAATAGCCTCAATTACTACTTAGCGTAAATCCGAACGTAAAATATTGTTCAGTAAATTTAACGTACTCGTATCTCAATACCAAGAGAAACAAATATATTCGACAAAATTGGATTCACTAAGTGTATAGTGATAACTAAGTGATAAATATAAATATATAAATTATTGTGAAAATAATTTAAATTATAAAACAAAATTATTATATAAAATAATTTTTGTTATTATAAGGTAAATATTGCTAATAAGATGAGGGCACGTTCCGCCAAATAAGAGCCATTGTCACGTAGACAAAGACATACAATAAATATCGAAGTAATCATTGTAATTCATGATACAAAGGCCTATATATGACTGCCAGATGAACTCATGTGGTTATCCGACGTCATATAGAAATAAAATATTTGAAATTATACATTTGCTAATTTTGAAATTAAATCATAAATGAATTTATAGATATTTTTTTATTTTAAAGTTATGTATGTGAAGTTAACTCAGAATTCACCCCAGAAAATAACGATGGTAATACTTATCTCAACTATCATGCACTTTTTACTCAGCCCCGAAAAACATACTCAACCCAGGAAATTTAACTCTCATGATAGCTTAAATTAGAAAATTTTCTTTGAATTTTTTCTATTCGTTCTATATGTACATTATAATAAGGAGTCCAGACGACTAAAGCATATTCAAAATTTGAACGAACCATTGAATAATATAAGATTTGAAGAGTCTTCCTTTCTTTAAAATCTTTAGAGAGTCGCTGTATAAACCCCTACAAAGATCTCGATTTTGCTATTATTTTATCGATATGAGGAATAAAATTCAGTGTGGCGTCAAATGTTATTCCCAAGTCAATGACTTGGGTAACCCGAGCTAATGTTTCGTTATTAATATTTATTATAATCATAATTTATCAGAGATTTTTTCCTTGAAAACGACATAACAGCACATTTCTTAATGTTTAAATTTAAATGATTTTTGCTACACCATAATAATAAATAATTCAGGATAGATTGCTGTTTAGTTGCATCCGATGGATTTTTAATGCGGCAGAGAAGTTTCAGATCACCTGCATACATAATTCCCTTAGAGTAACGTAATACATCCAACAAATCATTTACAAATATTGTAATTAACAGTGGACCAAGGTGTGAGCCCTGCGGAACACCCGAAAGAACGTTTATTTGATTTGATTTATCACGATGTAACTTAACAAATTGAATACGATCTGATAGATATGACCCCACCCAGTTAACGAATTTTTCAGATAGTCCAAACATCTTGAGCTTATGTATGATAATATGGTGTTGAACAGAGTAAAACGCTATTGCGAAATCCACAAAGGCAACATCAAGTTGACTATGCGATTCAAATGTATCAACAATTTCATGTTGAAACTCAATAAGATTGGTTGATGTAGATCTACCTTTGAAAAATCCGTGCTGAGATGTTGAAATACTATTTTTTATGGTAAAAAACATGTATCTTGTCAATATGGCCTCAAAGAGCTTAGGGATAGATGATAAAATAGATATACTTCTGTTTGATCAAGTATATGTGATTTTTTTTGGAATTTTTCTATGATCGTTAGAACTCATCATAGATCAAACCATTTTTAGCTCAAAGCAATAATCGCTTGGTCCGTCCAAGAATGGTTAATCCAATAATTGCCTGGTCCTTCCAAGAAATCCGTCCAAGAAAACGAATGGTTTCTATGTTTGGGACTATATCAATTGATTATTTGTTTCCGTTTTAGTAATCTTATTAGGCTGAGTATATGAAAGCTATCATGATAGTTAATTTTTCTGAACTGGTGATATAAAAACTATCGGTATAGTAAATTTTCCTTTGTTTGGACATTTTATATTTGATTGTATATGTTCTTAAGAAAATTGGTTTAGTTTTTTTTGTGGATATTATTTTATTGTGCCAATTATCAATTAATATAAATAATATTAAAAGTTCGCGACAGACGTTTTTCGGGGCTGAGAGTAATGTAAGATAGATGATAAATAATGTTAAGATTGAATTTTACACGAACTCTATGTTTTATATTTTGCATATATTTTATTATAATATAATAGATTGGCTATTGATATTGTTCAGTTACATTTTTTTAGTTTGTTTATTTATCTAACATTTTTAAAAATATGTATAATCGAATTGAAATGTCGTGATAGTATTTTTTTACTAACTGTGTTACCACATGCAATTTCTTTCATTTTCGGGGATGAAAATCTGAGCTAACTTCACAAAGGTTTTAAAGTTTAATCAAAATAATGACCCAATAGGAGATTCTTTCTCCAATTGGGATTCATGCGTGACAATTGTCATATTTATATGACATTTGTGAATATTACTAATGTAGCTGAAAGTGTACGTGAAGACCGCAATAAATCAATTCGTCGCCGATCTCAAGCACTGGGTGTTTCATATGGCACATTATAATAATTTTATTTTATTCAAGATATTGGTGTAGCCGACTTGTGGTTTAAACAGGACGATCCAAAGTGTCACACAGCAATATCAATTGTTTATATCGATAAACCAAAATCGATTTCTGTTCTGCATAAGGAGCGAACAAATAGAGAGCTGAACCCATAGAATGGATCATGTAAGAGCCAGTCGCGGCAATATTTAAAGAAATTATTGTCAAACATTAAATGTCAAAACCGAACTTACGTCACAAATACAATTTTTAATTATTAAATTAATTTTAATGCGTTTTATTTAAAAAAAGCTCTGATTGGAGTCGATAAACTTTTGTTTTTATGGTGAGATGATAATTCACCATCCTGAAGGTTTAGTTTTTATTTATTAAAAAGACTGCCAAATTTTCCAACGCGTCACACGTTAATTGATCGAATTCAACAATGTTCAGCTTTGTGTCGTTTGATTCCAGCCTATTTCCTCTTCTACACGTATACCTTTATGTAGTTGTTTGGTAATCACAAAAAGATTTCACTATTATATAGTTTATAGATTTTCATAATCCCAAAAAAATTTCACTTTTCATAGCACTCGAAGTGGTTATGTGAAAATAAATCGCCAGAATATAAATATCTGATGACGATCTTATTTTCTATTTTTGCGGAGAATCAATCATTTGGATAACAATTGGTTAGTGGATCCCAGATAGGAAAGTATAGCAACAACAAAATATTGTATTACGTGTAATTTCGATATAATTGCGAATAAAATTGCAACTGTCACTCTGCAGTCGTGGATACAAATAACTTAAAGGAAATCGTGTCAATTTTCATAGTAAATGCCACCGATAGCATGTCTTCGTTAAATATAAGTTTCGGGGAAGATTTCTAGCTGGCATACCAATAGATGGCACGCGATATAATTTTTTAATCAAATGACATAATTTAAAAAAAACAAATTTTTTTTATTTATTTATTATTATTAATAAATATAAGCTCATTTACTTTAAAAATTTTCAATTTCGATTATAAAATTAAATTTTTTTTGTAGATTTTAAATTTTGAGGTCGTAAATAATTCGTTGAATATAAAAAACTGCAGTTAAAATATGTAAACATTTCGTTCAACTACTACTAATGCCATCTTTTAATCTTCTCCGGAACTATATCATGTTGGCATATAATGTCGACGCGATTACAATTGTAGTTATTATATGTTATTTGCGTGGTTATAAAAAACTGGTTGCTTCCAATTTGTGATTTATGCTCTGACCATCACTACTTGCAAATAGAATGCTGGCTTTCATATTTTATTTAATTTTTTTACACATATTACTCCCCTTTCAGTAAGCTTCATATATGATAGTACATGCTCTATCATTTCTTGCCGAACATCCATTCTCGAAACCTACTTTCTAAGAAGGCACGATCCGAGTAATGGGTAAATATTTTTTTAAGTTCCTGTATTCACGAAGGCCTGCTTTGGTCTTTCATTGATTCATTGATTTTTCCAACTGTGCAAAATTTTCTATTTTATTTGTTGTCCTTGCATTATCCTTACGTAATCCAACTATTTTCTTTTCCGTTTGACTGATTTTAATTCCCTAATTGTGAAATCTATACACGCAGTTTGACGGATGGCAGCTATATCTACACTATAATCAAGTTTCAAGGGCGAATGGCAACTGATTTTCAAAGTAAAATTTGTAATGTACTGTAGCATCATACTATTCATGCTGGTCGTCCAGAGAATACTGATACAATATTTCAAACAAACTATAACATCTTGATTGGCAGTTTGGGTCAATTTTCAAAGATTTTCCTGGAAAATATGACATATATAAAAAAATACATTAAATGAATCACTTACATTTATTAATCTCATAAAATCAAGTATTCCAACTCAATAATTAGAATATTTTAAATTATCAAACTATAATAGTTTGACAGAGCGTGCCAAATTTTTTTTTCGGGTATATGCCACATCCCATTTCTTAGGAACTTTTCATTTATTTTACTTTATGACACGTTCTTTTTCTTTTTATTGGTTATCGAGAATAAATTCCCAAAATATTGTAAATAACAAATCAAAAACAGCGAGAATCTTATTATCAAAATATCAATGGCTTGACAATAAACGTCACAGTGGTGAACGAGGTGAAGTGAGAATCATAATAGGAGTGTAAGTTATTGACACAGTTAATCATGGCTAAAACAATCCGCTTGTGACCAATAAATAGTGCTCTATAAAAGCAGATTAAATTTCAAGGGTTTGTTATAAATTTGGTTCGTTACAAAGAGGTGAAAAAAAAATTAGTTAATTAAACGAGGTTATCTCATAATATAAACATTGTCGTCTTATCTCGGAGCTAGCTCGACTTGACCCGAAAATTTTGAAGGTCGATTTATTTTACATATAAACAATATACAGATTCGAGTCGAGTTGAAGAACAAAAAATTCAAATGGAATCAGATAACAACTTTTCTTAATTCGACTCGACTCGCTGCATTTGATTATTTATTTTAATTCAGGGACTGCAGTCCCAGAATTAAAATAAATATGGTTCGCTTATTTACGTCCTTACCTTACGCCCTATTACAGCCAAATCGAGGACGTACGGCTATAGATCCGATTTATGAAGAAAAATCTGCACATTGTATAGCTCCATGACATCTATAGTGCTGACATGGAAGACAGGTTGGCCTATCATGAATTCTGCACTCCAACAGGGGATCATAGATGTGATCATCTACACCACCGATCGTAATCGTATGGTGAAAATCCCTTTTGCATCGTGCCCCTATCGGGATCCCAACCCAGCACCGCCCGCTATAATTGCCGGAGCTTTAACCACAGCGCCACCTGGGCGATAACATTAGTGTTTATTGTGATTTTTTTTCGAAATTAGATACATTACATATATGGTTTTTTTAACATTAAACTTCGTATTTGTTCCACTTTGTTCGATGTAATTAAGCTATTTAAAGTCAACTTCAACATTCGCAGTGCAATTAAAAAAATATCAAAAAGAGTTTGAAAAAGCTTCTGCATCTTTGATCGCGGATATTTAAATATCATTTTTACCATCGATACTATTGTCTTCAGTCAAATCAGTTTGTCTGACTGATTTTCAAATATCATCAATTTTTCACAATCTATCATTTTACACCTGGTCGATAGCCGTCGATCGAGGATTTTCCAAATCCAATTTTGCACTTCAAAGCATTATTGTCGTTAGTGACATCAATTAATTTAATGGCAAACTCTTCTTAAAGCAATTGTAAATGGTTAGATCCCAAATTAGTTTAGTCATGTGATAACCATTCACAATATTCGAATAAGGTAAACTGTTATTTTGTTCAATGTAATAATATAATCACTTGCTCCGTAGGCTTGATCAGGGCTGTTGAATTTGGAAGCAAATACTTTACTGGCATATAGTTAAGTCCTTCACGTCAACATTCAAACGAACGAAGGCAACGAACAGCTGTCAACATTTAAAGAAAAATTCATCGACAGCTTGTAAATAATTGGACCATATGGTGCAAATTATTCCAACTTAACGGAAGCGAACATGTTTCAAACAACTTGGATTTTAATATTTTCTGATAATTAGTAAAGGTACTTTTTCCGTCATTTTCTATAGACTGTAGCTAGTGTAAGTGGTAATTTGACTAAATTTTGCATTATTTAGAACGGTTTCAGCAAGTTCTCTTGTTTCAATGTTAAATTTATGACCAAGAATGTTTGCCATAGTAGGATCCTTAGGTTTAAATATTTGAAAAACTTTAATCATTGTCTTTACAGCACAAATTTCTCCATTATTAATTATATTGCGACGGTTACTATCTAGAATATGATCAACTACATTAAGTAAATGCTTATCTACGCTAAAACTCGTGTACGCTTATTGGAATTTTTTACCCAAGTCTCGATATAAAGAATAATCATCTGCTCGATATTGAAGCTTTTGGAGAAGTTATTCCTTTTAGTGATAGTCGCTATCAGGCTGAGAAGTAGCAACCAGATAATGAAAATGGTAACATTACAGCGAGTGAATAAACAAATTTTAAGCTCTCATGCGATCTCCTCAATTTCAAAAGAAGTTAATTTTAATCGTTGAAGAAGTTATAAGAATAAGATAGGTTCTTCCAATAAACGGAAAACAGTCTAACACCATGAATTGAACTCCAAATTCCAAGTGAGTGGATCATATAAGTAGAATAACGATTATTATGCTTGCTTGTGGCCCGAAAATCGTAAATATATCCATAGTACAAAATGAGTCAGTTTCTCTGCAAGTTTGCTTTTCAATAAACGTAGGTAACTTATAAATCAAGCAAATGAAATGAAGCTCCAAAGTTTCCAGTTAACAATGTGTATTTACTATTGTGGTTAAAATCAGAACTGACTCAAACAATCTATTGAACGTATGTTTATGTATTTAGCAACCAAATGTCGCAAAATACCGTCCAAATTTCGTTTTGATTGAGTCAAATGCACGTTCGAAATACGTTCTATGACGATACGTATAGTTTTAGTATAATTTGTAAAGCTTCTTTCAGACCTAAAGGAAGCTCATTTCATTCTTAGTTGTTGGTTGACTGATATTCGCTCAAGAATTATCATCGCTAATTCATTATCCAATTCAAGCATTATTTATAATATCCAATTCATGCATTCTCGATTTCTTTGCCATCTGAAAGTTATAGTTGCCATCTGGAAGTTTATGACCCGAATCGCTTGTGCAGTTGTCTAATTGAATATTTTGATTTGTTCTTGTGTGGTTGTGTGGTTATGGTTAGAATGATCAGATTCAATATTTATGGAATGTGTGTTTATTTTTCAGTATATTTTCTGACAGCTGTTTTTTGCAGTCTTGAGAACGTCTTCTATGTATTGTTTACTATCAACCCTTACAACTGTCTTCAATTCTTTTGCTATGTCCTCATATTTTCTTCTAATTTCCATTGTATCCTGGTGCCATAAGAGTCAAACCTTACGTTTGTGGCGTTCTTTGATTTTTTCACTGTCCTAGTAACCAAGCACGCTGGTAACAATTAGATGTCCGTAATAATCTAAATTTATCATCAAATCACCCTGGACTATTTTTGTATCATATCGGTGTGTTCTTGATATTGTGGTTTGCAGCTGCTTGCATGAATTCATATTTCGTTATGTTCCATGCACTTTCTCTAGATGCATTATTATGGTGGAATTACTTATATTCGAATGAAAACGTGTCATTCTATTATTCCATACTGTCCGGTTTCCATTCGAGTATTGCTTTAATTTGCTGTAGCTGTTGTTAAAAGCCAACGCCTTCATTGAGAGTGCCGGTACGATAAGTAAATAATAGGTAGTTTCCTGTGTTTGGTGTTAAATCTCGACTATTTTTCCATCTTGCTTCACTGAGACCCAATGTTAAATCAACGTTGAATAGAATCTTATTTGATATAATGTTCTTACTGTAAGGTAATTTATTTTTTCCTATTTCTTTTCAAGCGATGTAAGAAGAATTATTTTTGCTTTGGGGAAAAAGTTTCTAAGCTTTAAAAAGTTTTTGACAGTTTTTTATTAAATAGCCGGAAGCTATACAACAAATTTAACTTTTTCTGTGCTAATTATTTTTCTGGAAGAAACAATAAATATTATTGGTAACGTAGTTACGTATTGCAAGAGGCGTGTGAAACATTTAAGTCTTCCCGCATGCTTAAAAAAAATAAATTAGATATAATGTTACATGTAATTGGAACTAATCATCTCGGTAATAAATGAAAAATAGTTACAGACTTCTGTCCTTTATAGAGTTTGAGTTAGTAAAAATTCAGAAAAACTATTTTTACCAATAAGACTGTTCACAATTGAATATATAATATTCACAATGGCCGTATACAGTCATAAGCCCTATCATAAGGTCGAATAATTGCTTGAAGGCAAAGCTCGATATCTAATGTGGGTCGAATAATTGGTATGGGGAAAATACTGTTCCAATTCATTTAAAAGGGTCAAAATTCATCACCGTTAAATTCTTGAGGAAGCAGTTCTTTCTATGAATCTGACAATGGGCATAGTGTAATGGACACGTCAAAAGAATTAACGTGTTATTTACTAATTAATTTTGGTTAAAATTCCTTAAAAATATTTAGAATCTTATTAGTCTTCATTTATAATTGTCACCCTGTAGTGCCTTGGATAATTAGACAAATTTATCTCCCATCTATTTTGTTCTGATCTCTTATTAATCAAATTATTAGAAACACTGCAAAAGTCCACAGTTATTTAGAAGTAAGGTTATCATAATGTTAATTGATTCACTTGTCACATCCTTATCATTAATGTTGTTGTGTTGTGTTTCTTGAAGAACGATTCTATGTAAATAGATTATGATGCAAAAATTGTTTTGTTATTTATATTTCTAAAAATTCGAAGCTCAACCTTAGCTGAAGTGACGAACATTTATAAAAATTGTGATTTAGGTGAATTGATCTTATAACCTGATTTTAAAAACAAAAAATTGGGATAATAGAATCATACCATTCCATATAACCAGTATATATAGAATTTTTTTAACCTTTAATATTGAAACGGTATACTAATATAAGACAGACAACATTGTGACTCTTCGTCACTGTGAAAGAGTTTGGCAATATTTGGTAACTCAGTACTTTTTCACCACAGTATTTTTTCTAAGGACAATATTTGTCAAACATAATTCCACAAACTTGTCAAGTATTTTTTGCATACACTACAAGCACTGCAATTTAGGACTACTGACGACTGACTGTATACAAATCTGTTTTGCGGCCAATACGCACTACCAATTTTTTCAGAGTTCTCTTCGAATGTAAACCGGATTCAAAACGTCAAATCTACGACATACAGCTATTGCCGATTTGAAGGTGATCATACTACCGTGTTCCGTGGCAATGTGTTTATTATACATCTTTTGCGTTTATTATACATTTGAGTTGCGATCTCTGGTAGGGTGTTGCAAGCCTGTGGCATTTTACAAAAAATAAAATATGATTCTAATTTCACGATTCTGCCGTTAAGACGGTTTTGATTCAGATTTTATAATTAAGACTTAATTATCAATTCGTTAAATAATACATAAATTTTTTTTAATTTTTCTTGCCTTTCAACACCCTACAGTACGTCACAGCCAAACCAAGGATATATGACTTTAAGCCCTATTTGCCTAGACCGTCTGCGCATTGCATTGCTTCATACCAGGCTATAGTACTAACATGGGCGATAGGTCCGAACATCAGTTCTGCACTCTATCGGGGTTAAACATTTATTCATAAAATCCTTATCGGGATTTGAATTCGGTAAATCTCA
This sequence comes from Tipula lateralis, assembly GCA_963932295.1. Classification (NCBI taxonomy): domain Eukaryota; kingdom Metazoa; phylum Arthropoda; class Insecta; order Diptera; family Tipulidae; genus Tipula; species Tipula lateralis. Next base: position 40,984,211 of record OZ010736.1, read on the forward strand.
CTGCAAAAGTGCAAATTCCACTGCACCTTCAACCACTACGCGATTTAGTGCAATTCATGTCACATAAAAGTGCATTTTTTTCTATTTAACTATTCAAAACAAACGAATCGTTATTGCTTGGTGTAGGCCAATCGCTGAGAGATTTTAAGAACCAAATTGATTCTTTATTCTTTTATAAATTTTGAAAAGATCAGTTTTGTATATTTTTCTTTTTAATATTTTGTTAACTTTAATACAAACGTGTATGTCTGTGAAAATAACCCGAAAATTATCTATATTTATAATATATATTATAAATATAATATATTTTTCAATGTCATCCTGAAAAAAACTTTCTATCACCACATTTCATCCCGAAAATTCACACAGCATCATCCCGAAAATTCTTTTCTATCACGACAGATATAGTAACACGATAGTAACTATCGCAAACCATCATCCCGAAAAAATTGAATCACGTTAAAATAAAAATAAGAAAGAAATGATTAGAAATGATCATTTTAAACTGACTAGATATTCATTACCAAGAATCGCTTGATATAGGTTTTGTAGGTATTGAGTTGACCGAAATCAAAACACAATCAAAACCTGATAAATTCAAATAAATATATTTGATAAATATATTGGATCGATAGTATCTGCAATTGGAATTAAGCGATTCTTGAAAATGAATATCTAGGTCCGATTTCAAACGACTATCTCGACCCTTTGCCTAATTGAATTATTTTGTAATTTTGGCACATGAAAGGTCAACTCATTACCTACAAAACTATTCCATCCAGTTTTCAGTTTTCTGAAATGAACTTTAGTAATAATTTTTTATATTAGATTTGTAATAATTAATTGTTTTTGATACATTTTATTTTAGGTTAATATATTTGAATAATAATGGTACTCAATTTTATTTGTTCTAGTTGTATCTAGTTTCGAGAAATTTTTTCGGGCTAACTTCACAGAGATCAAACGTGTCAGATTTCAGAAGTGGACGTAGTAGATATAAAGCCGGAATGCTAGTGGCAAGGTAAAGCTTGATATCCTCTCCCACACTGTTATCGTGAGTAAGAAGAGATTAAAAATATTCGAATCTTATTACTCTCTGAATTGATCGATTCATAGGTTTGCTTGACATCTAAGAATACCTGGAGTCCATCGCGATATATTTCATAGTACTTGGAAAGAATCGTCCGTAGCGAAAAAACTTGATGAGTGACTGACCTACTATCGTTGACTATCAAGGATGGACCGTAACTTATATATTGTGCAAAGGAGAGCTATTCCATTCTTCATATATATATATATATATATATATATATATATATATATATATATATATATATATATATATATATATATATATATATATATATATATATATATATATATATATATATATATATATATATATATATATAATATATATAATATATATATATATATATATATATATATATATATATATATATATATATATATATATATATATATATATATATATATATATATATATATATATATATATATATATATGTATTTATATATTCGCCCTGTGGTTGGGGGCAAACATGTTTCGTAAATATTTCGAACGAAACATGAGATCCATAGAATACCACCACAGTATCCAGAGCTTGTCGTAGGAGGCCTAAATCTGGTTGGATCGCTGGGCTGACGACCCGCATCCATAAAAAACAATTACAGTTAAAAATGTCAACAAAACCAAAAAAATCGCATTCCGCCTAAAAAACAATGATCCCCCGATGAAGGATCATCGGCTGGAACTCGACGCGCTCCAAGAAACTCGATGGCCTAAAAGTGGAGTCTTTGTGTCCCAAGGCTATACGTTGCTACACAGTGGAGATGACCTCGGAAATCTTGGAGTTGGCTTTCTCATTGGGCCGCAGGTCAAAAAGGCTGTTTTGGACTTCCAGGCAGTCGATAATCGAATGTGTAAGCTTCGCTTGCACATGAAATTAGCCAACCTGTCAATTGTTTGTGTACATGCGCCCACTGATGTAAGCCAACCCCAAGATAAAGACTCATTTTACAATAATTTGGATAATCTGATGGGCTCTATACCTGAGCACGATATCAGATTGGTGATTGGTGACTTTAATGCTAGAGCTGGCAGAAATCAGACCGACTTATGTAATAACATAGGTCCGTACTCCCGACACGAAACTGCGACCGAAAATGGGGAAAGAATGATGTACTTTGCGATTGCTCATGATCTCAAAGTGGCAAGTACATTCTTTCCCCATAAAAACATCCATTTGGAAACATGGACACATCCACGTAAAACATCCCGAAGCCAAATTGACCATGTGTTGATTTCAAAAGACCGAGCTCGGGTTGTTCAAGACGTGAGATCGTATCGGTCGTCAACAAAATTCGAAGGCAGTGACCATTTTATGGTTGCTGCAAAGCTGCGATGGAAATTTTCGTACAAGTCAAGGAGGACAGGAGAATATACAACGCGATTCTCCTGTGAAGGTCTGATAAATGAAGAAACGCGACGAAAATATCAAGATCTTGTCAGCAATAGCATCTTACGATCCAATTACCAATCTGATGATGTGAACAGTGTCTGGGAAGTATTGAAAACCTCGGTTGTCGATGCTGCCCAGCACACTCTCGGTAAAGTGAAAACTAAGCTCAAAAATGATTGGTTTGATGAGGAGTGTCGTCTTGCTGTTGAGCAACGCAATATAGCCCATAATGAAACGCAGACTCGGTTTACAATTGCAAGGAAAAACAAGGCAGTTCTTGCTAGGAGGACAGCTAAACGCATTTGTAGACAGAAGAAGCGCGAATGGTGGAAGGCCAAGGTCTTAAGAGTACAACAACTCAGCAATGAGCACAATTCGCGTGGTTTCTTTAAAGGAATCACCGAATTGCACCATACCTTAAGATCTCGGTCAACTGCCATTCGGGACCAGGATGGAAACCTCTGTGTTAACGTCGATGCGGTACTCGATACATGGCGTGCACATTTTTCTGATCTACTTAATGTTCCACATTTATCACAAGCTGTGTTTGAATACCCTCAAATAAAGACCGCAGAGATGTTCATTGAGAATCCGTCCTATGAGGAATTCACAATGGCCATGCAGAGACTAAAGAGAAATCGTTCACAAGGAGTTGATTGCATTAATTCAGAGCTCTTGATATTCGGAGGGCTAACTTTGTGGAACTGTCTTTTTGACCTTGTTCGATTGGTATGGCGAAATGAAGTTATGCCTGACGAATGGAAAGTGGCCGCGTTATGCCCAATATTCAAAAAGGGTGATCGCATGAAATGCGAGAATTATCGCGGTATAGCTCTCCTTTGCACAGCATACAAGTTACTGTCTTACATCATCTTGGGAAGAATTACTCCTCTGGCGGAGGAAATTGTCGGTGACTACCAAGGAGGATTCCGTCCAAATCGGTCAGTCACTGATCAAGTTTTTTCGCTACAGATGATTCTTTCCAAGTACTACGAAACATCTCGCGATGTACACCAGGTATTCCTTGATTTCAAGCAAGCCTATGACTCGATCAATCAAGAGAGGCTATGGTATGCGCTTGAATATTTGGGAATACCACAAAAATATGTACATCTGTGTAAAATGACAGTAACGCAGTCACAATGCTGTGTCAAAGTTGAGAACAGGCTATCGAGAATTTTTGCAATTACTTCTGGTGTTCAACAAGGAGATGCGCTGTCCCCGATACTTTTTAATCTCATGTTGGAATACATCCTTCGTAAAAGTGCAACACCTCAGGACAATATCTTATTCCGACAATCCAATCAACTTCTTGCGTATGCAGATGATATCTGTGTGATTGGATTAAATGGCAACGGAGTGAAAGAGATACTTGATCCACTGGAACAGTTTTCAGCTTCCGTTGGTCTCAAAATCAATGAGTCCAAAACCAAATATCTGATCTCTGGTTTTCGAGACCAGGACGCAAGTGATTTCAGTAGTGGAAACCACACGTTTGAAGGAGTATTGAGATTCAAGTATCTTGGATCTCTCATTACTCACGATAATAGTGTGGGAGAGGATATCAAGGTTCGCCTTGCCGCTGGCAATCGGGCTTTGTATCCTCTACGTCCACTGCTGAAATCAAAATATATTGCAAATACGGATAAGCTGAAGCTGTACAGAGTGTTAATCAGACCCGTTGTCATGTATGGATGTGAGAGTTGGACCTTGACGGATGAGTACGGAAGATGGCTTCTACCATTCGAGAGAAGAATCATGTGTGTGATATATGGCCCAAAACGTGACGATGATGGCACATACCGAGTTCTATTCAATCACGAGATCAGGAATTTAATGCAAATTCCTGATATCGTGCATGAAATCAAAGGACAGCGAATACGCTGGCTCGGTCACGTTCTGCGTGCTGATCCGAAACGAATGATACAGTGATCTTTGAAGGGAGAACCGCCTTTCGGTAGGCAAAGAGGTCGCTGTCGGCGACGATGGCTCCACGGCGTAGAGAGCGATCTGGCATCTTCCAACTGCTTACAACAGTATGAAGAGCTGGCTCTTGATCGAAATAGTTGGAGCCAGATTTTTGACACAGTACGGGCCAATAATGGCCTGTGAAAACCGAAAAAAAAAAAAAAAAAAAAATATATATATATATATATATATATATATATATATATATATATATATATTTATGTATATATACACATATATATATATATATATATATATATATATATATATATATATATATATATATATATTATATATATATATATATATATATATATATATATATATATATATATATATATATATATATATATATATATATATAAATATATATATATATATATATATATATATATATATATATATATATATATGTATATATATATATATATATATATATATATATATATATATATATATATATATATATATATATATATATATATATATAATGCAATGAAATAGATTATCGTTATATGACTTTTAGACCAGTTATAAAAAGTGCGTCAACGCTACAATAAAAGCGCCTACATTTTGATGATTTGTTATCACGCTTGGGTGTAATGGCAACGAACAACCAAATACTAAACTAACAAATTATAATAGTAGATATTTAGGCCTAGTCTACTTGTTGATTATGTGCCCCTCATTTCTGTGATTGATGATCTATTTCAATTTTCTGATTAAGACAGTAACTTTTATTTCGTGTTCCGCATATATCTTTATTTGTCACTTTTCTTAAATAATCTTTCCGATTAAAAGATCAACCAATAAAAAAATCATACCTTTGACTGTTTTTATTTTTTCTTAGCTTCTCTTCTACAATATATTATCCAGTGGGTATTTGCAATGCAATCACAATGTTGTCTCAACCATTAGAACGGGCTACTGACAATTTTTACAAATAGTTCTGGTGTTCGACAAGGAGAAGCACTGTCCACGATGCATTTTAATCTCATGTTGGAATACATTCTTCGTTAAAGTGAAATACCGCAACACAATATCTTAGTCAATGAATCTAATCAACTTTTCGTATATATGCAGATAATAACTGTGATTGGATTAAACGGCAGATGAGTGAAGGAGATACTTCATCCACTAGAATACTGTTCAGCATCCGTTGGTTTCAAAATCAATAAGTTCCAAGCCAAATATTCAATCTCTAATTTTAGAGACCAAGACGCAATTGATTTCCGTAGTGGTAACCACATGTTTGAATGTGTGGTGAGATTTAAGTATCTTGAGAGATGATATAAAAGTTCGCCTTGCCGCTGGCAGTCGAGCTTTATATCATCTACGTCCACTTATGAAATAAAAATATCTTGAAAGTGCGTATAAGCTAAAATTGTTCAGAGTAATGACCAGACCAGTTGTCATGTATCGATGCGAGAATATGAAAGATGGCTTCTAACCAACAAAATAAGTAAAATGAATTATTTGTCTGTATACCTGTTCAGTTTGGTTTGGAGCCTAAGTAGTTCCAACTTTTTTACGCAGAAGTCAAATTAACGAAGCACTTTAGTCACGATTTGCGTAAACCATCTGTTCATTACTTCTTGCTGATCTCCAGGACTGACATCATCATTTTCAAACATTTGGTGGGTCCCTTTCTTTCAAAACTTAATTAACTAAATTTAACTCACTCCTAATACACTGTTTTTTTAAATTAAAATATTAGATAATTTATTATTGTAATCTAAAATCATAATGTACAAACTGTTACAATAGTCTTCTATTAACTTTATGATTATCAGTTATGACGAGACTCGTATTGTAAATGTATAATCCATTTAATCAATAAACTTAATTATACACAAAATTACAATTTTTTAAAAAATTTCCTATATTTTTGGAGCACTTTTTGAATACATCCGACTAACTCGAAAATAAACGTCAACTATTATATTATAGATATAACAAATATTATAAAAACTATTTCAAAAAAAAAATTATTTATTCATGAAAATGAAATAAAATAAAAATTATATTGTTTTTTTATGAGAAAATTCGTCACATGTCAGATATTAGTTATTATTTTATTGATAACCTTACCCATTTTATTCATAGTTGAAAGGTTGAAACCAAACGAGTTCCATAACCTATGCTTATTTTTTACTGTAAAATTGTTGATGGTCTTGTTAATCCATTTTGACAGTTCTACTTTTTGTAATTTGGCAATATGATTTGATATGATATAATAGGAGAAGCACAAGTCGGTGATCCTAGGTTGATCCTAGGTTGTTGCCATAATCCTGGAATATGTTCAACAGAGTACCAAATAGATATCTAAAACCTGAGTACCAAATTGATTATTATATTCTAAATCTATGCGGTCCCAGACTCTCACTGCATCTCAAAATTAAAGTTTGGGTGGAAAAAGACCTATGGCACGCGTGCCACGAGTGGGCATTTATTTCTCACATTGAGCATCCTATTTATATGTCCGTTTTGATTTTTCGGTTTTACAATACTCACACAAAAGATTCAAAATTAGATTTCTTGTCAAGCGACCCCTCAAAATAACACAATCGCTCTCTATGAGGGAGTACTAACATTAAGAATGGAGGATCTGTTCTGCTAAACTGTCTAGGTTCTTTTGAGTTGGAAATTCTCAATGTTGGATGACAGCCTACTTTTATAAACTCTACTCTCAGAGAGGTTAGTGACATCAGTTTGTTTTCCTTGTCCTTCACATATATTTATATTAAACTGGAGAGTAATGAATATTCTCCCCTCCGATAAAATGAAGCTTATCAACTGGGAAACATTCCGTCTTGAGCTTGTTTCCTAACTCGAATCACATATAATGATTCGTTCGTCTGTGTACACAGAGCTGCAGGCTTCTGCACTATCTAAAGCAATCACAATTGCGTGTAAAATAAACCAAATAACTCGGAACAAACCTTTCTGGTGCTCTGCTCTAAAACAGTTAAGGAAAACTACCAGAAAGCTGAAGAATATGGCCAGAAGATCTAATATTCAGTCTGATTGAGAAAGCTTCCTAGCTTCACAAAAGGTGTACAAAACGAATTAAAAACATTATAGAGGGTAAGCCTTTGTGAGGAAATTAATAGCTGAGCAGGAATAATACTCGTAGACCTGATTTACTTCATATATACCTCATGCAACTACACATTTACCGGGCTGTAAAACAATTGCAACCGAGAATACTGGTGTAGTCACCAACGATTTGCATATATTTCCCAATTGGGTCTTAGCCTGCAGATTAATTAATTATGATGTCGTACGTTGAAGCTTTTTCTCTTTTGTACCCTTCAAATCTACTGGTTCAAATCATGGATATCCTCTCATTAAGAAACATTTACTGCATCTGTTTCAGGCATGTATCACTTTTAGTTTTGTTCAAATAAAGTAGTTTGTATTCCAACCTCAAATCTTTTCGGCCTTGTCTGTCATCAAGTTTTCTGGAGTCTTTAGAAAGGATTGTTGAACGGTTTATTAGGGACCAACATGTAGTTACCGCTCAGTAACATGAAACATGCTTACAGAATGGGCAAATCCTGTGAGACTGTATTACATGAACACGTTACTTGTATTGAGAGATCTATGCATAACAACGAGTTTCTTGTGGGCACTTTTTGGATAGTGTAGGAGCATTTGATAATACTACATTGTTGGATATCGAATCCAACATCATCAAGTGGATAAAATGTATGCTTGAGGATATTTTTATTTCGGTCAAGACTTCCAATTATGCTTTCACGCCTGTTGTGGCTTCTGGTCATTGCCGAACTTCTTGTTATTAATCGTGAGTCCAGTTAGTCTGACTATCTGGTTCTGACATTTCAGGTAAGTACCTGAATAACTATCAGATTTAACTCACCACACTCTTTCCATTATAGAACAGTGGTGTTTGGCTAAGGGTTTACATGTGAACAAGAACACAGAAACACTACCAGGCACAGAAACACTACAGCTTTTTCTGTACCATCACATCTCGTAAGTGTAAGGCAAAAAGCTCATCCTACGTCAAACATCTTGGTTTTTCCTGGATAATAAACATTTTTGGAAGTATTACCTGGATTTTATTATTGTTTTTTTTTTCTTACAGCTTTTGGTAATTCCTGGGAATTATCTCCAAAAATTCTATATTTTATCTAGAAACCATTGGTTCCACCAATGCTAACTTATGTATCTGAGGTTTGGTCCCCAGTGGTTAAAGTAAAATCTGCAATCATGAAAATCAATTATTTGAAAACTCCTCTCCTAGTTATGGAGCTCATTCTCTCGCTACAACAGTTACAATTATTCATTTAAGGTAAAGCTTGCTCGGATTCCTTTCATTTGAGAAGTTCTGGGGCACTACTTCAAGTCATAGATTAATTCTTAATGAATTTAAACGAGCTATGCCAGTAATCAACATGGTTATGGATTAGCTTCTGCCTATTTTTTATTTTAACAAATCATTTAAACTGGTTTATCCATCCAGGAATATGTGGTTCTCACCAGACTTACTCAAACAGATATCCGAATTGCTTGTATTCTTTTCAGATGGATTTGTCTCTTAACAAAGGGATGGTTTTGGTTACTACTCTTAAGTGGAATTAATTGCGGTTACACACTGCGTGATTATAGCTTTTTATCTCGCTGTCGACGACAAAGAGATCATATTTTGAACGGATAGGAAAACTGTCCTTAACTTATTCAATCTTCTAACCAGCTGTAAACTGATAGGGGCATTGTAAGAAATTTCTGATCCTCCATGGTTGTAACAATAAGGTAACGGTTATATGGGTTCCTGGCGATTGTGACATTGACGGCAACGAAATTGAAGACAGTTACGCTAAAACTACTTCTCGCTTGTTTTTCGTAGGCCTTGAACCAGCTGCTCCTTTACATTTTTATATAGTAAACAAAATAAAAACCATCGCTCTATCGAATCTAAGCTGATGTGGTCCACCACCCCTGCTTTTCGTATGAGTAAATACTTTGTAAGAGGGGTTAAGTCAAAGCTGACCAATTACGTTCTTCCATTGAAATAGAATCAATTGAGAATAGCAGTTTCTTTACTTACTGGCCATGGCCATTTCAAAAGTGATCTTCATCGCACGGAGCTTGTCAGTGATGCCCTATGCGACGAATGTATTGAGGATGTTGATGATAGCTTACACTTGTGTTCCAGATTTTACCGCATGAGGTTCGTTGAGTTCAACTCCAGAAATATTCCTGTAAATCTACTATATTTTTTGCTCCGTTTTGCTAAGGTTGCAGAGTGTACTTGTGCGCTTTGATGAATTCTTAATTTTGCACCATGGGCCCTTTGTGGCATTAAGTGTGGAACCTTAAAGGGAATCATTCAACTGTTTTTTAGGCGCAATGGTTAAAGCTGCGTTAGATGGAGCGGGAGGTATCGTGTTCGAAGCCCGATAGGGGCAGGATTAAAAGGGATTTTTCAACATGAGAAAACGATCTGTGATGTGAATGAACGCAACTATGACCCCCTGTTGGAGTGCAGAACTCATGGGCCGAACCATCTTCCACGTCAGCACTATAGGCTAGCATAGTGCTATGCAATGTGCAGATGGTTATGAAAATCAGACATATGGCCGTAGGTCCTCGATTTGGCTGTAATGGCGTAAAAGTAAGGACGTAAATAAGCAAATCACGAACAAGTAGGGAGTGCCTTGAGCCCCAAAACAGATTAGAGATAAAAAAATAAAATTATCTATGGCTTAGAGGCCGTAAACGGCCCTTACCGTGTCTCAAATAAGAGCTTACGCACCATTTTAAACGATTGGTGCACATTGTAGGTGGTCAGTCCAACGAATGTTTTTACACAGTAACGCGTTTTTATGTCATCCGGTTGCATGTTAATTTTCGGTGAACGGCGGGAATCGAACTCGAGACGGCGGCGTGATGAGAAACTTTCTTAACCATTAAGCTACAACCGGCGACGAAAAAAATCGAAGTGAATTCGAAATGAAATTTTTATGACGAAATGAAATTTTTATGCCTTTCAAAATCGGTAAGTCGATGTCTAGTTGTTTTGCGAAGGATGTTTCTTTTGAAGCACTATGAAACAATTCGTGATGCCCACTAGTTATTCCTTAATTTCAAGCAAGCAATATAAACATTAATATTCTTCTGTTAAAAAACCTTTATAATGTCACTAAACTGCACTTGACAACGTCTTAAAGATGCAAAATATTTTCTTTAGATTCTGAAATCTCTATGGAATGAAAAATTGTTTTGTTTCTTTAATAGAACAATATAGTGTGAGAAACTTCCAGCATAATAAAAAAAATGTATGATCAAAAGTTTTGAAAGTACTGTTTTAGAATCGAATTTAATTAAAATATCAACCTTGGAAAAATTGGTATTTATAGAAGATAATATGGATCACCATTGAATGAACTTATCTCAAGATAATGATCAAAAATATACAGCGATAACAATGGCTCCTATATAATGTGACAAAAAGCCTTAATCAGAATTTAATAGAGCATATCTGGTATGAACTGAAACATAGAGTCCAAAAATATAGTACTGCCAATAGGGATTCATTAAAAAGTGATCATTCAAGTGCAAAGGCTGAAATTTCGTGACCAGTTACTGCGAACCTGATTTTTATCAATACCCAGGCGATTAAGCGCTGTTATTTCTGTCACAAACGTCAACAATAGTTTTGTACTCGCCAATTCGAATAGTTCCAAATACAAACACATAGACTACATTTTTATAAATCATTTCTTTTATTTTTAATTGCATTTAAATTTTAATTAAGATTTTTATTTTAGTTATAAAATATATATTTTTATTTATAATACAGTTAAAAAATACAAAGTAAGAGTATGTATATTTATAATAACATTTATTAGTTAATAATTTGTAATAAACTTAAACTGAAGTAAAATCATAATTATTTTTTAAAAAAATATTAAAAACAATAAAACAAGTGAGATAATTAATAAGATTAAATTATGGCTATAAAAAATAAAAATAAATATTTACATTTATTTTGAATTGAATTATTATTATATTTAATATTATTTATGAGCTTGGTGAAATATTCTTACAATAACAATTGAGATTAAAATATTTGTCATGAGAAATAAAAATATTGTTACATTACATGCTAGTTGGAAGTGTTCGCGTTCTGTTAACAAATATATATTGTTTTGAGGCTGAAATAATCTATAATCAAATTTGGTATAACAACAATTATACAAACTTAACATAACTGGTCTAAAGTAGATGCACTTCAGACTAGAACCGTGATTGGATCAGCTCCTAAAAGTTATACGGTTTTTGGAAGTATTCGCAGGAAATCATGTGCCCTAAGTTAGTAGAACTATTATCACGAATTCTGAAGCACTCAAATTTGGAAAAAATTTAAAATTATATAACTGCCTCATTCCCAGCACAATTGCAATGAGACACTTAGTTAACCCATCGTTTATAAACCATATGTTTTGAATATTTTTTTGAGTTCGAAAGCGAATATTTAATATTAGTTCTGCTAACAATTAATTAAGCTAAAAGCAGGAACATACCTATGAAGAATGAAAGGTTCACAAAATACAAAAATAGTGCCCTATTGTGTGAGCCTTATATTTTGTAATGGGGCACTATTTCTGTATATGTAAAATACATAAAATATATGGATAGTTATTTGAATCCTCTACCGGTAAGAATCCCAAATAATGTACCATCACTTTAATGAGCCTTTCATTTTGCGTATGTTTTGAGCATTTAAAATTGTAAATAAATTGGACACTTTAATGAGCCACTAATTCTTGATATTTCATTCAATCTAATTGTGCTAAAAGTTCGTCATATATAGAGAATTAATGGTTCAACCAATAAATATTGCAATGTGGCACTAAAAGTGTTAACATTTATTTTCCATTCTAAATCCAACCTTTATTGGTTTTGATACGTAACTACACTAATAAAATTGGTAGAGATTTTTGTCTTATAAACTGTTGCTTATTTAAATTTAAGTTTATTTTATAACTTTAAAAAAAACTATTGCAATAACAATAAACTATTTCTAATCTAATTGAAAATATGTACATAATTATAAAAATAGACTATATTATTCTTAAATCACTATCAGACTTATATTAAACTATAAAATAAATGAACCAACTATTGGTACAATAATCGCAAATACAAATTTTTATAACAGTAAATAATCAAATTATAACTAATAACAAATGCAGACAATTAAATTAAATAATATATAATTATAACATGGAATTATATCGATGTGTACTATAAAAATATTGGACATATTTATATCACAATTTATTTATAAATTCAATAATTAATAAACAGCGTCCAACATTTTTTATTTACCGAGAGTATATTTATAATTTATTTTAAATAACTTTTCTTATTAAATACTTATATGTATTTTTAATATTAGAAAAATAATTTAAATTGGTTTATCTTGTTTGATGTCGTTATTGATTTCGCCCATAAATTTAGCTAATTCAACGCAACTAAATTCGTCCTTATCTAATTCCTGTAAACTTGAATTACTTATAGTGTTTGTTGTGTTGCCACTCTCAATACTATTGTCTTTGCGTAATTTGTCATGAACATGTAGTAAATTATTTGAATTACTATTGTTATTTTCAATCGGTGATTGATTCTCTGTTTCTTTTGCTGGAACTACGGTTGGCACTGTCGATGTTGGTTTAAAATTTAGAATGCATTTCGTATTCTTTCGTAATTTTTCAGCAATTGTCGTTAGTGCACTCGACGGTAGTTTTTTGATATTATTATTACTATTGTCATTAAAACTATTTGGTTGTTTTAATTCATTGTCGTCTAAGATTTCGGTGGCACATAAAATTGGTTTATTTATAGAATGATTATTGTTGTTCAATGTATTGCAATTTTTTGCAAATGCATTCCCATAGCTAGTACGTGTATTACAATCATTGTTTGGTGTGTCTGATAAAGCTACTCGTGTCATTGTAGTTGTTGTTGTCACTCTTACTGATCCACCAGTACGCGATAACGCACTATAGGTTGCACTTTGGCCATGCTTTCTATTTTTAAACAGAGTTGCCTGAAATAAAGTAAAAATAAATCATTATATAATAGATGTACATATAATTAGGCCTATGTTGTATATAATCTTCGACTCTTAATTACATTTTGTTAAAAGTAATTATGTAAATTATGTTGTTAAAAAAAATTATTATAATTTTTGTAATCAATTTGATACTTATAACTGAGATAAGAACCGCCAAAATTTAAACGTTTTGTGCGAGGTATAAATCTTCTCGAAAAAAGCAAATAAATTATAATAACTATAAGGAAAATCGGGTCGATATCATGTGCCAACATGATATAATTCCGGAGAAGATTAAAAGATGGCACAAGTAGTAGTTGAACGAAATGTTTACATTTTTTAACTGCAGTTTTTTATATTCAACGAACTATTTACAACACCAACATTTAAAATCTAAAAAAAAAAATTTAAATTTTGAATTGAAATTGGAAATTATTGAAGTATGTAAATGGGCTTATATTTATAAATTTTTTTTTTTTTTAAATAATTTTTCTTTATTATTTCTTTTTAATTACAATCTAGTCTTAGACTAATAAGCAATTTTATTCAAACTTAAACTACTACATTTTACTGAAATTTAAGGGTTCATCCATCGATGTACTCCTTATTACATGATATTTGTTATTTAATCGCGCTTTTGTTGTGCGCTAGATACATTTATTTTAATCGATTTTACACTAACTCAAAAGGCTACTCTTTTTAGCCTTCTTAATAAATCCGTATTATCCAGTAGCTGGATAGCCTCTATGTTGACATGATGCAGCAGTCGTTGTTCGTGACTTCTAGCAAATTTCATAATTTCAGTTTTGATGGGGTCTATGCCCAAAACTTTGTGTATGTCTATATTTCTGACAAACCATGGTGCATTCACGATGTTTCTTACCACCTTATTTTGGAACCGTTGGATAATATCTATGTTGCTCTGCTTAGTAAAGCCTCACAGCTGTATACCGTAAGTCCAAACAGGCTTCAATATTTGCTTATATAGCAGAACCTTATTAGGGATTGATAGATGAGAAATTCTTTCCAGTAACCAATACATTTTATTGTATTTTAAACCCATCTCATTTCTTTTCTTTTTTACATGAGCCTTCCAGCGAAGCTTAGTGTTTAATTTCATACCAAGATATTTAGCAGTGTTTGCATGCGGTATTTCTTGGTTGTTCCAATATACTGGTTTGTATACTAATCTCTTGTTCGTAAAATCGACGTGGGCAGATTTAGTTTCATTTAATTTTATGCGCCATTTTTTTGTCCAGTTCAATATTTGATCTATGGCGGCTTGCAATTTCTCTGTTGTATCTGAGTTGTTGTCACCTACTGCCATGGTGACTGTGTCATCGGCGAAAGTGGCAATCGTATTGTTGTGTGGGATTGCAACATCTCGGGTGTATAATAAGTACAGAAGTGGCCCAAGTATACTTCCTTGTGAAACTCCAGCTTTTATTTCTTTTAACTCAGAGTATTCATCTTCTTGCTTAAGTCTGAAATATCTTTCTGTTATATATGATTCCAGTATTATGCTGTACTGTTTAGGTAGGATTAGTTTGAGCTTGTAGATTAAACCTTCGTGCCAAACCTTGTCAAAGGACTGTGCTACATCAAGGAATACTGCAGAACAAACTTTTCTCTCTTCTAATGTCTTCTTAATAATATTGGTTATTCTATGGACTTGGTCAATAGTTGAGTGCTCACTGCGAAAACCAAATTGGTGATTCGGAATTAGGTTATTTCTTTCAATTATTAGTTTGAGTCTTTTTAAAAGTAACTTTTCAAAGAGCTTAGACATTATCGGCAGCAACGATATAGGCCTATATGATGTTATAAGATGTGGTGGTTTTCCTGATTTAGGAATCACGATAACCTCAGCTACTTTCCAAAGTTTTGGCACATATTTTAATCTGAATGAAGCATTTATAAAATTAGTTAACTTCACCGTAGCTTTTCTCGGTAGCTGTTTTATTATTTCTCCGGTAATCAAATCAAGCCCGGGTGCTTTCTTGTTTTTAATTTCGTTTGCTACTTCTTTGGACGATGTAGGTGTAACATCATCGTGTATTTGAATTATGTTTTCATCAAATGTTTCTCGCAATTGACATTCATGAGGTTGAAATATATTTTCAAGAAGGTTAGCAAATCCTTCAGCTTTTTCTTTGTTTTTCCTCGCCCATGTTCCATCCATTTTCCTGATAGGGTGTATTGACATTATTGACCTTTTCAGAGTTTTAGTTGCTTTCCAGAGTGAATATTCTGTATTACTGACATTCGTCAATTTACTTACGTAGAAATTAAGTGACACATTTTTTAATTTCCGAATTTCTCTTGTTAATTGTTGAGTAAGATTGTTTAGTCTTTTTTTATCTTGTGGAGCTCTTGTTTGGTGCCACTTTTTTCTGGATTTGCGTTTATCCCTAAGGAGATCTTTAATTTCTATTGGATAGTTATTTCATTTTAAACTTGATTTGATTTCTGGAGTACTTTTCCATGCTGATTGCTGGATATCCGTAGTGAACTTTTCTACTTCTTTGTCCAGTTGGGTTATAGTTTTTAAAGGAACTTTCAAAAGTATTCTTTGTTCGAGGTGTACTTTGAAATTTTTCCAGTCCGTGTATTTGTTAGTTAATGCTGAGTTATTCCCTTTTTGGATGATTTACTCGCTTAGAGTTAAAACTATTGGAGAATGGTCTGAGCTCATATCTTGGCTCTCTTCGACTTTCATAAAATTATTAGAAATATTTTTGGTTATAAAAAAATCGATTAGGTCAGGTATTTTTCCTGGGTCAGTTGGCCAATATGTTGGTTTTCCTGTTGAAATGGATTCACATCCATTTTCTTTAATAGCGATTAGTAATTCTTTTCCTTTAGTTGTTGTCAATCTAGAGCCCCAGTGAGTATTCTTCGCATTGAAGTCACCGTCTATAATGAACCTTTTCCCGAGCCGTTTGAAAAACTCTGAATATTGTTTGTTTTTAATAGAATGTCTTGGTGGACAGTACAATCCTGCCACAACAATAGGAACGTTGTTAGTTTTTATATAAACAACTGTGGCCTGAATTTCTTCTTTTTCATACTTTGCTTCTTCAAAATGTTGGATATTTTTTTTAATGATGACTGCGCTTCCTCCTCTGACTGAATTATCTGGATGAATAGTATGATAAACACAATAACCTTTAAATGTAATGAAGGATTGTTTAGTAAAATGTGTTTCCGAAATAAGACACACATCTATATTCTCAATATCGAGGACTGCTTGTACCTCGTGCTGATGTCGGAGCAAACCATTAGCATTCCATGACATGATTTTCATTGTGCTGTTCATTTCTGTATTAATTTGGGTTTAGCTCCCAATGCTTTTTCTTCCAATTTTTGTAGCCTCTCATCAAATTTAGTTAATTTTATGAGAATATCTTGTAGTGTTTGACTGATGTCAACATCTATCAATTTTTGCTGGGGTTTATTGACTGCGCTTCTAGTTGCTTCGGCATATGTAACACCTTCAGTTCTTAATTGGCGGCTAAAAGGTTGCCCGTTATTCTGTTCTGTCTGCTTCTCATACCGATTTGCCAGACCATACATTTGAGCTTTATTCATACTTTGATTTTTAATTTTCTGCATTTCCTTTCCAACAATACATCCTCGATAATTAGCAGGATGACCTTGACCACAGTGTACACACTTTAAATTAACTTGCGGATTGTCGCATTCACCAGTTATATGGTGTCCAGCACATTTATATATTTATAAATAATATTAAATAAATAAAACAAAATTTTGGTTTTTGTAATTATGTCATTTTATTAAAAAATTACTTCGCGTGCCATCTATTGTTCTCGTTAAAACGTATTGTATGCCATCTAGAAATTTTCTCCGAAACTAATATTTAACGAAATCATACTGTCGTTGGCATTTACTATGGAAATTGACACGATTTCTCTTATAGTATTATAAGTTATTTGGATAAAAGACTTGAAATAGCCCAAATTGAATGGTGGCACCCATTTTTCACCTCATAGTTTTTTTTTAAATTTTATTAATTCTGTTAATAAAACAAGAATTAAACTTTATGGTTGTTTTATTAATTGATAGAGTTCTGCAACTGTAATAGAAAATACTAGCATCCAAATTTGTTAATGATCATTTTTTTTATAATTAATACCACAAGTCAAAATCAGCTTTTCAATCGACGTATTTGTTGGTGTTATATGATTAAACGGATTTGCTCTTTCAGTTCCAGAAAAAAATCTGTGTAGCTGGTATTGTTGCGAATATATGTCGACACCTCCAAATAACGCATTAGAACATAATTCTACAGTACCATCGTAATTTTGAAGGAACCAATAATTAACGTAACTGGAAAATACCAACAATTGCAATCTATTAAAAACAGCGTTGTGGAACGCTATACGTAACATACCGAAATTATAACGTTTTTCAAAACATCTACAATAACATTTTACGTTACGTTTGTTATATGTTATTTTCACACTGGAAATCTTACAAAACATATAAAACGACGACATCCTGATCTATTTGATAATATTACTCAAAAGTGGACTAAACTTGAAGAAACCGAAAATATAAAACAACTTACATTAAATAATTATATTTTAGATAAAAAAATATCATTCAGTTAAATATAAGTTCATCAGAAATGATTGAATTATGTGTTGAATTAGTTACAATAAATGGACTACCCTTTCGTGTTTTGGAATGCAGTGCACTACAAAAAATTATTTGATCCAATAACAAAATCACTTGGTATAACAATTAACCGTAAAATATTCGCGATCAAATAATAAGAAAAGCCGAAAAATATAGTGATTTGATAAAATCAGATATCAAATCAAAAATGTTATCGATCAAAGTGGACAGTGCTAGTCGTTTAGATAGATCAGTTTTAGGTGTCAATATTCAATTTGAAAAAGATAATGAAATAATCATACGTAAGCTTGCAGTCAAAGAATTGAAAGAAAGTCACACTGGCGAATATATTTGCAAGGTTATCATCGAGATTTTACGTTAATATGACATCAAAATAAAACAAATTTATACATTCACTTCTGACAATGGCCGCAAAATGCTTAAAGCTTCAGGGCTATTAAAAACTCACCAGGATTGTCAGCTTGAAAATATTGTGGATATTGATGATAAAGCATGCAATTGTGATGACGATATTGATGATGATGATAAATATTTTGAACCATATGATTAAGAAGAGTTATAGTCAATAATATTAACAAAAGAATCACCTGTCTTGACGTCCGTTAAATGTATGGCGCATACGTTACAGTTAGCTGTCAATGATGCCATTATCAAGAATTCAACATTTAAAACTTGAATCGAAAAAGCACTTGGTGTCGTCATTAAATTGCGAACCCCAACCGTGCTTGAGATATTAAAATGTGGTAAATTACGAAAACCGATTAGAAATATTACAACACGATGGAATTCAACTTTCCTTATGGTTAAACGACTGCTAGAGCTTCGTTCTTTTTGTGAAGAGTTGGAAACAGCTTTACCTGACCGTCATTTGTCGGCCAATGACTGAAAAAAATTGGAAGACTTTTGTTTTGTTTTAAAATGCACATTTGACTCTACAATTTCATTGCAAACACATCAATTGATTTTAAGCGAAGCATTTGCTGTTTGGTATAGAATGGAATGGGAATTATTAGAAATTAATAACAATTCATATGCCAAAGCTCTTTTAATTGCCGTAAATTCCCGAGAAAAGAATTTAATAACCCAATGCAGTCCGATACTTACACCAGTGTTCTTAGATCCCAGATACAAAAGCCTCCTAAATGATGATCAGATAAAGCTGGCAAAAAATCATTTATTCAATTATGTAAACGCTAACAATTTCGGTTTAAGTATGAATACCAAAGCCAAAACCATACTCAAAGTACGTATTTTTATTTAATTATAATATATTTTACGTAGTTTGATTAACGAATATAATTTTAAATCTTTCAACAGATAAAGATAAGGTTATATCGAAAAGTAACACAAAATATTTTCGTTACAGTATCAAATAACGGAACGATAACACAATTTTCGTAATGAATGTAACAAATCGAATAACGTTACATCAAAATTTATTTCAAGCAACAAAGATTGATTGACAATCTTTATGATATAATAAACCATTTGAAAAAGTAAAGTATTCGTAAAGGAATTAATGTCGATACAGATGCACTGAAAAAAGTTTAGTGATGTATATAAATATTAAAACAAACAGGACTATCTTAATTAACCAAGGAAAATGTTTATAACCTAAAGAAAAACAAAGAAAAATTATCAGTTTACACGGTACTCGCGCACACGTTGCAGTTGGTAGTAGCAGACTAACTTAAATTTACAAATTTTTCATTGAATTGAAAAAAATACCATAGAAGTTTGCAGAAATAAAATTTTCCAGCCGTCCTGCTGTTCTATTTATTAAAAATTTTCGAGTTCGAGAATGGCAACTTAAGATAGTTAAAATATGACTTAAATAAAATATAACTTTAGAACTGGACTAAGATTAGATCTGGTGGACGGAAAAATATGTGACTTACAAATTGGGGAGAAAATCACACTGCAAACTAGAGGTTGTGTAGTGTACAAGGAGATTAGTAACAAAATGATTCCACCACAAAGAGTTGAACAACGAACGCGCAACCCACATTTATAAAAGTCAAACAAGTGAAAGAGAATTGTCTACTGATATTAATCCTTATGCTTCAAAACGTGAATATTCTCATGCAAGTTCTCATCAAAAACCAAAAATTATTGCAATTAAGTTAGTTGTATAGAGTGCCAATGGGCTAGCACAACATAAACTAGAAGTACAATTTTCTTATTGAAAACAGTATCGATATTATGTTGATTTCCGAAACTCACTTAACAAATATGAGTTATTTCAGGATACACCATTCACGATAATAAGCATCGTAGCGAATATGAAATTGAAGTAGCATCACAACAACAAACTAGTTTTCTACAACAAGCTGCTTACATCGCTGTGCCGATTAACTCTGCTGATTTAAAAAAAACACAAACTTTTTACATATATTCAACACCTACAAGGGAATTACAACTAAAAGAGCCCTCAACTCTTAAATCAAGGTTAAATAAAGGTTAAAATAAAACTCTAAGAAAAACTTTACCATAAGAACTGTACGGAGGACTTCAACATAATCTCAAACGACTCACAACTACAGAAAAACTTCAATTATTATTATGATTCCGAAACCTGGCAAATATGAAAAAAAGTTATCTCATGTTACCCAATCAGCTTACTGCCCACTCTCAAAGCTGATCAAAAAAATGCTTCTGCAAAAATCAATTCTTAAGCCAATTCTCGAGGAAATAAATTTCAACCCATAAATTTGAAATTAGGGGAACCGTGACTACGGAACCGGGAAAAAGTTTACAGTGTCGTTTTTGAATGTCGCTTGAAGAAAAAAATACTGCTCCACAGCGTTTCTAGATATAGCCCAAGCTTTTGATAAAGTATGGCATAAAGGAATTCTACATAAAATTATAGCACAATTGCCACCACTCCATAAACTTAGCTGCCCGCCTGCGAGACTTAATAAAATCAGTCTCCTACAACAAGAATGCGTTAATTATCTTGAACTTCATTCGAAGACCAAATCAAATTAAAATGCGTGAAACTAAACTCGCTAATTGGAAAACACTATAAAGTCTAGACTGAAAGGTCTAGATACTTAAGCCCATTTGAATACTTATAACTGGAAAGAATGCAATTACGAACAGTTCCAACAATGGTTAGCGAATCCTGGTATGTACGCAATACAAACCTACGTCGAGATTTACTCATCGAAATTGTAATCGATACAATGCATCAGTACAGAAAAAAGAATCTTTATTCCAAAGAATATTCGTTCAAAGGCAGCTTTAATTTTTCACGCATAGCTAACACTTTTTTAAACAGATTTTTGTCTGTTCACAAAAGTGTTAACTCATTTTGAATACCGGCAAAAGTTGTGGTTTTGACTAGATTTAACTTATTGTATTTCGCTTTAATTTGGAGAAAGTTATCACGTTGCATCTATGGCATTTTACCATCGTGAGGTTTGTAACACGGATTATAGCTAGCTACTACAAAAATATTACAAATTTCACGTCTTTCGAGAATGTTAGTAGAACGAGACTTGCATATTTTCAAAAAATTGAACTCTCGATAAGTTTATGGTTCAACAATTTAAAAATTTTGATAACTCCGCAATAAGTATTGGTTACTGTGCGGGAATTATTTTGTTTTTATCTTCGTTATTTTTAAAAGTGATTGAAGCTGATACTTAAAATAAGATCTGGTTCAAGACCCATCCCGATATTCAATATTAGCGAAGATACAATTTGGCAATATTTATTCAATGGAAACTAAACCGTGTGTTATAAAATTGGAAATTGTTTACATTATTAAAAAAACCAAACAAATGGCCTAGACCGAATAGTGACTAGTGGCAAAAAAAACTTTTTATCATTCAATTGGGCTCGGTGATGTTGTTGAAAACATCTACGATCTCCTGTTCGAGTGCAAAGATTTGTAATAAGAAATGTAATATGCAGATGATCTACGCAAATCTAGCTGTAAACTCTCGATTTAGCTTTGGCTTAAGTTAGAACGACGAAGGGAACTGCGAAAGTGTTGAACATTTGTTGGCTCCAAAAACAGATAGATAAAAATGAAAAAAACCCTATAAAGTTAACATACAAACTGTTTCTATGCAACTGTGCATAAATTTACTATATAGATTAGAGGATTTGTGTATTGTAGAAAGTACTGATACCCATAAAAATAACAAATAATAAGTCAATTCAATTTAATTATTTTGATCATTTAAAAATATCATAAACTAATGGTTTATAAATGAGATGAGAATTTAGTCATCCAATTTATGAAACAATGATAATAACAATAACTCATGCTGATATTCATGAATGGATGATGATGATGATATTTAAAAAGCAAATAAAATTTCAAGAAGTATTATATAAATTGACGAGACTGAACTTTGGTGATATTATGAACTTATAGAGCTTTTTTGTAAATTGGTTTCATTCTAAATTATTATAACATGTATAACGTTAACAGCAGTCGTATCCATAAAAAGTATGTAAAATCGAGCTTTAATTTATTCACAACAAACTTTTGTTCAACATCTTAATAATTTCTCCTGTGGCAGAGTTATTGAATCGTAAGTAATTTAATTTTCCAAGTATTATTCAAAAGCTCATCGAACTTTACTAAATGAAATAAATACTTTAATTAATAATTGTCATCAATAACGTTTCCAACTATTTGATTTATTTGCATTGGTCATCCACTCCTCACTTAGGAAAAGTTCTACAGAATCACCTTATTGCGTAGAATCGACGAGTGCCCTTACATTAAATAATCCCTGATACAAATATTTCTTTTAATGAGACATTAAGAGAGACAGGGTATTGTGAATACTGGGCTTCCACAAGAAAGTTAAATACTCCCCGTGCTCTTTAATCTGTACACCTCATCTGGTGTTCATCGAATTAATGAGACGGACAAACTTGTTTTCACATTGATCAGCCCTGGCGAAACACATGAAACCGGAATGAATTAGGAGTGAATCCAAGGAAATGGGTGATGGTAAGTTTTATAGTAAATAATAGAGTGATTGATATAAAAACATGGATTAATATTTTTACAGATAATTGTCAACAACGTGTAAATGTCATTTAAAAGGTCAGAAAACTGAAATGGTGGTTCATCGACTGATATGCTCAAAAAATTTTCCAAAAAAGTATATGGTATATAGGCGTGTGTGAAAATGGATGAAAAGAGACCCTGTATTCTGAGTTGAATGATTCAGTCCTCAAATTCGAGTGGTACTTAGAAAGAATGAGTTCATGAACGAAATGATGGATAGATTGCAAAAGAATTGTAATATTCGAGAGTGTCGAAATTTGAAGGAATTGAATGAAACTATATTTAACTAGATTAAAGTAAGAGAGAGAGAGAGAGTGCTAGAAAGATAGATAGAGATCTCTTTCTATCTGTCTATCTATCTATCTATCTAGAGAAACAGAGAGAAAATAAGAGATATCTCTCTATCTCTGTTTTTTTCTCTCTATCTATCTATCTATCTATCTGAATTAATTGAAATATTTGAGTACTATTGAAAACGGGAGGAGGATTTCCCGAGTGAAATTTTGGCATAAGACATGTAATTTGAATGCAGTTAATTCTTTTGTGAAAGGTAACCATTCAATGAAAATCTGCTCATGGGAACATTAAGAGCCGATATGATTACTAAGGTTTTACAAGTAAATCACAGAATGTACAGGTATATAAAATAAGTGATGTAATACTCG
Organism: Tipula lateralis; assembly: GCA_963932295.1. Taxonomy (NCBI): domain Eukaryota; kingdom Metazoa; phylum Arthropoda; class Insecta; order Diptera; family Tipulidae; genus Tipula; species Tipula lateralis. Next base: position 41,008,112 of record OZ010736.1, read on the forward strand.
AAGATATACTTCGAAATTTTGAGAAAAATTGATGGCGCAGATGGACAAATTAATATGAAGATTCGAGTACAGTAAAAGTAAAGAAGTATAGTGTACTATGCAGTGTATCCCGGAACACACAATTTTATGTTTTGATGGGCGACACGAAAAATGGTAAAAACAATTGAAAGAATCATGGATGGTAACTGGAAAGGGTGCTTATTAAAACGACATTTGATAGAAAACGATTCGTGTAAAGTTTACAATGTATTTGAGGATATCTTCTGCTTCGCTGTAGCAAATATAGTGGGAGCAGAATAGAACTTGATATCCTTAACACTGCAAACAGTTTAACTCAGTACGGAAGTTTAACTCAGTATGGAAGATGGTGGTGTCGAATTGATGTGTGAAAGGGTTTTACGAGTAGTATACGTTGAAAGTTTTTAATCAAAATGATCGGCTTTGGTTTGGCCTGGACCCTCTACATATCACAAAAGGTGAATGTATATCAAGTTGTAGATACGTCTGAAAGTAAACCAATCACATACGAGTGACGCAATTTCAAACAAACGATCAAGGACAACAAAGATGTAAAAAAGGCACCCGGACATGATCTGATAAATGGAAAAATGATGTCAAATCTACCGGATAAATGTATCAAACTAATAACTTATATATTCAATGCTATAATGAAAACAGGTCATACTCCAGAAATCTGGAAAACTTCAGTTATTATAATGATTGCAAAACCTGGCAAAGATGAAACGCAAGTTAACGTTCAGGTTCCGAAATATATAAATGGCATATTAAAATGAAATCGAGGGTGCAACAAGGTTTGAGCATGCTTTAAAAGGTTATCATGTTTTTCGTTAGTTATTCAGATACGAAAAATTTAAAAATAACAGAACATAACATTACATTGGTAAACATATTGTGTTAATAAGGAAGATCCAATTTTTAATTGGTATTTTTGGCATTATTTTTATCAATAATATTAGTGTACTTGAGCGGAAACCTACGAACACGAGAGCAATGACCAAAACAGCTCGAACACCCAAATGGTGCCAATTTGATTCGTAAGTGTTTTTCATTTGCTGCAAGTTTTTGCGTTCCTGGCTTATTAAAAATGTTCTAAGTTTTGATACAAGCTACAGTCATTTTAGGGTGACGAAATACCCTGTTACGACTTCGCCGAAATTCAATCGAAATAATTTCGCTTCAATCTCAGGATTGTAAATAAAGACAGAACCTAGGATAAGTAACCTTGTATAAGCTCGGACAAACACAACACTAATATACACTTATAATTTACAATTCATTACACTTATCCATACATATACGACAACCAAGGCTTGTATTCTAGGTTTATATTAAAACCGCCTGGTTCGTCACAATCTGTGAGAATTAACTTAAGGTTATGAACATGTCAGAAAATCATTCTATTCTTCAAGTATATACGTCAAAGTAGATTATGGAATTTTTATTCCAAAAAATCGTTGGGCTTAACGAGAACGTTAACAAATACTACGATTAAAAAAATGGAAAGTTTGCGAAATGTAGAAAAGCATAAACGGTCGATGAAAATGTCTACAAGCGTTATATATAGAGAATTGAGTTAAATGTGTAGTTAAGTTTTGAATTTACCCAGTGATTGTTGGACGTAAAAAATATGTGTGTAATTCAATATTACTATTTTGAATTTTACTATGATTCAAAATAGTTTGACATTATAACATTTTCAGAAACTCAAAACGAAACTGTTTCGTAACTCAAATGTTTACAGCTATATATACGACTTTTATCTTTGTAGAACATTCCATTACCGTTTACATGTCTACATTTTGCGAAGTTACCATTATTTTCATTCGTCGTATTTTTTTCGCTCCGCCCATTGAGCGTTCTCTTTTTTTATCCTATTCGTATATTTAAAAAGCAATTTTGATAATTTTGAACTTCGTTTTAATTATCACAGATGTCTCTGTGATTCGTTACAATTATGACGAACCACAGTGACATCTATGAGAAAGATTTAAATATATAGTGATGAATAATAAAGTAAATAGTAATGTGATTTAAATTATTCGTGATGGTAATAAGGAATGTTTGATAAAGTGTTAATAATCAGAGCTCAATCAGTGCCGTGTTTATTTCCACAATCGAGTATATACCTTTCGATTCCTGGAGACCAACATTTACGAAATTGGTTTTAATAATCCATTTTTTCACTCAACTAAAATAGTTCCTTGAATGATAATAAATTTCATGAATTGCCATGAAAGAATGACTAAAGCCGAACACCTCAATAATTAGTATTGTTATTCTGCTATGCAACGTTGCTATGGTTTTATACCAAAAAAGACAGCACCAATTAGAACAGTTCATATTGATCGTATTTATTCGTCCTATTCTACCTCTGATAATAATTTTATTGTCTGGCTGATTCTGGAGTTCAAAAGTTGAAAATATTACCATTTCCAGTACTTGGTGGTTTGAACTTTCAAAACTTTAGACATGGTCAATATTATGTATGTACAGCGTTATAAGTGAGTTGTTTTGTTCAACTATGAGTTCTAGTTCTTCCATTATAGATTTTTACTAATTAAAGTTTGTACAGAAACTTTTGAATTTTTAAATTAATAAATAAGTGAGTGAAACATCCGAAAAACACAAAACACACTTGTTGGGTTCTTATATTGATAATGAGAGGCTCGAATTTAGAGGAATGAAGAGAAAACAACATTAAATTAAACACACAGGTAAAGAGGTACTTAATACAGTGAATCTGATGAATGGAGAACATTTAAGATAGCCACTTAATTGATTATTAAGAAGGCCTTTTTAACTACTTGACGATAATGAAACAGAAACAGTAACATTATGCATTTCAGTGCACTATAAATAGTTAGGCATTACACAGCCAAAATTTTCTTCTAATTACATATCAGGAGTACTGAGTGCCTTCGAGGTATAAAACTATCTTTGGATTGATTGCTACACTTCCTAATAATTTTTAGCCTATCTTTCGTATACTCTTATACTCATTTCTTATTTTTGTTTCCTTAATGACTGTTTAATTAAATTAATAATTGATATGCAAATTAATTATAACGATTCAAAAATAAAATTAAATAGATTTTGTTTACTTACGGAATATGAAAAACATTGAAGACTGTTATATGTAAGACATGTAATTAAGTTAAATTTTTATGATAAAATATGTATACAAAATTGTTAGAAAAATAATATTAAAAAGATAATAATCATAAAATGTTATGGTTGGAAAATTGCGAACAGTATAAATCGATTCGTAATTGGTTTTATATCGTCAGCTGGTTAAATTGTATGTTAAAATAATTTATTAATTAGTCCTATACTAATTTACGTTGAAGGTAAATGGATGGCGACTTGGTAAAGAGGATCAAATGTGTTCTGATATTTTAACCAGGAACTTTCCGCTCCAAAAAATTTAGCTTTATCTAATGCCCCGATTAATCGGTGAAAATTTAAATTTGTGGTTGTATGATCTCATTCACATATTTAAGACACCAATCGATAAATGTAATTACTAAACAAATAGTTAATAACCGCTTTCCACAGCACAACTGCTAGTACCGCCGATCGATATTTGCTATCAGAAAGGTATTGGTTTTGCTATTGCCCATTAGTCAGCAGACAAATGAATAAAATAAAATATAATCTGGAAATCTTTAAACAAACTGTCAAAATAAGTTGTTATCTGAAATCTTTATTTACAAATCATAAAGCAATTAACATTCTAATACAAATGTAAATACAAATCTAATGCTTATAAATATGATAATTTACATTTTGGGTGAGTAGGATGACAGAGCGAAAAATGAAGGGAAAATATGTTGATGAAATAAAAAACGAAAAAGCGAACATTTTCAAATTTAATTATCTCTAAAGAAATCTCTATTCGTAGAATTGATAACCAAAAATTTCAATAATTTTCAAAAAGTGTAGGCTTGAGTATCATACCTCCTGATGTTTTCATATCAATTCTAGCGAAGGCATAACAAAGTATGGTACAGATTCTCAAGAACAAAGATATGACATCTTATTTACCAATACATTGAGGCTTCTAATTTCCTTGAATAAAATTCTGTAAGTGACTCGTATACATAAAGTGTTCAAAACATGGTACAGATTTATCTTATAAAATTTAAAGACGATAACTTTTTAGGTTTCGATTTTCACATTTTATATTCACGTATATCGTTTTTCATTACATAATATGGTCTCAATTCAATTTGAAACATCAAAATATTTCTTAGTCAATCAATATGCGGCTTCATTAATATCTCTTTTGTTCGTTTGGTAAAAAATTCTAGAATGATGAATTCCTACAATAATAAATATTAATACTAATACGAGTATCACACAACTTTGATTGAAAATTTAATTTGCTAACAATTCGAAATAAAAAGAAAATCTTCAATTTCTTTATTCCAATAAAATCAACATGTTTACCAGTAAAAAAATCAATACCTTTTACCATTGCGGAAGGAAAAGTTTTGGTATAACACTCACTAATACCAATTTATAAATATTTTATTATTTAATTTTATTAAAATTAAATTCCATTATTTTCTATTGCTTAGTAAATATCTAATACAAGTTGTTATAACTTTTCACACATTTCTTACGAAATTTCTTTACTTATTCTGTCAAATACACCGCAGGTATAAAAATAAACAAGACAAGGGCAAACTATGTATTGTTTCCTTATAACGAAATGTCGGGGTTTTCCGTTTTGACAAACATAAGCTTTGATCATAGTGACTTATAATGTGAATTCACTTTTTTAAAACTTAAGCAAATTATATTTCATTGGGTATCTCTTTCCATCCAGTGATTCATTGTATTATACCATCTCTTTTATTTAATGATCCTTTCAGATTAAATAGCAAGATTTTATTAGTAACCTAATGCTGAAATTATTTCTACAAAATTTAAAAGCAATTGTCACACTGGGGATGGGAGCAAACAATTGTACAAACATAGCTTAATCAAAAAATTATTATTACCGTTTGTCGTTATTAAACCGGATGATCCATATAATAACTCGGAAGCCGCATATGAAAAATCATGAGCAGATTAAACCTGGAAAAAGAACGAAGTAAAAACTGGGGCAGATTAATAATGATTTTGCAGATTTATCAAATTTTCATGAGGAATTTGTAGTGTCGGAACGTTTCAAACACCATTTCTTTTATATCATAATGAGTAGATGCTATATAGAGGATTCTCATATTTTCTACGATTCGGTAGCAGAATGTTCAAAATTTGTTGCAGTTACTCAAAACAAAAATAAAATAAAACTTATTAGAATTGTGCCAGCTTTGTTTAAAATAGATATGTAAGAAAGCTAGATAACCCAAATCTATTACATCAATTAAGTGATAAACTACACAAAAAATGCCATAAAATATCACTTACCATTACATTATTCCCGCGTATTTCCAAATTTAAACAATAAATCGGAGTTAGACCGTTTTCCAGTAAAAGTGAGGTTACAATCCCATTGAATCAAGTTCAATCTGCGGTGTAAGGAGAACGTATAGAAAAATCAAACTATGTAGTATCCTTTATAATGTTGGTTCAGTCTTCGTGCACTTGACACCTTATGCATCATGACTATTTCTAATAACTGTTGAATCATTCTCGTCACACAACCATCACTTGGTAATAATATTCAATTTATAATTATAATCTACAAGCCGAAATGGAAAATTTGAATTGTGTGATTATAAAGAATTTAGTGATTTTAAAAATCAAATTATTTTGAAAAACCTAACAAGAGAGAGGTCAGTTTCCTGTGTTACATACTACACCACAGTAGTCGTGCCATGAAAGTTTCTAAATTGTATTTTCCGATTGAACTCCACTTCCAATTCAATTAATTAAATCACCTTTGTGATCAAGAGAAAACATACTATTCCTAGGAAAAGAGAGGTATACAGACTAGTCTTGTGCTAGATAGTATTGGAAAAAATTGTATGGCTTGGGACAAAACTAAGAGGTCATGATGAGATCATAAACCGACAGACATCTAAAATTGAACATAAGTTGGCTCATCTGTATTATGTTCCGTCATACGAGTATTAAGACTGTGAAAAATTGTCAAATAACTTCATAAAACAATGTTCTAATAATTTAGTTTCTGTGTCATTTGAATAAAAATGTTAACGACAGTCATGAACATAGTTAAGACTTATGTTGTTTTGTAGGCAACAAGCTTTAATGCTGATATAAAGCATAACGATAATAAATGTAAAAATATTATGTGTTTAATTAAAATGGAAAATAATGTATGAACTATGTATGCATTAAATATAAAGCAACATAAAAAAAATATTCTGTGAATTCCTATTCAACCATTAAAACTAATTTATAGCTAACAACATATTAGATATAAATTTTCCTCATTTATTGTTTTGTTTGAGTTTCGTCCAAAAATAGTGTCTGTAAGCAATAAACTTACCATTAAAAAACTATTAAGGATTTACGTATGTACTATTGTTTAAATAGTATTAACAATAATTGAACTGCCTGCAGTTAAATAACAATCTGTTTCTACTAATGTAAAATTCACAATTTGGAAAAATAGAATATAAATCCAAAAGTACAAGCATGTAATACGAGTACATCAATATGGAAATTGGAAAAACATGTTTAAACTTTGCGGGAATATTTAATATGTTAGCATATGTAAACTGTTTTTGCGTTTTGTTCGTGACAGAACATTTTTACTTTTCATAAATCATTTTAAATTAATTATCTAAAATTTTAAATTATAACGAATATATTTTGGGATTAATATGTTGTACAAATAATTAGTACAGGTATACGAAATAGACAAAATAATGATTTAATTTATGAGGTATATAAGACTATACATGGAGAAAATCCGTTATTTATATATATATATATATATATATATATATATATATATATATATATATATATATATATATATATATATCGTGTTTGAATTTTTATTGTGCCCGAAGCTCGTCTCAATCATAAAAATGATTTTTGTGAAGTTCCTAACTAATATCCAAACTCCCAACAGTGTTTATTCAAAAAAGCATAAATGTAGACAAAGTACCCAATATTCAAAATATCAAAACCAAATAGACTTTAATATACCGTTTATATAAATATAAATATATATAAGTACGAGTATATATATGATACGGTTAAAGCCCGAAATGCGGCGAATGCCCGAATTTACCGGTAAATGTCCGAATTTACCTATCCCTTTGGTAAATGTATGTTCAATTTACGTTTATCTGCAAATTTAGACTATATTCTCATATACTCTTTAATTTTTTTTATTAATAAATAATTTCTCGTTGTAGACCCTAGAATGATTTCGTTGCAGACCCTAGAATGATTTCCTAGAATTGTAAAGGCTAACGGCTTCGGTAACTCTCACGTGCACGCGGAAGGTCGCCGCGCTCCTCCGAGGGGCTTTAGATTTCAACTTCGAGGGACGTAGATGCCGGGATAAGCAAACATGTCGCACTGCGTGCCGCACGTAGGAACGGATTGTATGGAATCTATTTATGGATTTCAGTACATTTCCGTTCACATTTTGGTAAATTCGGACATTTACCGGTAAATTCGGTCATTCGCCGATTTCGGGCTTTAACCGTAACATATATATATATAAATATAAATATATATATATATATATATATATATATATATATATATATATATATATATATTTATATATTTATATATATATATATATATATATATATATATATATATATATATATATATATATATATATATATATATATATATGTATATATATATTTGTTTATTATATTTCTGTTCTTCGTTAGCCATTCAGAAACTCGTCTTCAGCGAGAATACAGGAAGAGTAGGTCTTATCATAAACGTAACCAATTCAAAATTAAAGCACTTCAAAAACATATTTAAGCATCGTTAGTTTAACAAATATTTATAAAAACTAAAACATATTTTAGCTTTTATAAATATTTTTGAATATTAATATTATTTTTATACTTATTTATTGTATTATTCTTAGAAATGTTGAGTTATTTGGAATTTTTACTTTTATATTTAATTTAAAATAATTGTATTTTTCATTTATTTGAGATAATAGACAATAAATTTAGCACGGTATGATTATGCTGGTATATTGTATTTGTAAACTACAAATAACAGTTTTTAATTTGTTCAGTAACAAATACCTTAAATATCATAACAAATAGTTTAAAACTACGAATGTATCTGCCTTGCTAAACTTCTGAAAATATTTTAATTTATGTTTTCATGTAAACCCAAACTAACAGTAGCTAGAATCATACAATAATCAGCTCGGTAAATAGATTACCAGATAATAACACAAAACATAAATACTGGAAATCTGGAATAATTTTTTCCGTAATTTTGAAATTACCTTGAGTAAAACTTATATTGCGCAGTAAATTGAAATGCTTATGTGTAGATGAAGTAATAATGACTGTTATTTTAAAACCAGGAGTTATTGAATCTATCAACAATAATTGAGCTGTAATAGTTCCATTCAGATTATCGAATAACGACATGGCCAATCTTTTAAGTATAACTTAAAAAAGAAAAAAAATTAAGTTATTTTATCCATGTATACATTAAGTAAGATTACAGCAGAACCGACTTAAATACAGAGCCTAAATATTAAAAACTGAGCTTTAATTAGAGGAGGTTGAATAGAGGAAAAACGTAAATTCGCATACGCAATACAATGTATATGGAAAAAAAACACTTTTTTTAATTAAATATTTCAGTGAAAATTGTAACGAATTTAACATTTTGATCTTGAAATCATATTAAGAATATTTATATTATGTGTCATTTGAATATTTTTGCATAAAATCAATTAAATATATCGTAAATAATTGAATTCATGTTTCGCACAAAAACTTTTAATATTTTTACGCACAAATACATACATACATACTATCATATGAAAAAAAATTATTCTGTTGTATATACGCATGTGCAAAATAATATATCGATTGCGTACGATCAATAAGAACAGAGTCATCTCTATTTAAAAAAAGTTAAACTGCTACTAAAAAGCTTCTATGTTATTGACAAAAACTATTCGATTTGAAAATTAAAAATTTCGAAATAATTTCAAAACGATGTAAAATAAATAAACATATTTATTTTAAATTTAAAATTTTTACTTATCACTTGTATCTAAAAACGGAAAAACTATTAGAATCTCACTATAATTCTATAGCAATTAAAACTAGAATCGAATAGTAGAATTATATTGTATAAAATTGTATCTTAACCGCTATTACATTTAACAGGATACAATTCTTTAATATATTCTCGAATTGGAAGAAAATTTGATTTTATAAGAATAAATATATATATATATATATATATATATATATATATATATATACAGAGGAAATATATATACATATATATATATATATATATATATATATATATATATTTATATTTATATATATATATATATATATATATATATATATATATATATATATGTATATATATATATATATATATAAATATATATATATATAAATATATATATATATATATATATATATATATATATATATATATATATATATATATATATATATATATATATATATATTTATGTATATACATACCTCCATATAAAATTTAACCGTTAAATTGAATTAAATCAATAACAAATTTTGCCTAAACCCAACGGCTTTTTGAATTGTAAAAATTCATGCTTTCTATTGATCTCGAAAGCATATTTAAAACTTTTATCCTGAATAAATTAAATTTTAATAGAATTACTTTTATCTATATTGAATTAATAATTTTAATTAAAAATTATTGTGATATGTGAAACTATTAAATTCATTTTATAATGAATGTTAGGTGTCTCTTATAAAGCTTATCCGCCATGTCATGTGTCTTGTTTTTGTTTTTAGTGGGTACAACAATAAACACTCATCATTTCATTATTTTACTGCTAAAATTATTATTTTTTAAATTACAGTTACGTTTTATTTGAATAGTTTTTAGAATATAAACATATTTCAATTAAGTAACGGTTATTTTGATTTGAAATAAAACGAAAATTACGCAGTTAGATAAAAATTAAATGTGCTGTTTGTATGGAGAACTCTTTATCTTTTATATCGACATGACATATTTTTGGATTTTGTTTTTAGTGGATACAACAAAATATGTCGCATCATATTGTTATAATCAAATTAAAATTAATTTCTCTCATAATAATTATGTTTTATTTCTGCTCAAAAATAATATTTATAAATTATAAATAAATTTCTATTTGCCTTAAAATTTAAAGATAATTTTTGAGGTTAGATTCAAAACTGTGTCGCTCTTATTGGTTTTTAAATATAAGATCGACATCACAAACACATATACAGATTTGACTGTGCATTCAATATTATAAATTCATATTGAATTTTAATTTATGTTTTATGATTAAGATATCTTGGTAATTGTATTTTAGATGTAACTATCTTCAACATTTTATGTATTTAATGTTGTAAAATCAGAAATCAAATACAAAATTTTTTTTTCATAAAAATGATTTCCAAAAATTGTATTTTTACATTGCTCCTTAGAGGAGGTACATTTTACACTTTCCCATTAGAATAAAGCTCAACAAAAATACGACATATTAAAACGGCTCAAATAAAGATGGCTCGATTATACTCTGATAATAATCTAAATAAAGCTCAACAAAAAATACGACATATAAAAACGGCTCTAATAAAGATGGCTCTGATTATAGTCGCCGATTGTAACCTTAATGTCTAAGAGAGTTTCTCATCACACCACGGTCTCAAGATCGATTCTCGCCGTTGATTGACCAAAAACTAACAGGCATAAAAGGCGATTGTGTGTAAAACCACCTACACCTGTGTGGCCTGACCACCTACAATGTGCACCAATCGTTATTACTTTGTTCGTAAGGTCTTAGTTGAGACGCGGTAAGCGCCGTTTACGGCCTCTAAGCCACAGATTATTATTTATACATTATTTATATATAAAGAGGTGACAATGGTAATGTATATGTTAAGTGATATGTAGTGATATTTTACAGTAATAATGAACCTGATATTTTATACGTATTGGAAGTTTGTCCTAACTTTCCTAACCCAACAACAAAAACATTTATATTGAGAATGTAGTAGTGATAAACCAAAACGTGAATGAATCTTCATTTAGGCGAAATACAATTATGATTTCGTTAAAGCAATATGAATTTAAAAATGAAACGTTAGAACATAATAAATATTTATAAGATGAAATATGAACCATATTTTTCATGAAAAATATACATTTTACATATAACTAATAACAATATATCCAGGAGATAATATGAACACAGATATTGGAATGAAAATTTTGTATTCCTGTAGGATAACAAAATAAAAGTAGGAACTACCTAGTAATAAATGTTTTTAGGTGACAATTTACTTAGAAATCAAAGATTTTCATGAATTTTCTTTGAATAAAAGAAAAAGGTTACCATACCTGAAATGGCTATTTTCTAACCAGGTCTGGCCTGAACTTTTCAAAACAAACCGGTTCTTTGAAAAATCTAAGTGAGAAGGTTGTTAGTATTGAATGTTCAACATTAAATACTAACTAACCACCTTCTCACCTAGATTTTTCAAAGAACCGATTTGTATTGAAAAGTTCAGGCCAGACCTGGTTAGAAAATTGCCATTCCAGATGTGGTAACCTTTTTCTTTTATTCAAAAATTCATAAAATGTTTGATTATGATAAAGAACGATCAAAGAATGGTTGTGTATTGATTATTTTACTCCTCAAACCATTAGTAATTTTTGATTGGAGAAGTGTTAGCCGTCTGCGTATATTAAAAAATAATTATGAAAATTTCCAATTTCAGTGTTATTTTTATTTGTTTCAAATTATTTGTTAAATGTCAACATTTCGGCAAATTCAATTAAAAGTTATACTCATATTTCATCGTCACTAATACATTTAAACACATTTAGTATTTAGAAAAAACTTCATATTGCTATATTGAAATATGAAGTTTTTCCTAAAACCGTCCTCAATATTTATTGTTGGATTTTAGGACAGTTTAGGACAAACTTCCCGCAAATATATTTTATTGATGATATCAGATGATACTGCCGAAAGTGTGGCAAAGTGCAAAGTTTTGTAAATAGGAGATCAGTAATTGCCCGACATGGTAATTCTTTGATAATTATACTGGCTAAAATGAAAATACGTTTGTCAGGATATATATGTATATACATATATATATATATATATATATATATATATATATATATATATATATATATATATATATATATATATATATATATATATATATATATAATATATAAATTGGTAGGTTTCACATAACCTGATAAAATATTAAGTTTACCCAAAAAACTACGTATTTATTTAGGCTTTCATTTAAATATGTACATTTAGAGCACGAGAATTATTCTACTCAACATCTGCCCCGTATATGCAGATAAGTCCAATTGGAATATATACTAATTCTTAATGCTATTATTTGTGTGGTAATCTACATTTTTTCTATATGATTTATAAATAATATATAAAGTTTTTTTTCGTGGCGATTAAATTTTTTTCTTTTTTTCTCAGGGCTTGATTGGCTCATTGTGACATTCCTTCCCAGACGTACACTCTCAAATCCAAAGCCTGTTGGTTCTTTAAATGAAGTTCGACGTTTCCTCAAGGTCGTCAGTTTATCTTCAAATAGGAATTGTGATCCAAAGCTGTAAAGTCTAAGGGAAGAGTATGAAGAACAGGAGCACAAGAAGTGCTCAACAGTTTTTTCTTCTCTTCCCGCACACGGTTCGCAGTTTGTGATGTTTCCAATTTTCATTCGGAACATATCATTATTCAGGGAACTTACAGGGATAGAATGGCCAGCAAGATCCTCAAATTACGTCGATCATAATTCAAAAGGACTCTTTGTTGATTTATGAGCAATAGAGATTTTGGGTAGCTGACAAGAGATGAGGTTATCCTATCTTTTCTGGTGTAACAGTCGATATCTGTTTCAAAATATAATGAAGTCACTCCAAAAGCTGGCTCAGGTCTCACAAAAGTGGGAGATGCACCCGAAAAAGCCATAATTTATCAGCGGATACGTTTTTTGATACCCATAAATTTTCGAACTTTAAAATTTTTGAAGAAAAAAAACGGCTATTTTATGAATCCATTGTTTTTCTTACTAGAAGGAGTACAATACATAAGTATAATTTACTAGGTATTTAGCTAGCGGTAATAGTCTGGTTCGCTGAATATCGTTTAATGTTTAAATTGAGGAAATCACGGCATGCAAGACTATATCAGAGATGTAGGACTGTATATTTACTACAGCTTCAAAGAAATGGTATTATCAAAAATTAAATACCGAAATCTCTTAGAACAATTAAGTGCTTGAATATGCAGATGATATCTATTTTTTTAAAAGTAACAATGAGTCCAAAGAAATGTTTAATCCGCTGAAACAGAGTTTGTGTTACTCATAACTTATGGTAATAGTGTAGTAATGCTATTAAGGTGTACCTTACTTACCGCAAGTAATAATGGTTTGTAGCATCTACATTTACTTCTTCAATTGTAATATATTACATTGATTTTATAAGGAAGTACCACCTTTAGTAAGACTACGATGCGTCCCACGGCCACAGTGGTTTCACAGAATTGAAAACAATCTTTAATTGGTATCTCGATTTGTGTCCTGAGTTGAGTCCTGTTCAAAACCGACCAGCTTTAAAAAGTTTATTTTATTATTGTATTTAATATGTTTAACTTCTATCTTAATATTTTTCATTAATACAAGAGTTTTTGACATTTTTTTGTGGTTAGGATTTTCATGCATTAGTATTTGACAGATCACGCGGGATTTCAGACAAGGTGTCAAAGAGAAAGATGCTCAGTATGCTTTGACATTTCATAACTGAAGCCGAACGATCTGCCACAACGTCGAATTTTCAGTGAATGGGCCCTAGAAAAGTTGGCAGAAAATCCGCTTTTTTATCGACAAATTTTGTTCAGCGATGAGGCTCATTTCTGGTTGAATGGCTACGTAAATAAGCAAAATTGCCGCATTTGGAGTGAAGAGCAACCAGAAGCCGTTCAAGAACTGCCCATGCATCCCGAAAAATGCACTGTTTGGCACTGTGTGGCAATGTGAATGGCGATCGCTATCGTTCGATGCTAACAAACTTTTTGTTGCCAAAAATGGAAGAACTGAACTTAGTTGACATGTGGTTTCAACAAGATGGCGCTACATGCCACACAGCTCGCGATTCTATGGCCATTTTGAGGGAAAACTTCGGAGAACAATTCATCTCAAGAAATGGCCCGGTAAGTTGGCCACCAAGATCATGCGATTTGACGCCTTTAGACTATTTTTTGTGGGGCTACGTCAAGTCTAAAGTCTACAGAAATAAGCCAGCAACTATTCCAGTTTTGGAAGACAACATTTCCGAAGAAATTCGGGCTATTCCGGCCGAAATGCTCGAAAAAGTTGCCCAAAATTGGACTTTCCGAATGGACCACCTAAGACGCAGCCGCGGTCAACATTTAAATGAAATTATCTTCAAAAAGTAAATGTCATGGACCAATCTAACGTTTCAAATAAAGAACCGATGAGATTTTGCAAATTTTATGCGTTTTTTTTAAAAAAAAGTTCTCAAGCTCTTAAAAAATCACCCGTTATATGATTGGAGACTCAGCTATGATGATTATTATATAGAGTTGAATAAATGTGAGATTATACGTGAATGGTGTTGCTTTACTTGCTAACAGTATTTACTTTAAGTAAAAATGTAAGAAAAAAGTTCAAGTTACGTATAAGTTGTTATATGATTTAAGTTTATAACACATATACATATTAACATTACATACATACGAGTTTCGTAAAGAAAATGGAAAAATTTTGTTTTCTCCTTAAAATTAATTCTTTTCAAATTATGTCTAATTGTAGCTTAAACGAATATCATGTTAACTAACATACTCTTAGAAGTAGAATTACGTCAACTATCTTACTTTTATTTAATATTCAAATATCATATTATTCTAAGCACAATAGTATGATATTTGATGTATGCACGTATAATCTTATTTCATAGAATAATGTATAATCATTTTTCTTATATATTCAAAATAAGAGTTATGTCTGTAAAATTACTGAATATAACAGACTATTTATATAATCTTCTTAACACATTCTAAACAATTTAAATGATTCGAATGAAAAATAGTAGCTGAGCTTAAAGTTTAAAATCGGATTGAAAATAAATGATGATACCAGCAACAACTATGAGGGTGATTATAAACTAACCCTTATCGAATGTATTGAAACAAATCATGGATTTGTTATGGTGGATATAGTAAGGATTTAACATCAATTCAAAAATTGATTCTATATAGGTACTATAGATCATCTATAGAATTGTATATTTTATAATATGATATAGGTAGTACACGGACTGGTCAAAAATTAAGTGTTATAAAAGATATGAGGCCACCGATAGTAGGACTCGTGTTAATGAGGCATAGTCATTCATTAAAGTATAACCTGTAGGAGTCACTTTATATGAATAAAGTGTTTTTGCGCACACGAGTTAAGGACTTTTTGGGTTAAGGACTTTAAGGGTTTTTGTTCTCGCTGATTACAACAGTAAGAAGAACTACCCCGTGTTGGAGTGTGTACGTTAATAATTAATAACATACCCTTATCACTTCTCGACACAGTTACTTTAATAGTGAAAAATATATCTTCGTACAGATAATTTTGTAGTCATTTACTTCTTCGAACGAGTGATTTAGTATAACATTAAATTTTTATAAGAAAATCTATATCAGTTAATAAAAAAAAGGTCAAACTGTTCATTTTACATAAATGTTAAATGATTCGAGAAATATAAAAATGGCTGTTCTGTCGAAAATCAATAAAAAATCACACACTGAATGTTTGAGGCGATATAAAAGGTTGTAATTTGATAGATTTGGTTATGTTTGAAAGGTTAAATGATATTTACTCAGATTCATGCATAAATTATAATTCGAGACTGGGAAATAACTCTAAATTCAACAATTCAATTTCATGTATCTTCTACTTGACAGTTAATTTTTCCGAAGTATATTTACTTTGAAAACCCTGTGGGTGGAGGCATTCGTGTTTCGTAAATTTTACAAACGAAACATGAGAACCAAAGAATACTATCACAGTATCCAGAGCTTGTCCTAGGAGAAAACAAAATAAGGTTGGATCGCTAGGCTAATCCGTAAAAACCATAATTGTTAAAAATATCAAGCCATAAAAAAAATCGGTTACCGACAAATCAACAATTATTCCCCGCTTAAGTACCCGGAAACGAGATTAAGGATCGGCACTTGAAACGGAATGAAACACAAGATCAGGAATGAAAGCGAGTACGCTGGCTCGGTCATGTTCTGCGTGCTGATCAGAACCGAATGATACAGTGATCTTTGAAGGGAGAGCCGCCTTTCGGTAGGCGAAGAGGTCGCTGTCGGCGACGAAAGCTCCGCGGCTTAGAGAACGATCTGGCATCTTCTGGTTGCTTGCAACAGTATGAAGAGCTGGCTCGTGCTCGAAATAGTGGGAGTCAGATTGTTGACACGGTATGGGCCCACAATGGCCTGTAAATCCGTCAAAAAAAATTCACTTTGAAGCAAATCATATTTTAATACAATTTTAGAAGATTCTGGAAGATAAACCAAGGCCTACCAAGGACAAATTAAGATGACAGCGTATTTGAATCAGAAATCGGTAAATCCATATAATACGACGATGGCGGCTATTATCAGAAAGAACACCATTGGCACTATTCCGAAAGAAAAATATAATAGCAGGAGATCAATAACGACTTTAAGTAGCCTATCATGTTTAAAAAAGAAGCAATTTTTGCACCCTGCAAAATTTTTTGCACCCTGCAATTTTATTAAATTAGGTTTCGATCATTTTACAGGTGAACATTCAATTCACGATTCACAATAGAATTTCATACCTGCAGGAAAATGCGGGAGATAACGGGAGCTAACTAAAAGTCACCTTCATAGAATGTCTAAGCTGCAAAACATTCATAGAATCTTCATTCCTCCCAGCGGAAAAGAACAAACATGACTACGTGAAATTTAATATTTTTGCAACAGTGAAAAAGTTCACTGTAGCCTTGTTGAAGAGAATTAATAAAAAACACATTGTTTATGTCTGATTACAAGGAGCATATTGGAAAATTATGTCATTTCTTCCCACCTACAACAATTTATGTTGTGTTTATAATTCATCTTATTTTCTGGTCAATTAATGAAACTCCAATTTTTTTATTCTACTGCTGTTGATTTTAGAAACCGTTTTAAAGGAAAGAACTTTATCCTCCAGCATCATTTTGTTGGTTTAATTATTTACAGTAATTTGCTTATTTAATTTAATTTTAAAAATTAAATTAAATAAGCACTGCTTCTCTGGCGTACAAGAAAGACCCGTGAGTCCTTCCGAGAAATAATCAAGATATTAAGAAATATTTGTTGCTGATCCTAAAATTTTCGAAAACTGAGTAAATTTATACAGCACAAATTCTCATAAACAACCGAGTTTTCTTCTGAAAATTGATGCTTGATGGTCTCTTGAGAAAATACATACAATGTTCATGAAGTTTATTGTGCGTATAGCTGAAGTCGATATAAAATACGTGTGTCGATTGGCATATATAGTAAGAAAGTGTAGATATATTATTGTATATAAAGATATATTGGCCAAACGAAATTAAAAACTACTGATTTATGGTGAAACATTTTTGTTTTGTTATATTGTAAAGAAACAAAGTCTTTATTCATTTCACGTATCGATAAATTGAAAATATCAAATTTCAGTCAAGCTTTTTATTCAGTTATGGTTCCTTTAAATACGAATTTGAATGTTGTGCAAATATTTTATTTAAAAATATCACAAGCTCTATTGATTGGTAAATATATTGATAAAATCACAATGAATTTCTTAATTTAAAATAAATTAAAGTAGAAATATTGAAAGATAAAATGAAAATGCTCGTAATATTTACCAACGCAGTAAACGTCATAAGAATCAGTAATCGCGTGTTTATAGTTATACGTAATTGTGGTCAAAAACGCAAAGTAGAAATTTGAGTTGAGTGTTGAATAACTCTAGATGAGGAAAAAGGTAATAATAGAAAGTGAGCCAACATCATCGAAACCAGTTGTATACACAACTACAATAACGCATGGAAACATCGCGAAACATACCGCACCGAAATGTATGCAACACCACATTTATTGTAGTAAGCAGAATTGAGAGATCGAAAATCCATCCGATTGGTATATAACCAGTATCGGACAAATTTGATTTTAACCAGTGAAGTGAGGACTTACAACAAGAAAGCCGCTAAGCCTTCCGAGTTGAAAATCTTCGATCGCATTTTTTACCAGATGGTCGCATCGGTTGCCAATATTTCTAAAACATCTATTTCAGCATTGAAATATGCAGATGGTGCTTTTGTGGTGGATCCATATTTGTAGGCCGACGTACTGGCAAACGTCTTCACTTCGAACTCGACCTTATAGTTATCCCAGATGGAGTTGCGCCTCCGTCAATTCCGTATTGTGGTTCTAAAATGGATCCTGTCAACATCTCGGAGGAAATTGTTTTCAGATACCTGAAGACAATGGACATAAATAAGGCCACCGGACCTGACGGAATTCCTGTTCGACTATTGAAGGAGTTTGCCAGTGACTTGGCTCCAATATTAACTAAAATTTTTCTCCTTTCTTATAAGCAAGGTAAATGCCTGGAAGGGTGTGATGGTGCAAACGGTTTTTAAACGTGGTGGTGATAAAACTGACCCTTCAAACTACCGGCCAATATCAATTGTGTCAGCCGTGGCTCAAGTTTTTGAGCAATGCATTAACCAACAACTGGTGAATTATCTTGAGATCAATAAAATAATTTCAGATCTCTTGACGTATGTTGTAAGCAAATCGAATCTCGCCCTTGAGCACCACGGAGTAGCCTTTGCAATCGCTTTCGATATATCCAGGCATATTTTACAAGGTTTGGCATGAGAAAATCATTGGCAAACGGCTTGTAGAAAGTTTGTAGTCAGTTCACGAGTTAAGTTCTTGTAATTCACTAGTACTGTCGCGACACAACTAAACATATATATACGAATCGCACAGTATGAACATCAAGTCCGGTAGCATATTCCTGATGAGATAGATTTGATCTTCTCGATCACACGGTCATTCAATGACGTCATCAGATCGAAACCGGCCTAGTGGATTACAAGATACAAGGTACAACTCGGATTTTTACAATACATTCAAATTTACATAAAGCTACACGCTTTCTACAATGGTGACTCCGACGTGAACAGGCTTGTATTAGATGACCATTAAGTAGATAAAAAGCTTTCTCAAAGATCGAAAAATCATCGAAAAATGATCGACTTATTGGATAGCACAGTGAACTTTATCCACAGTTTTGCTGATGATGCAACATTGCACTCTTCTATTTCATTTCAGGTCGAGCCTATAAAACCTTTATTAGACCTTGTATAGAATATTGCAGTCAGGTTTGGGGTGGAGCTATTTATATATTTCGAGTTGTGTTCTTGTAATGCTATAACTTTAAATAACCAGTCACAAAGACTTCCAACAACTCGGCATTGGTGATCCTTGTACGTTTCTGTTTAAACAACAACACTACACGTCAATACCTTCTGACACAACAACCTCCGAAAAAGATTTCATACGACCTCCTGTCCATAACAACTTGGCAACTTCTCAATATCTGCCTTCTTCAACGGTTTTCTCAAAGCACAAATATTTCCAGGGAGTTCGTCACATGCTGCAACACAGCCAAATATCACTAAGGTGGGTGAATACGGGTACGCACAAATACAGCATGCAGCCAGTCAAGATCGTTCCATGCTGCAACTAGCCTAAAATCACTAAGCGGGCGAAATCCGGCACCCCAACCCTATAACGGCTATTAAATATAGAATAACACATACAAACATGAATCAAAAACGGAGGGAAACTACTTGCGTTCTAAGTAGGTACCAAAAAAAATAATAATATACGTCACATGGCGTAACGAAACCGGCCTACCGAATTACAACAACATTAACATAACATCATCATACATCACAACTTCGAATAACCATTCACAAAGACTTCCAAAAACCCGGCGCTAGAAAACATGAAATTTTAGATAATGATGTTATGTCAAGTAAATCTGAAAATTTAGTTTTTTGATTAACCGCCCAGGTGGCGCAGTGGTTAAAGCTGCGGCAGTTCGAGCGGGAGGTACCGGGTTCGAATCCCGATAGGGGCAGGACGTAAAAGAGATTTTTCACCACTTGATTACGATTGGTGGTGTGAATGAACACAACTATGACCACCTGTTGGAGTGCAGATTCCATAGGCTGACCCATCTTCCATGTCAGTACTATAGGCTGGCATGGAGCTATGCAATGTGCAGATGGTTAGGTAAATAGGACCTATAGCCGTACGTCCTCGATTTGGCTGCAAAGCGTAAGGTAAGGACGTAAATAAGCGAACCGCGAAAGAGTTGGGAGTGCCTCGTGCCCCGAAACAGATTGTACAGATAAAAACCAACAAACAAACTTTACGAATTCCATCATTAAGGTCGTGACCGATTGTGGAGCATTAGCAAAAACTTTATCTTCGACGTGGCCCCAAAGAAAAAACTCTAAATGTAATAAATGGCAAAATATCGGTGCCCAATTGCGATCACCTCTTCGAGATCAGGAAGCTTTTCTTGCAAAATCACCATTATTTTGTTGCTTGCATGGCACGTAGCGCCGTATTGTTTAAAATAAGCATCATCCACATCAATATCTTCCAATTCTGGCCATAAAAAACATTAGTCATAGCTCGGTACCTTAATCCATACATCGTAACAATTGCACCAGCACCTTTTTGAAAAGGTAAGGTCAAATATCATCGCCAGCCCAACAACCGCACCAAACAGTGACATGTTGAGGGTGGAGAGGCTTTTCAACAATCATTGGATTTTCTGAGCCCCAAATGAGACCATTCTGCTTGTTAATGTAGCCTATACAATGTGAAAAGGCCCACCTCATCAATGAAGATTCTTCCATAAAAATCCGGATCATTTTGAAGCATTTGAAGGAACCAATCAGCGAAGGTACGACGCTTATTGATCGGCTTAAACTCTTGTGTTAACTTTAAAAGTCTTAAGACCTAAGTCTTTATATGTAGAATACATGAAATTTTCAAAGATCGACCAAACGTCTAATTCCAAAGATCGACGAGAAATCGACAAACCTGGGTTTTCTTCAACACTACAGGTTTCAGCAGCAATACTCTCAGTTGTTTTTGAGCGACGCACACGGCTTTGATTTTTTAGATCAGTAACTGTTCCAATAGCTCAAATTTTTCCACCAGTTTCCATATTGTCACCCGAGAAAGGTGCTTCACCAAATACAAAAAGTGCTTAAGTTTGGCGAACTGGGACGATGCTTCAAAAGCGACAATGAATATTATTCAATATTTATTTCTCTTCTTGTTGGAATATTATGCTAGCATCTTCAGAACTATTTACATTCATAAAATTGATTTCTAAGTAAAAGTAAACGTAAAAATATATTCGAATAATTATGTTAAAATATCCGAATAGTCAAAATTGGTCGAATAATCCGGATTATTCAAAGATCGGATATCCCGATTGGAAACCCTACTTGAGCCCCAAAACAAATGGCATAAAAATAAAAAAAATAAAATTTTTTTTTTGATTATTAGATTTTTAATGGTTCAATCTCAAACTTTATTAATAATCTAATTAATTAGGCTTAGAAATTTATTTAATTAAAACACGATATAAACTATAAATAAGGATATAATAAAGCACTATTTCTTTAAAGTTATGGATTTCTTTGAATTTTTCCCAAGTTGTATAAAGTACAAGCTATTAAAGTGCCTCATACTTAGATGCAAATAGAAAAATTCAAAATATTTTCATTTTCCAATTTACACCAAAATTTGTTTCAGAAACAATACAACGTAGAGTGGGTGGCAATAAAACCTGTAACGTATCTTATATATTTATATCGATTTTTAAAAATAAATATGTAGCTATAACTTTTTATTAATAATATTTTTTACAGACAATATTTAAATTACCATCGAATAAATTTTGCTGTTTATATTTATTGTTCTTGGAATTATGGAATGGTAACTGTATGAAATGTCTAAAATTCTGTATATTGTTTTGAGCACCTCATATAAACTTATCAATTAAGGATCCAATTGTTTTTCACTGTGTAAGGGAAAAAAGCTTTTATTTTAAAATTAAATTGGTGTTACATATTTTATTTTTTGAAGCAAAAGCATTTCTTATGTATATAATATAAAATATATTAAAGGGTAGATAAGTAAATGAATCTAGAATTGATATCAAACCTGTCCTTGTTGGTATGAAAATCTAGTACAAAAGTTTAAATATTTACCCAATTGTTCGATAATTAAAACGACAGTATAAATTATTACGGAGATGCCTCGTTACACCACGGTCTCCTAAATTAAGGAACAATAAGGTAATGTCGAGATTCAACTTATATTTTATAGGAGACTTTATCTTATAAGATAAATTATGAATCAATAAATAAAAATACATATATCATACTATGCCACATATTGGTGTGTCAGTTAGATAACTTTTTGAAGTATGCCCACCGGGCAATAAAGCGGTGAAACAATAATTTGACACTCAAAAGAATTTTAATTTCAAAAGAATGAATGTAGCTATTCGATTTTGAATGGTGTCCAACAGCGTAAATGCACGTGGACGTGTTGGTTTATTCAGTTTCACAAAATCTAGACCTCACTACACAAACTGCATTAAAGGCTTTTCATTTCTAGCCAAGAATAATTTCTTACCGTTCGGTAGAAGAGTCACCAATTTGAAAGTAATTTTTCAACATTTCCCAACTTCACTCAAGTGTTAAGTAACCCATTTCGTAAATGTCAAACATTAAACTAATGTTCTATTATAACACGCATGATATAAGTGTTGCCGCACTCGAAATAACCAGTATAAATGTTAAGATCACCCGTACGAAACAATGTACTTCAAATAAAAAGTTGTATATAAGTGTCGAACGAGCTAGATCACCTAAAATCGTTGTAAGATTTCACAAATGAGGGAAAAACTTAACACACATAAAAAAATTGGGATGTACTATACGAGTATCTATAGATGCTATTCTTAACAGAATTCAATTTAATAAGTTTACTAACAAAAGAGGAGATTTTTGCTAAGAACTGAAATTATTTTATCTAGCCGTGCTTTTTCGAAATGTTCAGGCAAGTCTAGCGACAGTTTAGACAACCAAGTTAGTACGTAGGCGTAATAATGATTGTGATGGTTTGGTGTGCTATGGTTAAAAATGGTCTCCTTCCGAAATGTGTTCCCTTTTTTACAACAAACAGGACTACGAACCAGCCAATTGTCAAAATAGATAGTGTTTAATCATGAATTAATTCCTTAGATATAACAAACGGTGTATGTGATGTGAGTGTCAACCAAACATTCCAATATTCATCGTTACCCGTTAAAGTGATTTCTTTGAAGACATTGTAGTTTTGAATGTTTGTTCTAAATATAAAAACGGACATTAAGACATTGATAGCTGCCTTAAACTTGTGCATTTTATACTCAAACGGAAACTTAAAACGGGAGAACGAATTTCACTTCCTGGATGTTCGATAAATAAATGCTTGCTTTACACCTTCAGTTCGAGGTTTCGGCAGCTTCACCGTAAACCTATGCACATTGACAGGTCCTCGTTTTACTCGTCCTGGTATAACAAATGGTGGTATTTTCTCCTTTAATTCGGCAGAACATTTACCATTTATCAATATACAGAACACGCAGAGTTCTGCAACATATTTGCAGTGCTGTAGGCTGTCTACTAGTCTAGATTTTTCGTAAGTCTAGAGTTTCGTATTATTCGGATGACACGCCTATTCTACACAGCAATATTCTATATAAGGTCTAATAAAGGCTTTATATATCTGGAGAATCTGATGCGAACTAAAAAACCGTCTGCATCTATTGAGGAACCCGAGTTTACGTGAAGCTGATTTGGCCAATGCGATAATTTATAACAAAAACAAACGTATAACAAAAACAAAGTTGGGGACTTAACTGATCCCTGAGTGACTCCTTCATTTGGGGAGTGTGTCGATGCGACCATCTGGTAAAAGTTGCGATCGAAGATTTTCAACTAGAAAGTCGTAACGGCTTTCTTGTTGTCAGCTCTTTTCGCTTCCTTAGCACAGATTTTTTTATAGATATTCTTCAAACGAAATTTCGTTACGCTTATATTTCATATGAGCAGATTTATTTTATCTGGCTGCTTTGGCGGCTTCTTTTGAAAAGATTTTAAAATTAGGATTGGAAAAGGATGATGGGATATATTTACTCATTCCATGTAGAACGGTTTGTCTATTTGATTGTTATTATATAAAAACAATGGCTCTTCCACGGGAAATGTTGAAAAAATGACCATCATTGTCAGTCTCGTTAAAATGCCATATAGATGCCTTGGCTGCTGTC
Source organism: Tipula lateralis (assembly GCA_963932295.1). NCBI lineage: Eukaryota > Metazoa > Arthropoda > Insecta > Diptera > Tipulidae > Tipula > Tipula lateralis. The sequence goes on from OZ010736.1 coordinate 41,032,801, forward strand.
TAAATTCTGGTGGTGTTGCGACAGATATTTTTACGGTTATCAGGTTGTAGTCAGAATTTCCAATTCCAGTCTCGACACGCGCTTGTTTAATTGTTGTAAGACAAAGATCCAGAATATGACTGCTTGTAGAATTTTGACATTCAAATGTGGAATCACTAACAATCTGCGTAAGTTCATGCGAAAAAGCAAGCTCCGTCTGACGCCCAGCACAGTTCGTATTTTGGTGATTTAACCATTTTTTATGGTAGGCATTAAATACGCCAACCATAATTAATTCGCAGTAGGGATGTTGATTGCGAATATCATCCCATGTGTCGGACAAAACCTCGAAGAAATTCATAGTTTCTGAATCCGTTTGATTGGGGGATTCTATATAAATTAGTTAAAGAAAGGATTTTATTAGGAAGTACTATTTTAAGTACAATAGTTTGCGCGGTATTTGAGAATATTTCGTGGTCTTTAATGAATATGCACACTCCACGTGGCAACTCGAATGCTTGATCGAACTGGTAGCACTGGAAGTAGAATTCTTTCTCGTAGATGCTATGAGATACTTTTGTTTCCGTTAGCACTAATATGTCGGATCTGCGTGATTCGAGATGTTGATGTGCGCAATTTTTATTAGTCACGAGTCCACGGACATTGGCAAAATTGATGATAGGGCTATCAATTTTATCTTAACGAGGATTATGTCTCGCTCCGTGAACTGAAACTACTGAAACTTTTCGGTACAATAAAACTTCAATATTATTACGGCAAAGCCACAAATTTAATTAAAATTCTCGTATTAGATGTTAATATATGAAAGCTGTCTTGAAACATCCATAAACCTAATATAAAAAATCATTTTGATGAGAACGAATTATAAAGCACGAATTATGCATGGATGGGCTAATTGAAATAAGGCCAAAACTTTGTCATGTAAAATAAAATGATACATACATATGCAAACGATTACAAGATGATATTCTATTGCATGTAGACCAATACCATCTAGACTTCCTTAATTTACAGTAAGTTTAAACACATGGTATTGGTCTCTCCAATTTCTATAGTTCCCAGAATAATTAATTTTCTACGAGAACGAAATTGCCAGTTTCGAAAAAATATAAATGCTGAGGTTTATCAATCCCTTCTTATATTTTCTTTTTGCCCTTTTTATTTTAGCGTTCATAAATATTAATTTTTTTCTGATTCAAAATTGTAACAAATTTTACCCAGCTTTGTTGTTTTTTTATTGTTTTCATTTTGATAAACTATATTTAAAAAAAAACAAACTTTTTGTACAATGTACATATACAAATATGTGCCGTTTAAAGTTAAATTGGTTGAAAACATTTATGTAATATACATCAAATATGAATTTATAAGTTTTAGTTCTAAGAAATGAATTGAAATTAAAAAAAAAATGAAATCCTATATGAACATATGAAATATAGAATACTATCGGGGTTTCCAATAAGAGTGATATGATTTAAAACAAAAACACTGGCAAATGTAAATTGTTAAGGAAATGTCATTCAAATAGCCTCCACGACTTCGTTTGCAGGAAGGAATTCAATGCACCCAAGTTTTTGAGCATTTGTTCTATTAAATCAAGTCGTATGTACATGACCCCACAATAAATAGTCGAATGGTGTTAAATCACAACTTCTTGGAGGCGATTCAATATCACAATTTCTTGAAATAATCGAATCTCCAAATCTCGCAATAATTCAATTGTTGCACTTGCTGTGTGGCACGTAATCCCGTCTTGTTGGAAACAACTTTTCCAATTTTGGCCATAAAAAGTTGGTTATCATCGATCTATACCGATCTCCATGACAGTAAGGGTGTTATTAACTTCATTTCGATAAAAATACCTACCGATGATACCATCAGACCAAAAACCACACCAAACTGTCAATTAAGGTGAATGTAATGGTTTTTCATGAATAAGGATTTTTTTCGCACTAGAATCGTCAGGTTTGTTTATTTACCGCACCACTCAGATGAAAGTGAGCCACATCGGAGAAAATGATTTTCTTAAAAAAACTCGTTATCGTTTTCAAGTTGTTCCAAGGCAAAATCAGCAAATTCACGACGTTTACGGTGGTCCAATGGCTGAAGATCTTGAATGAGAACAATTAGATTTGTATGCAAATCGGTCGATTCAAATCGTTCTGATCGATTGATTAATTAAATTACATAATTATATTTAAATCGCGCTGTAGCTTATTAAATTAATTATCTTTGTCATCTTACTACTCCACTGGATATAGAATAATTAAACACAATATTAGCCAAGTACCTTTTCTAATTTATCGTGATGATTATACACTTTACACACCATCTTCATTATACTATTGGTTTGCGTATGGGCTAAATTAATTTTGCTATAAATATTTTGTTTAAGTTGATATCGCCATGACGACCCATAGCTTTGTATAGGTCTATGTTGTCATGCGCGGTGTACTTATATTGTTATCTCTGTCGGATCGCTTAGATTTTGTGCAATTATAAATCTAGTTTTTTCTGGTAATAAGAAATATAAATGAACCACACACACACACAAGTGTTTCGCAATACGGTACGGTACGATACGGTCTCAACTCGAAAACGGCGCGACCTATACATCTCAGTAATCTACATAAAGACCTGATCAATTGAAGAAGACCAAGGCGTAGCATAATTTCATGGCAGCAGAATTCACGACAACAGCAGCACAAACAAGTACACATACCCAGGCGAAACAAATGGACAATTGAGATGAGTTTTAAATTTTTTTGTTAACATAATTATTTTTAAACACTAACTAAAATAAATATTATATAACAGTTTTTCTTAAAACTAAGCTTCTCTTAAAAACTAAAATATTAGATTTAAACTTTGTGAATTTATCACCATTTTTTCGGCGCTCATTAAATACTTTTTTTTCACTAAATTTCAAGTGAAAATTTTTCGAATACTCTTGTGTGAGTTCATTTGTATTTTCAACTGATTAAAATGGGTAACGAAGACAGCGACAGTAAAATGGACACCCGAGAGATCATGCCGGTGATGAGTCAGTTGAAGCTGCAGCCGTTCTGGTCCGGTAATCCAAAGAATTGGTTCAGCACCGTACAGTGGCAACTTTGAACAAAATAACCAGCGAAGAAGCAAAGTGTACACTTGTTTTGGGATCTCTATCACCCGAAGTATCTGGACAGATTTCAGATCTGTTACATAAACCCGCCAGAAAGTAATGTCTACGAGGCCATTAAAAATAAATTATTAGAACGACTTACGCCGTCAAGTGAGAGCCAATTGGAGACACTCTTATCTGGAGTTGATATCGGGGATAGGCGGCCATCGGAGTTGATTCGCCAAATCACAAATTTAGCAAATAAGTAGTTGAGCGACAGAATAATAAAAACTTTATGGAAATATGAAATCCACCAAGCGAAGCAAGGTTATCCAAAAATATCATCGATGGGTAGGCCATCTACATCGCGTAATGAAAATTATAGCCAAGCACGTCCAAAACTAACGCAAGCTCAAACCAGTGTAATAAGCATTCTTTAAAAACAATTGAGACTAGGCTCGATAAAATAGAAGCCGGAAGAACAGACAAGACTGGTGTACGCCACACAACAAGTATGGTGTGAGGGCTTGGAAATGCATTTCGCCGTGCAATTTTTATGCAGCAAAACAGGCGGAGATGGATATTATCGCCCAACAAAAGAATAAGAATAATCCAAAAAACAAATAATGTGGCGCACAGGTTCAAATATTCGCGACAATTAAATAAACTAACATTTCTAATAGATACGGGGCTGACATCAGCTATAACAGCAGCCAATCTACCATTCGTACTTATGGTATACGCGGTTGAACAAAGTGGATCTAGGTCTTAAACGTGACTTCACACATGCTTTTATAATAGCATCTGTGAGTCGACCAATTATTGGTGCTGATTTTTTGGCAAAATTTGGTCTATTAGCCGATCTGAAACAGAAACGACTAATTGATTTAACTATCAAGATGTCAATTGATGCAACGGTGGGGAATTGCGAAACTCCTACACCTGTTCATTTAAAATAAAACTTAAAGTAAACTAGTGGTTCACTACCACGGCAAACCCAAATTCTTTCTCAAAATCCGCCAGGTTGTGGTTTGAGACAGTCCCAATTATTGAGAACGTCTTGGAATCAACAAATTGCGATCTTCAGCAACACATTTGCATTACGTCGAGCGTTTCTTTGTCTTATTGGCACTTTAACATTTTGTTAAGAAAATGTACGCTCAAAATTTTCAACAATTCGACGAATAGCGAGCACGACTAGAAAATGGAAAAAGCACACGAAAAGTTGCAATTTATTTGTTAACGTTGTTCTGGCGTCTATCTCACCATGATGTAATTGTAAACATTCATAACAGCAAGAAATACTGTTTGATGTAATTATCTTTTCTTTATCTTATTTTTCAAAAACACAGCATATCAATTGTTCTAAAACATTAATAATATGGCACGTAGGCGTTGATACAGAATGGACCTGAAATCTTTAATATGTCTAAAATATTCGAGTTCGATAATTAGACAAATTTCGACCAATTTTGAACGGAGATTTTAAAACAACCGAAACCTGAAAACTTCATTAGATAAATAAAGCTTAAAGCATAAAAAGTATAATAAAAATCTCGGTATTTGGAATTTGCAACCATATGAGTGTTTTATAATATATTACAAAATCGCTACACAAGAAATGAATTTATTGGAAAGAGACTGAATGGAATGTGAAATCCTTCATACTTTATTAAGATTTATTACTACGACATGGTGATTCGTTGCTTTTTTCCAATATACATCTAAGTTGTCTCATTTTAACTAATTTTACCATCTATACTGAATCAATTTACCGCCCTGTAAAAATTTTAACACCGCAAAATAATAAAAGGAAAATAAAACCACAAAATAACAATATTCAACGTAACTATGTGGGAGAGAAAATTGTTACGGTTTCGAGAAAAATGTCTGATTGGAATATTAATCGAAAACTAGCAAGAAAAAAGGTATATCTACTCTTAAATTGTCACAGTATATATTAATTTGTATTAGATTAGCCAAGATCAACCACATGAATAAATATAAAAAAATTAGTTTTCTATTATATAACAGGATTTGGTATTATAATGTAGAAATATGTACACAAACCTAATTCAGTTATTTTTGTAACATATCTTAGATTCTATGATTTTTTACCACAAATTTAGTTTGTGGTCTTACACATGATAATGCTATGTCCATTGAATAATATGTGTTAATGTAATCAAAGCTATTTGTTATGTCATCCGTTTTCTTTGATCAAATCCCTTTGTGTGTGTTATAAACTTCTATGATCATGCTGTGTCAAAGTTAAGAAATGGATATTAAAAAATGTTGCCATTAGTTCTAGTGTTCGACAAAGAGACGCGTTGTCCCCAATACTTTTTAAAGTCCTCAAGACAATATCTGTGTGTGTGATTGGATTAAATGTCAATGAGTGAAAGAGATATTTGATTCACTAGAAAAGTAGGTCAAAATCAACGAGTCCAATATCTGATATCTGGTTTTCGAGACCAAGACATGTATATGTTTGACAAGGTTATGAAAATCAAGTTTCTCGGATATTTCATGACTCACGATAATAGTGTAGAAAAGGATATCAAGATTCGTCTTGTCACTTGGAATCGAGCTTTATATCATCTTCTGAAACCATAATATTTTGCTAATGCGTGTTAGCTGAAATTTTAGTGTTGATCAGACCCGGTGGCATGTATGGATGGTGTACCTTGATTTATGAGTAACGAATATACAAAAGTTATACATGCAATTTGGCTTTCATTAAATATTATAATTGGCTATAGTTTATGCCCAAAACCAAAGTGAATTGCGTAGCGAAGTTCGGCTTGCGTGGGTGATTTGCGTTTGAAATCACCTACTAAACGAACTTTTTTTTATTTGTAAAAGGAAAATATGTGTGAATGATGTGTTGGCTTCTTTGCCGAGAACTGGAATCACTCATATAATATTATATTATTTACTATATGCTTTGATAATTTATAAAAAAAACATCAAAGTTCAAAATGTAAAAGCTTTATTTGCAAGCTTTATTAGAGCAGCAGGACGAATATACGAATCCGTTTTATAATAATTTTTATTTTTCAAGATAATTGAACTTTGATCATGTTTATAAAATTATGGATCCTTTACTTTGTATATCCCAACATTGTGACCTTATTTTTATGCTGAAATTAGAAAATTAATGGGCTCTAAATAAGAGTTACGGTTGAATAGTGTAGCATTACATAGTAGACTCGGTCGAGCAACCTCAGTCACCACGCAGAATCGATTGGTGACACCCGATGTTGTTATCCGCCTTCAAAATCGTACCTCACCCAAATACGAAGCTCACCTGTATAACAGCTAAAAATAAAACAAGAACCGAATAAATGTTGTCGATAGTTACTATAAATTGGTATTTGTTTGTTTCATGTAATATATGCTGTGAGAAACCACAAGAGGTGCCCATAGCAGCGAGAGGAATCGAGGGTCTAGATTCAGGCGTTAACTTTCAGCTAGTGAAGTCTAGATGGCGGACGTTTGAGAGAAATAGGGAGAACGATTGGAACCATCAAAGGTGACGGGCGAAAGAAAATAAAAGAAAAACAGACTACGATTAAGAGTTGGATGACGGTGGAAAGTCGTAACCGCACCTAAACTCAAGGAAATTATTTAAGAAAAAAAAACTTGTAAATAAATTTAAAAAAAACCGTGTAAATGTCATTGATAAAATAGATATTTCTAATGTTTTGAGTTTGTCTTTTCTCCTTCTCTTGGTTTTATAAGTTTTTCTTGGTTTTTCTTATGTGTTGATGGTTTAAAAAAATTATAAATACGAAGCATGAACAGTGATTAAAAATTTTTTTGTTAGTGTAGTCATCAACCTTCGAGTACACTTTTTTTTGGGTTATTGTTTGTGAGATCATAAAATTGTGAAAAAAAACTAAAACAAATACCAAAACATTTGGTATAAATGGTGGTACGAAAAAGAAAACATTAGAATTCATTCCGACACAAAGAAGTTCGTCAGCGTGCACTACGATAGCGTGTAGGATTATGGTTAATGGTCTGCAGCGGATAAACGACAGCGATACAGGTGAGTTTTCCTTGTGTATCCTCCTTCCCGCTTTTCTCTTTTCTTTTCCCTATACTATCCGACCCTTCACTTTCCCTTCATTCGAAGGCATCGGTTTGATTTACTTCGAGTTACGTGGTGGTTTTTTGTGAGGTATCAGTAGATATCCCGCCCGAGTCTACTCTCTCAAACCAAGAGCAAAGCTGGACACACGTGCTGGTAGACTGGCGCCTAACGAAAATGATCATTTTTTTGTGTTACAATAGTACAAAAACAACAATTTCTAAAGTCGATTAGAAAAGCCAACGTAGAAAACATTTTAAGAACTGTGTTGGGAGATGACCTCGCTATATATGCATCGTTAATATGTTTAAAAAAAACACGATGAAAACCGAAACGTAGTAAGGTGGATTAAAATTTTCTAAAAAAAAAACAATTTTACGAGTAACGATTGAGTTACAATAAAACCCCATTATCTAATGTCGATTGAAACAATTAAGTAAGTTCATAAAGAAAGTTCAACCAAAGTTCAAAAATAGGAATTAAGACATTGTATTTTATTTTAATTGAAAATGAATTAAAAATTATACACATAAGTACATACAAATAACAGCTTCTGCGATGTTTTTTGTATAAAGATATGACGAACTACACTATTCAATTCTTCAGTATTAAATTTTATAGTATCGATTTATCGTAAACTAATCTATCTTGTATATTGTTTTATTAACCCCATTAAAACAAAATTTATCTTGATTATTAAGTTTTATTAATAAAATTGATAAATATCATTTAACGAAATAAATTGGATTAGTTTTGTTTTTTCCCAAAATATATTTCAAGAGCAAACTAATTAAATTATTAATAATAAATAGCTATATAAAAAAAAAGAAAAATCGTTATGTTTCCTACCTTAAAAGCATCTCGAAATTTATGACTCATTATACTGTACAATAATGGATTAATACATGTTGATAAAAAATATAAAACACCTGATACGTAAGTGAGTGCGAGATATATTTCGCCGAATAGTTCATTCGATGGGTCTTGCATTGCACCATAAACAGCCATTAAACGTTGCGCGTGGAAAGGAGCCCAACATAAAAAGAAGGCAACTGCAACGGCAACTAAAAATAGACAATCGATTACTAAATACTAATTCAATTATATGACCTGAGTGTGCTTACCTAGCATTCGGATAACCCTTGTCTGTCCTGTTCTTTTTTCGTGACTTTTATCGAATTCGCTACCCTTTCGTTTGACACCTTGCAATAATTTACTTTGACGCAACTTCAAACCGATTAAAACGTAAAGTACACATATAACTGTCATTGGTCCGACGAAAAATAAAAATCCGGATACTTCAAATGCATGTGACCATATGGGATCGTTATCCTCCGATTTACGCACCTGTGAATATATATTAAATGTTTATAATTAGATCAGAAATTGTGAAAATAAATTTATTGATGTAAAGTCATCTGGTAACAGAAAGTAAAACAAAATATAGTTCGACTAAAAGGATTCCGAGCTCGAAACTTAAAGTGTGTACTTCAAGTGTTGCCACTTAACTGCTATAGAAAATAGAAAGCGTATATTAATTATTTTGGGTCAAACCAATCTCTCAATATAAAGTGTAACGACTAGGTCTGAGAAGAAAGCCCGCAACTTATCGTAAGAAAATAAGGGGGTTAACCCTCGGCTGAGCTGCTCCGCCTAAAGGCAGGCAACATTAAAATTTCTATATATCACAAAGTAATTTTTTTTCACGCGCAACGGGCTCAAACGCTATATTTCGATACCATATGCAGCGCTTAGGGTTTAGCCTTTAGGATTTAAGTGGAAAAAGACAACAAAGAATAAAATAAACTATTTTTAGAAGTACACGATTTAAAATATTTCATAAGTGAGTTAAATATCATCAGATCAAGTTAAACAATTATTTGGTAAGTAGCTGAGCATGTTATATATCGATTGGTGTAATTGGATTTTGGTTTTGAAATTTTTTTATATAAAATAATTTAAATTTTTGGTGACCGTCTAGAGGCGGAAACGCGTAGTCGATCCAATTTTTTTTTCTTATTCAACAATATTGTGTTCAGTGTTTATGTCTCGCCGTAAGACCTATTATAATCTTTCGCACATGTCCGACGACGAAATTGCCCAGTTGATGGACTCGATATCCAGCGAAGAGGACACCAGCGATGAATTGGATGATGGAAATTTTGATAGCGATGACGATGTAGCTGATCCAAAATTTATTCGTGCAGAGGATGAATTGATGATCCATCAATCCTTATTTAAACCAACCGACTTGTCGAATGCAATTCACGCGAGCATTAATATCAGTGGTTTGGATGAAACCGTGCAATATGCACCGTCGTCACCAATGCCATCGACTTCGATTGCACCGTCGTCGCCAATACCGTCAAATAACGATACGACTAATCTAGATGCTGCTAGTGCTTCACTAATGCGGAAACGTAAGCGAGAACGCAATCAAACAATCGGATTGGTAGAAGAAGAAGATGGGCCCGACCAAAACATTTCGAGCACTGGAGAGTTCAGCGGTGGCGTAAATGAAATGAAAAACGATTGTCCAGATATCAACAATATCCGTTGGAAAAAGAAAAATTTGCAGGTGCATGTCAACTAGGTTATATTCCGTGGCTCGGTAGAATTGCCAAATGAGTTGAACGCATTGAAGACACCAAATGAGTGCTTCGATTTCTTCTTGACCGAAGAATTCGTACAAAGTTTAGCAGATCAATTCAATTTATACGCTCAGCAGAAGAATTTAGAAACTCAATTCACTACCAATACACAGGAAATCCGAAAATTCATTGGGATTTTATATTTTATGTCTGTTTTTCGTTACCGAAACGTTCGTTCTTATTGGTCGAAAAACGCTCTGCCAGCGTTCGCGAACACAATGTCTCAGAAGCGATTCGAAGAGGTACGACGTTTCGTGTATTTCAATGACGATTCGTTAGCGAAAGAGGCGGACCAGGAAGGCTACGACAAACTTCAAAAAATACGTGCATTGATAGAACATTTCAACAATCGTTTCCAGCGAGTACCGATGTTGCAGCGCCTTTGTGTTGATGAAATGATGTGCTCAACAAAGATGAGTGGCAATCCTACTCGACAATATATGCCAGCGAAACCTCATAAATGGAGCACAAAGTTTTTTCTTCTGTGCGATTCAACTGGATTCTTGTATGCATTTGAGGTTTATGCCGGCTTTGGCGACAACAAGGTGCCAGAGAATGCACCAAATTTGGGCGCCTTGTCCAATGTTGTCATCCGTTTGTCGGCCAATGTACCAAATCACATAAATCATATTGTTTATTTTGACAATTTTTACACGTCCTTGTGCTTGCTGTCGTACCTCAGACGCCGCGGTATCTATAGTTTAGGCACGGTGCGACCAAATCGCGTCCCAAATAATAAACTATCGAGCGACAGTGAACTCTCGAAGAAGAAGGTAGCACGCTGGTACTCAGAAGAGTATGTGGGTAATGCATTCGGTATCGACATCACCAACGGTATTTGGCAAGATAACAAGCCCGTTCGATTGCTGTCCACCTATGTCGGTGTGCTGCCGTTCCTCTCAAACCTTGCACAACATGTGGAAATCGACTGCTCATATATCATTAAGGAATATAATCGTCACATGGGCGGCATGGACTTGATGGACATTTTGCTCGGACGCTATCATATTAGGATGAAAACTAATAAATGAACCAACCGCATATTTTATCATCTGTTGGATGTGACGATGACGAACGCTTATATCTTATATCAACGATTGCACAAGACCGATACGCGTCAGGAAAACATAGATTTGCCAAAGTTTCGCGTGGAAGTTGCCGAGTCCTTGTGCCAAATTGATTTCAAAAGACCGGTAGGTCGTCCAACTTCAACATTGCTGGAGACAAATGCACCACAGAGAGTGAACACCACGGTGTACCGACCAACTCCTGAAGTCCCGACCATCTCGCTATGACAACTGGTGTCGCTATAAAATGGTGAAAAGCACCATTAGTCACTGGTGCATTTTTCTCGATCGCACAGGTAAAAAACAGTGCAAATTTACCGGTTGCAAGTCAGAAACGCAGGCGTATTGCACAAAATGTAAGTTAAATCTGTGCAACTCACCAGCCAAACTAAAAAAGCTTCTTAAAATTCCACACGAAGTAGCAGCACTTTATTGTGAATATATACCGTAATGAATCCCTGGTTTGACCCGTTAATTCTAAGCAAGATCAGGAGGTTACAACAAGGACCCACTGATGATCAAGCTATGCAATGGGCAAATGGCAAAACTGTAGATTGTAGATCGGTTCAGTGTATGAATAAATGTGGCAATGGGCCTAAACCTTTCTAAGTTTGACTTAGAGCAGCCTTGACACAGTATATGACTCGTAAAAACATTTTTACAACCGAAATGAATTTATTAATGAAAAATGAAAGAAAATGACATATTAAAAAAACTAAAATAAATTAATAAATCAAGCAATTAATAAAAATTACTTTTATAAAAGAATAACAATTTGCATGAATCTAATCGGAGAGCAAAATTGTTAAATATTTGCTAAGTAGTAATTAATGTCGGTTGCTTCATTAATGAAACTCATGGATTTTTAGAAAGTTTCTGTGACGTGACGTTTCGTTGCTCAAATATTTCTAGTCTTTTCCGTTAGCATATTTTATATCATGCACCTCTAAATCCTCGTTAGACATTTCGTAGGTAGATGCAACTTGCATTTTGTCTATGCCGTCTCTAGCTAGTTAAGCTTTTATTCATTTCTAAAACCGAAGCATCATTTGTTTTTAGTGAACACATTGGACCAACCATCGTTCCTGCAAGATAATTTAGCTTTAACCCACGAGTCTGAAATAATTTCTATTTCTGAAATAATTTCTAGTTTTTTCGAAATCCTTGCATTGTAGGCTTATCAGGAGTTTAAAATGAAGCTTGAGGGCCGCTAAATGTGTTGTAAATAAAATCTTTTAAAATTTGACATTACTCTCTGGTCCATAGGCTCTATCAAAAATATGGTGCTCGGCAGAAAATATCAAATTTTTATTTAAAATTTGATATTTTCTGACATATCATTAATGCATAATGAGTGACAAGGAACATCTAATAAAACTAAGACCTTGAAACCTTATTAGACGCTTTTATTTTACAAGTAGAAATCAGGTGTTTAAATAATAATGCCGTCTAATAAACTCTTAATAATATGTTTGATACTCTTAAGCCGATCCTTTTTGAATAACTCCTTTTAGCGTTAGGATTTCCTTATTGGAAAATCAGAAACGGTTTAAACTTAAAATCACCATTTGAATTACTACCAAAAAGAATTGGTCAATCGATCATTGTTAGCTTCATATCCTGGACCACAATTTTCAGTTTTGAATATGAAACTTCTTATTAGTAAACGTTTCGTAAATAAGCTAATTTTGTTAACATTTAAAACTTAATTTGGCTCATCATAACCATCCTCATGAATTAATGCTTTTAATTCTAATTTAAAACGACCAGTAGAGATAGTATCAGTATTAGCTGGTTTTACTTTTAAGCGCAATGCTTTGCATATTTTCGCGAGTTTCAATTCTTTCAAACCGATCGTGACAAGCTTCAAGTTGTTCATCATAGGTGGTAGTAGTAGATTTACTTGTAATATCTTAAAGTAGGCTGACTTTTATCTGGATTTTGAATTTGGTTCGGGTATTTTTTGCGCAACCTGATTTTGAATCGAAATAGAAAGCAAGGCCTCCATTTTTATCATAGAGCTTCTCCTTGATTAAGTCATAGTCTTAGAATTTAATGCTCTTTTATTTTATTTCGTTCTCGAGCTTAATAAACAATTTTTAAAGTTTCTTAAAGAAGGTTACCGCTTTCTTTTCATTATCAAATTTTCATGAAATGTCCGACTTCATATCGAAAGCTATTGCTACTGCTTTTTCACTCATGGTTAGTTTATTTTAAATAATGAAATGTAACTAGAATTATTTTTAATATCATTTTTTAATTAAAGAACCTGCCACTGTAAAAACTATATGAGAATTAAAATATCAATTACATTCAATAGCAAAAACCATAAAAATAAAATTGTAGTTTCCCAAAAGTTTTGTTAAAAGCCAACCGCAAAAATTCGTTCAGATAGTTCTAAAAACATAGCATCTTCGAAGATACTCCGTCAAAGAACGAAAGCAAATTTTAATTTGGTTACGACGCAACATCGAAAAAACGAAACGTGCATCCGAAAATCTTGAAATTGGCTCTAAAATCACTTATAAACTAAAATGTAATTATTTAAGTCAATTATAGGATAAAATACAATCTATCGAACATAATAATATTGTTTATGAAATCCCTTATGAGTGTCGCAAAAAAAAAAACATAATAGTTTTTCTCATAAAAGTAGGGAAAGACATGATTTTACAACAAAATAAATATGCAAGAAGAAACTTTCAACTTTTTTTAATTCATGACTTCTGTTAGAAGCTGTAACTGTTTGTTAAACTGGAATGTGAACATTAATGTTAGACGTGACACAGATAATCATTGCGATAAACGTTATGTTTATTTCTATATTTACAAAAATTTTGTATTTGCACATCCCATTTTGAGCTTTTAAACTCATTCGTAATGAGAATGCGCAGTTGAATTCAAAAATATGTATAAAAATGTTTCAACCAACATAAAAATGTTTAAACCAACATGTTTTAATCAACTTTTGATATAAGTTTGTCAAAATATGCTGCATCAAAATCCCGCATTCACATTCTAACTCTAACTATTACCTTTCACTAGAAGTCATTGGTCACAACACTATTTTATTAGTTTATTTCCTTTTATTATTTCCAGTTTTTTTATGAAGACCATTCACATCAGCGGATGTCATTGAACAGCAGAATATCCAAAGGTGGAATTAAGTTGATTGAAGTTTGAGCGTATTGAAAATGAATACAAATTTTTATTTTAAGTAATTTTGAATTTTTAGTTCGAACAAATTTCCTTCCACCTGACAAAAAGATACAAGAATATAGTTACAAGAAGATTATTAACGAATGCAGGACACAATTTAGAACGATAAAAAAGTCAGTTTAGCAACATGGGATGGTGTTAGTTATTTGAAAAAGTGTACATAATGTTCGGTTTACTAAACTTTTACCTATGCAATATTATTGTAATTTCAAGTGGTGTATGGAAAAACTTCAATTTGTTTTAACTTATAATCTTTTCAAGTATATATAGCGAATTGAATAAAAAAGTCTCACATAGGTAAGCTTTAACGAACTAAACAATGTTATCTCATCTTCATTTTAATTTAAATAGACTTATGATACACTATTGCGTTTGCATTTCAAATTGGTATTTTCAAATTGTATAATCTGAGCTGTTTATGTACGCTCAAATATTCAATTATTCTCGAGATGATTTAATTTATAGATTTGCTTCGTGGGTTGATTACATTTTAACATTAAAACATTCTAAAATATCATGTTTTGAGTAATTTTATTTTTTATTTTATTGTTTTAATTTCACAATGACATAAATGAGAATGAAATATGTTCATCATTTGAATAACAAACTTTCCAGCAACGAAAGGCAGAAATATTTTGTTATAGCTATTTCTTTATAATTTTTTCCTCGTCACACCGGCTCCATTGCCCCATTTCAACATCCCCTTCCAGACGTACACACTCAGTCCTGAAATCTGTTTGCTCTTCGAATGAAGGCCACGTTATCCGTTATCATCAAGGTCGTCAGATGATTCTAAAAGAGGAATCGTGATCAAAAGCAGTGCACTCTATGGGGATGACCATATAACTACAGTTTACAGAATAAACAGGAGTAGACAACAGAATCTTTATTTTTTTACTGTTCTGTTCCTTTGTAAATTGTTCAGTTTAACCAAAGTTCAGTTCAATCACCAATGTAAGCCGACATTTTATATTCGTGATTTTCAACAATCCTCAACTCGCGTTGATTCAACTGGGTGGCTATTTCAGTTATGGAAAATAAGTAAAAAAACTCAAATTCGGTTAATCGAAGACATTACAGGTGCATATCCTTAATCAATTTAAATCTAATTTTGATACATGTTTTATTACACTTTTATAATTTAAAAACAAAATTTTATATTATAAAATCTAAAAATCAACAAGCTTTCATCAGAAAAGGCTGCATTCACAATGAGTAACAGTGTGTGTGTGTGTGGAAAGCTTTGGAATAATTTTAAATATACGGTCTTAATGGGACACATTTTTATATCAAGTTGGTCTTCTAACTCTTATATTTCATTATGAAGAACCAACGATGTACCAGATTCTATAAATAAATTTCCTTCTGGGTTAAATTAAAATGTGATATACAAAAAGAACACCAACATATTTTATTATGTTACAAATTTAAATTTAGACATTCCAATTTTATCCCAAACCATCTGAGCATAATCAAATTTTTTATTAAAGCTAGCAAATATTATTAATTTGGTTAGATATGTGGAAACATTTAGATTGTAAAAATTTTATAAGATTTTATTTCTGGTTCCCTTACTAATATTTAATTTGACGTTACATAATTTGCTGTAATTATACATAAAACAGTAAAATAATTTTCAAGCATATAATGTTTATATCGAAAATGTACTCAGATTACTCTTTAAACTTGGAAAAAGAAAATTTTTAATTTATTATTACAAAATAAGTAATAACTCTTAGAAGGCTGGTAGGATAACGATTCTTATAACGTAGAGAACGCGTACCCATTTAACAACAGTAGTCTAATAAAATCTATCTTTATATAAAAATAAAGATTACATAAGATTATAGATGATAAATTACATTATAATCTATCTATCGTTATCTTTTTTAAAACAAATGTGATTGAGGTTTCAAAATGTCTCATCATTGGAATAACTTATTGTTGACATTTTAAAACTCAGTTCTTAAAATGCATCATTTGGTACTACGGCATTTTAATGCCTCTCAAATTGTTAAAACTTGTCGGCTATTGCATCATGCACTCATTATGCCATTTCACGTGTAAATTTATGACATTATTTATACGAGTTGACGTCCCATCCGTAACCACACACACACATATATATATATATATATATATATATATATATATATATATATATATATATATATATATATATATATATATATATATATATATATAAATATATATATATATATATATATATATATATATATATATATATATATAAATATATATATATATTTATATATATATATATATATATATATATATATATATATATATATATAAATATATATATATATATATATATATATATATATATATATATATATATATATATATATATATATATATATCAGAAAAAAAACTTTATTGTGCAAATCATAAGTGAAGTGTGTGCATTATAACAGGATAATGACCTAGATTTGGGTCATTATGCATGAAATCAATAACAATACCAAAGCCATCGATAATAATGATGACTTACTTTTCAAAAAGGTGTTGCCAAATCCTCCCTCTTTGGAGGTTGGTCCAAATGATTCTAGGCTGAGCCAATCATTGTTAAACCCATTTGGACGAAGTTCCAAACTGCAGAGATCACCAAAATCTTCAACTGAAAATATATTTCAGTACGAAAAAGAAAACGCTGAGTTTCGCGAACAACTGAGAGAAATAAAGCAATCCACTGCTAAATTGAAAGAATAATTTACAATCTTAAAGAAAGAAAATGAAGAACTTCAGAAAGCTGTAAAAACACCAGTAGTAGTTGAGACGACACCCAAACCTATAATCGAGGATATCAGTGATTCATTCCATACGGATGAAGAAGAACTTGAAAGAGAAACTAATTGGGTCTTACATCAAATTAGTAGACCAAGCAAGAAAAGGAAAGCTCAACGCTCTCCGGAAATGGCAGAAAATTTATCTTCTACTTCAAAAGATTTTTCTAGAAGTCAGATAATATTTAAAAAAACAACTGATTTCAGAAGAACAGCCATCTAAACCAAAAGAGAAAGTACCTCCACCAATTAGCATCGTTGGAATATCTAATTATTCCACTATACTATACAATCGATTATGAAATCGGTTACGACAGCTGAGTATAAACTTGTATCTCTAAGCAATGGGGTCTGGAAAATTAATGTGATGGATTCTAACACCTATAGAGCTTTAGCTACGAAGCTAAATTCCGAGGGATATCAGTGGTTTCCGAGGGATATGAGGACAAGAATAATCGTCCAATAAAGGTTATGGCTAGGGGTCTTCACCCAACCTGCGCAACAGAGGAAATTATTGAAGATCTCAAGCAAAAGGGTCATCAAATAGAAAATGCCTTAAACATCATAAAGAAAGAAAAAATCGAAACCGAACAAGGAGTTCAAATCAAGAAAAGAGGGCTTCCACTATTTATGCTCACTGTTAATAATGAAGAAAAAGTAAAAGATGTTTATAATATCAAGGCAATACTTAACATGAGACTAAAAATAGAGCCATTGAAAAAATATAGCAGTCGCATATCGCAGTGCAAAAAATGTCAAGGTTTTAACCATACTCAAAAATATTGCCAAAGATATGCTAGATGCGTTAGGTGTGCTGGTAAACATCATGCTCAGGTATGCCCGGTTGGTAAAGATGTTCCTGCAAAATTTATTAATTGCTTACAGCCACATCCGGCAAATTATAGGGGATGTGAAATAGCTAAAGAGCTACAGAGATTAAGGGATAAATCACGAAAGCAAAATTCAGTAATACCGGAGAAAACTAATCAACCTTTCACCAAAGCGGAACCAAATGAAACGGGAGAACGGAAACTTGACTCGCAAGTGGTAATGCCGAAATCTATTATTTCAAGGAGCACTGAGGATACAACCGTGCTTCAAAAGATACTAATAAGCATAGAAGCACTTAACATTAGACTAGCTAAACAAGAAAAACGTTTTGAACCCCTAAGTAATAGGCTAGACAAGCAAAGCTCTCTAAATGAAATGGCATCCATTCTCTATTAAAATATCTCAAACAGCAATAAATAAAACATAAAGAATAGTAATCTGGAATGCAAACGGGCAACATTTTCCAGAACTAGAAATTTTTCTAAATTCCGAGAAAATATATATATGCCTAATATCTGCAACCCATTTTACTACAACTTCATATGTCAAACTATATGGATACAGTTGTTACCATGCCATTCATCCAACAGGAAGAGCAAGAGGAGGATCGTAAGTGGTTATTAAAGAAAACATCAAACATTATATATATCTTAAAATTGAAGAAGAATGTATGCAAGTAGTCACAATAAAAGTATATATAAATAACAACAAAAAATATAGCGTTTCATCAATATATAGCCCTCCAAGATTTAATCTACTAAAGGAAGACTATTGCACATTATTTAAATCACTTGGATCTTGTTTCATAATAGGAGGTGATTTTAACGCAAAGAACACATTCTGGGGATCAAGAGTAACCTCTAAAAAGGAAGAGAGTTGCTTGCAGCAGGACAACAATGCAGCTGCGATTTTCACTCCGGAGATCAACCAACATATTGGTCTACGGATAGAAACAAATTATCCGATCTTCTTTGTCACCAAAGGTATAGACGATAATTACATATACCTAGAAAGCAGCGACGGGATTATGTCAGATCACACACCTGTTATTATGACGATCAGTGCAACGATTGTTAAGGAAACAAGTCCACCATGGCTAACAAACAACAAAACCTGCTGGGAAAAATTTCAGAAAATAATTGAGGATAATATTAATCCCCAAGTGCCAATTACAAATCCGATACAGCTAGAAGAAGAAATAGAACAATTTAACAGCGTCATACAACAAGCTGCGTGGAGTAGTACACCATCAAATACAAAAAAACACGCAAGAATGTTATTTATCCCTTGGAAGTTAGGAAATTGGTAGCAGCAAAACGAAAAGCAAGAAAAGTTTGGCAAAGAAATCGAGCGCCTGAATATAAAACTACTCTAAACTTTTTGTCCAACAAACTAAAACTGCTAATCAAAGAAATCAAAAATGAATCCATTAATAAATACCTAAGTAGGTTGTCTGAGGAAAAAGATACTGAGTACTCTCTTTTTTGAAAGCAACAAAAATGTTAAAACGACCTAAACTTCGAATGCCTCCAGTTAGAAACGATAATGGAACTTGGGCTATAAGCGCAAAGCAGAAAGTAAAATTGTTTGCAACTCATCTTGAAAACACGTTCCAGGCTCTTCCTAGACAAACAGTAGATGAAAACATACCACCTGTACATAAAGTAGACAACTATAATATACCTGCTGACACAGTGCAAGAATTATAAGATGAAATCAAAACTAACCTAATTGCAAAAAAATCTCCAGGATATGACTTAATTACAGGACAAATAATAAAAGCCCTACCTGAAAAAGGAATACGAAAGCTAATCCAAATAATTAATGCAGTATTCAGACTTAAACACGTTCCAAATCAATGGAAAGTCGCTGAAGTAATCATGTTACCCAAACCAAACAAACCATTAAATGACAAAAATTCGTATAGACCGATTTCCTTACTCCTAATAATTTCAAAAATATTCGAGAAATTACTGCTTAAGCGACTCAAACCAATAATTGAAGAAAGAAATCTTATTCCACCTCATCAATTTGGCTTTAGAGAAAATCATTCAACAATCGAGCAAATGCATCGGATTACAAACATAATTGAAGATGTACTTGAAAAAAAGAAAGTTTGTTCAAGTATTTTTTTGGATGTAGCACAAGCTTTCGATAAAGTTTGGCATAAAGGAAATGGAATACAAATTAAAACGAGACCAAAGCAATTTACCAAAGCAATTTACCAAAGCAATTCTATGAAATACTTAAATCTTACATAGCTAACTGGCACTTTCGTGTTAAACTAGATGGTGAATACTCGGAAATGAAGAAAATATCAGCAGGAGTACCACAAGGTAGCGTTCTGGGACCAACTTTATATGTACTATATACCTCTGATCTGCCAACGATAGAAGAGACAACTATAGCAACGTTTGCAGATGACACAGCCATATTAGCAGTTGCTGATAACATAGAAGGTTCCACAAGCAAATTGCAAAGAGCGACTAATACGGTTAACACTTGGACGAAAAGTCGCCACCTTTCAATTCTTTCTTTTCATTCAAAACTGAATGAAGCAAAATCTGTTCATGTAAATTTCACCAATAAAAAGGTTGATTGGATACCATAAGAACTTAACTCCCAGCAAATTCCATATGCAAACACAGCAAAATACTTAGGCATGACTCTTGACGCGAAACTAAAATGGAAAGAGCATGTGAAAAAGAAAAAAGGAGAATTAAACATTAGATACAGAAAAATGAATTGGCTCTTACGGAGAAGTTCTGAGCTTACTTTACATAATAAATTGCTACTGTACCGGTACAGTAGCACCTGTACCGTTAGTCCATACAGGCTAAACCTGAAAATTCTTAAGCCTGTATGGACTTACGGTATTCAGCTCTGGGGCTGTACAAAGCAAACAAACGTCAATATCATCCAGTCATTCCAAAGCAAAGTCATACGTGGAATAAGTAAATGCACCGTGGTACGTGAGGATCGGCTAAAAAATTTAATAAAATTATGTAAAAGGTACTAGCCTAAGGGCTATAACCCTTCAATCGTGAATTTAAATAATAATGCAAGATAAATTACTAGATGATTTGTAATAAATCAGTTGTAATAAATAAATAATTTAAAAAAAAATAAATAAATATATATATATATATATATATATATATGTATATATATATATATATATATATATATATATATATATATATATACATATATATATATATAAATATATATAAATTTATTGAAATGATATTGGAGAGCGGAAATTTAAAAAAAATACTGGTCACAAGAGCCAAACGCTAAAAGAAAATTAAGTGATATTTAAAATGGTAAAACTTAATAAATATTTCCCATGATAATAAACTAATTAATTTGAAGAACAAGAAGAACAAAGCCTTCGTAAAAACAATTATTTTCAGATTAAAAACAAGAGTTACATAAATTGATTTAAAGAAAAAATTGGTAACTTTTGGAGCTTTTTAAAAAAAACGTGAAATCAACGAGTTTCTCCCATTAAGATCTTCAATGAAGAGAAATCATCGGACTGCAAGGAATATCATATTCGAGTTTTTCAATATGTCTTTAAGCCAATAACCGTTGTTAGGGACGAAAAACCTTCCATGTCAGAGTAGACAACTTGTCTATTGAAGTACCCTCATAACTTTCTATGATGGTTTCCTGACCAAAAACCTGTTTTTTCTGAAAGATTGCATCAGCTTGGGGCTACGTCTTTGGATTTTTCACAATCAGTCGCTGAGATAAGGCGAGTTTCCTTAAAAT
This sequence comes from Tipula lateralis, assembly GCA_963932295.1. Taxonomy (NCBI): domain Eukaryota; kingdom Metazoa; phylum Arthropoda; class Insecta; order Diptera; family Tipulidae; genus Tipula; species Tipula lateralis. Next base: position 41,054,352 of record OZ010736.1, read on the forward strand.
AGAAGATAACAAGAAAAATCTCATTATTCAAAACTATAAGGGATAGTGATGATAGAGGTATAAAGTAGATTTCATCTATACTCAAATTATTTCAACTTCCAATATGCAATTCATTCAAAAAAGTGGTGGCTCGGCATGTTTTAAATTGTTCAATTAATTAAATAAATTTTATATATTTATTTTGATCAAATTGGGCAAACACACTATTTCAGATACATTAGATAGTTAGTTACACTTCATGCAATTTAGTTGCAAAATATGAGAGTGATGATTTATATGAGGGTCGTATACACTAGACTAGCTATCGACTAAAAACCACTATCTGAAAATGTTTAAATTTTAATCGAAATTCTATTGTGAAATGGATCAAACTTTGTATCTCCAAATAACAGTGATAAGCACTGCTATAAAATTTTTAACACTGTAGTTTCAGGGCTGAAATACTTCTCACGGCTGGGAATTAAAGTTGACTCTATGTGATTCGAGCTTTTCCAAGTTTCACTGTATATACGTATATAAAAGACGGAAAAAAACTTAATTTGTTATTTTTCTTTTGTAAATTTATGTTACAAGTTGTTACAACATATTTTATCTAAAACAATTAAGTCATATAAATTGTGATTAGCACCATTTCATTTCAACAAACAACCTCATGCTTGTAGACAATACTAATTTATTAAGTTGACCTACAAATTAGATGAGTCTTATTTTTAATTCATTTGCAACATCATTAGTATCGACAGTTTTGCAATTACAATTAACCAATATTGCACTATTTAAATCGTTTTACAGACTATTAGTATCGGATGCCAAACTATTTCGTGCTTTCTGTGCATACCACATTGCGGATGGAAAGCAATATTTTACTCATGTAACCGCATGTTTTTATGGAACCACAAGCTTAATTGTAAAGTTGTTTAAAAGATATTTTAGATAAAAATTTTAAAAAACAGTGTGTTAAGGCTTACAATTTTTTCCATCTAAGGTTCGATTTAGCATTAAAATAAAAAATACAAAAGGAACTCTATTTGACATATTAGAACAAGAGTATGTATATTTTTCTTCAAATTTATAGCGCTTAAAATATTTGAGCTTATAGAATTGATTTGTGAAATTTTCTGATCACAAAAAAAAATAAGCTTACCATAAATGAAAACTCATGCATCAGTGTTCAAATCCTTTTAAAATTAATACGAATGCATGTTACACATCTATATTATTATAGATTTAGCACCAGAATTTTCCTGTCTCAGGTTCAAATCCAACGAAAATAAACAATGTCGAGAAAAAGTAATATGCTTTTTTCTTATCTTATATAATATTGTGAAGATGTAGATACATGTATATAGAAATTGTATATATTTAGATAAAAATGAATTATTTATTAGACGAACTGTTTGGAATCACAGTGGCATTGTATCAATTTAAACTGGAATGTCATTTTCATCATACATGGATTTTTTGAAATGATGCGATTGTTATTTAATAAGATTACAGATTTGTGAATTTATTGGATTACAGTTGATTCAGTATTTGTATATTTTAAGAACTATACAAATTTATAGAGTAGCGTGCACCTCGATCGACTATATGGAAAGTCAGGTGAAATACAATTGTAATAATAATGGAAATATGGATGATAACCTAATTTACTTGGTTGCATGAACTTGTAACAAAAAAGAAATTACAAATTGTGTTATAAAAGGATTTTACTACATTCTTAAAGTATTAAAACTCGATTACCAAATATTTAATTAAAATTGGTGATTATTGAGAAGTACGCTTTTATTTAACTGTAGGTTTTAGTTTTAGAGGGCCATCAGAACCAAACTATATTGAGTTAACGAAGGTCAATCGACCAGTCAAAGAAAGAGGCAGGACACAAATGGCTTGCAGCTTTCTAATACTATAGCTATACGTTGCACTAAATAAGAACAGTTCCGAGGACCGAGCTTTGCTCGGAAAAAAAAAGAAAGTTTTTTTAAACACTTTCGCAAAACAACTTTAATTTAATTTAATTTTATTTATTTTATTCGACTGGGAAATCGTCGCTGTTAATATCAAGACTTATAGAATTTAGATCAGGAGCGTTCAATGCTTCTTTCCACACTATATTATACGTACGACGTTCATTTTCAGGTGGTAACAGAACTTTCAAGCTATTTTGTCGTTTAACACGGGAAAATGCTACGTACAAAACATACCGTGATTAAAGACAGGTGGACGCAAGTCGATGCCAACAAATTCGAACGTTTGTCCTTGAGATTTATGCACGGTAATCGCAAACGCTGGTCGAAGCGGAAACCGATGTCGTTGTATTGTACATCCAAGTTGACCTTTACTGGAGTCGAGCGTAACTCGAGGAATGTGTACTACTTGTGCAGCTTTTTCCCCAGTAACTATTTTTGCTTTAACTACGTTGTTACATAATTCGGTAATAATCAGGCGTGTTCCATTGCACATGCCCTCCGAAATATCTAAATTACGCATTAGCATAATTATCGTATTTTTCTTTAGTTTTAATTCATGGGGTGGCAAATTAGCAATTTCAATCTAATTAAGAAATTCTGGCGTGAATTCAATACCTCCTTCCTGTTTATCCTTTACAGAATCAAAACTTTTATACGATTTGTATTCTCCTGGGAGACGACCGACGATCTCAGCATTAATATTACTGACTTCTTTGTTCAGCGGCGCGAGAGTAACACGTTCCTTCATTCCTTCGTAATTTAGATTCGCAAGACAATTTCCAAATACTTCATTAAATTACCACTGGAAATTATATCCTCAGGTAATTCGATTTCATTGAAATCATTTTTTGGAAGATTTCCATTTCCCAGTTTCAGGATGTACTTTGCGAATGCTTCCTGTTCCGGATCGACACGCATATTTTTTTTAACGAAAAATTTTTGAAATGCTTTTTTATTGACAAATCGAGTGTTTCACTACGGTTGCTTCGGAGTTGAACAGGTAAGCACTGACGGAAATCACCTCCAGCGACTTAAATTTTTTCCGTCCAATTGGCAAGTTTGGATTTCCAATAGACCGCAACAACTGATCCATATTTTATAAAGCATACTTTGGTAACATCGGTGCCTCATCCATAAGAAAAACATCAACTTGAGCGAGTTCTGTAACTTTGACTGAACCAGGTTAAATGCTGGAAATTTAAATCTCTGACGAAAGCGGAACTTTCGGACCAAATGTCTTGTGTGATGTTTGTCCAGCAGGCAATAGAGCTGTAGCGATTCCAGTAAATGCCATACATTTTACTTTGCGATTTTGGCCACAAAGTAAGTGATATAAGGCCTTATACACGAAGGTTTTACCGGTACCGTCTGGTCCATCTATGAAAAACATTTTGTATCAACATAGTTAGAGTCATTGGCTGCACGTAAAATACTGTCCACAATTTCAACCTGTTTTCTTTGCAGAAGCCGATACATGCGTTCTCCAGTACCAGTTGATTCATCAGAATTTAGAACATCCATGTTTTGGTCATCTTCGTAACTGTCAATGGCGTCCATACCATATCGTTCCACCCATAAACGAAAATTCCGACCTTCTGTTGCTGTCGTATTTAACTTGAATGCAATAATACGATAAGCACGTTTGATTGCAGCATCCTCAGATCTATTACTTTGTCGTGCTTGCAGAATAAAATCTTCAGCCAAATGGTTTTTGAATTTTTCCCAGAGATCTTTTGGATCTTCGGGATATCCAAAAATAAGAATTTGAACGAAGATTATTCGCATTACTGAAGGCATTTTGGACAGTGCAGATTCTTCTAGACCATCTATCCACTGTTTATCGTCGAAGGCAAGAACATGAGCTAGAAACAAAATTTCCCAAAGTCGTGACCTATCTAAATTTTATGTCGAAATTTTATGTCCGATTTCACGATTATTTCTTCAAATAAAGCTTTTGTACTAGTTTCGACACATTTTTAATATTTTTGTGACGCACATACAGTGAGACCATTTAATATTCGGACAAATGTAACATACAAATATTCATTAGATTATTTACTATCATACCGCCCAGTTTGCGCTAGTGATTAAAAAGCTGCGGAGTGGAGTGGTAGGTACCGGGTTCGAATCCCGATAGGGGCAGGATGCGAAAAGTGATTTTCACCATGGATCGTTTGGGCGGTGCGATCGGTAATGTAAATGAACTCATATGAGACCCTTTTGAGTTTAGAATCCGTATGCTGTCCCATCTTCCATGTCAGTACTATAGGCTGGCATGGAGCTATGCAATGTGCAGATGGTTTCTACGTAAAATCGGGCCTTTAGCCGGAACGTTAGGTACTAGTGGGATGTCGCTATGGGCCAATTGAATCTGAGTGACGGATAACACGTTCTGAAAAAAAGTTCTGACTTATGTCGGATATTTGCTTTACGATTGCCCAAAAGGTTTTGAACACACGACCTCAGTCTCGAGAGATAAACCCGATAGAGAATTTGTGCCACCTATTGGATGCGCAAATAAGAAAACGCCATATTTCCAAAAAGGTTGAATTGCAAAATATACTTAAGGAGGAATGAGCAAACTAAGACCAGAACTAAAAATAAACTGGTAAGTTCAATGCCAAAAAGATTAAAATATGTGATAAGGCAAACAAGGTGTGCAACAAAGTGCTGAAACATAAATATTGAAATTCAAATTTATAAAATATAAGCTAAACCTGTCCGAATATTAAATAATATTCTATAATATATATTCTATTTAATATTCTATGTCCGAATATTAAATTGTGATGAATTTGTGCCATTTTTTATTAAATCAATTATTTTGTTAATTTATGAATCAATTTATTTATTATAATTCACACCTCGTATAACAGTAATAAATAAATAAACATATTCTTATAATAAAAATTATTTTAAGTTCGATATGATAGTAGATAATCTAATGAATAGTTGTATGTTACGTTCGTCCGAATTTTAAATGGTCTCACTGTAATAGAAATCAATTTTTTTCCTATACTACTTCTAATCGAATATGTGACTGGTGGTTTTAGGTGTGTTGGCATTCACATCACCGATCATAATCAGATGATAAAAATTAAATTAAAAATTAAATTAAAAGGATCACATCCTTATTGGGTTTCAAAGCCGGTACCTTCCATTCTGACCGTGGTAAATTTAGTATGTTATTCTATTTGATGGTACACAGCAAATTACATAGGTTATGTTGTTGTATTGTTGGTTTATTGCAATCATATCAATAATTTACATAACATTCGAGTTTGTGATATAAAATATTTCAAACTACTTGCTGAAATTAAGCTATACTTTCTAACTGAAAATGGCATTGAAATGCAAGAATTTAAATTTGAAAGAGTTAATTAAACAAGTTTTGCTACATTGTGGTTGGCGATCAATCGTGAAATACATACATATTTATAAGTTAAAAATATACATTTTCTTTCAGTTAATAAGTTGCTTTGAATTGTTACCAAACTTCCAAAATCATAAATTAAAAATAAATATTTTGTGTATAATTAACCTCTTAGTTTGAGATTTCAGAAATCGTAGTATAAACCTATTTTTATAAAACTAAAATGTTGAACTTACCGTGCATAATGTACCCCCATCATGATCGATCACGGAAAATTGAAACGCTTGTGGTGATGCCAAACAAAACGCCAATACCCATATTGCCATTATAAATTTTACAGTTCGTGGTATTTTTGACATCTTATGCTGCCTAAAAATAAAATATAGTTTCAAATAGCATAACAAAAACAGTAAATTGAATAATTTTACATCTTATTAAAATATATATTTATATTTATATGTACGTAAATAAACTGGGTCGTTCAAAAAATCGATAAACGTTGCTGTACTATTAAGAATATTAAGTAAACAACTTAAATTCTACAAAAACAAACCGATCCCTAATGTAAGATAATCGATTTAAGATTTTATAGTTTCTAATTTGTATGTTACCCGAAATAAAAATAAAATGTTTATTTTATTTTAATTGTTTATGTTTTTTAATTATCTAATTAAATTATAATGATACAATTTAGGATGATCCCTATAATTAAAACTTTTAACGTAACTACGAGCGTAATAAATGTGTCTAATGTTCTATAATTAAAATATGATACACAATACTTGGAGCGCGGGTAACAAATGGCGTATAAATTCAAATAATGTCTTATATTATATTTTTTAATCAAAATAAGAAGCCATAATTATTATTTTCTTTGTGTAATGACATTTTCATTACGCATAAAAACACAAATTAATTTAGACGACTGGAACAAATTAACCACAATTTAAAAACAATAAAAGCTACAAATTTAATATTCTATCAAATGAGTTTCACATTAACAGTCTTAGATGTGTTCATTTGCATCACTGGTCGGTGTTTACAAATATTAATGATTCGGCTTGTTTATATTAATATCGGCGTCAGTTAATTTTATTAGTTTAGCGCCATCTGTTAAACATGGTTGCAAAAGAGCGTTGCACTATCTTGTCTAGAAATACAAGTTTAACCAGCCATCATTTTTGTATAATACGTCACACAGGCTAACACGAATATTAGAAGTCATTCCTTATACTTATCGCCCAAATACCACTTCTTGTACTCAACCATGCTGATCGGGTCTCATCAACAGTCTGTACAACGATTACAAAGTACGATTATCTGTTACATCTTTGTATTTTGAGAGTATTGAAAGTTCGGCAATGAAACACATTTTGTTCTAATCGATCTTTCATAACCAAAACCACCCATAAATAAATATAAGAATTTAAAATACATTTTCCTACATTAATTAATCAAAAATTTTTTATTTAGATAATTATTTTAATTCCAAATTTATACACCACAAAATGTATTTCTTTCTATAAATGTATATACTTTATAATGTGTAGTAGGGTAAACCTGCAAAGCATACTTTGTAATGGTTTATTATGTTTGATTGTTTTCTTTTAATTCCTAAACAATTTACTATGTTTAATTACTTTTCAATCCTAGTACTCGTATTGTGATGAATCACAGTGATACCTGTCTAAAGGGCCTATTCCATGAGAAACATTGACTGTCAGTAAATATTAAAATGGGATAGTAATATAGATTTTATAGTAGTGTAAGTGAAACAGAAAGCTATCTCAGTCAAACTTGACTGGAAAAATATTTGTGTTTGTGGTAGTGTGACTGCCATAAAAAGTATAAAATTGAATACTTTTTACTGCAGTTACACTCAGCCTTCTACATAAAATTTGTGTAAGACAAGAAATTTTTTTCGCAAACAACCAATTTTATATTCAAGGGTCAAATAGTCGATATATTATTTTGGTAAAATTATAATTGAATTAAAAATAAAAATCATATTTGTTTAGCATTGTGATATTTAATAATAAATTATAATTCACAATTTAAAAAATCTCCAAAAATGAATAATTAATGAGTTTTTTGGTTATGATTTCTTCAAAATTCTGCTATAATTCGCTATAAATAAACAATAACGTTGTCTTTGTCTTTTAGTTGGAGTTTTATAAATATTTTCTCTTTTCGTCTTTTTGACTGTCAGTCAATTTTTCCCATGGAATAGAGCCTTAAAGGTTCTATTCCATGGGAATGACTGGCAGTCAAAAAAAAAGAAAAGAGAAAAAAATTATAAAACTTCATTTAAGAGACAAAGAGAACGTCTTTGTTTATTTATTGATTTATAGTAAAACCTTATAACAGAATTTTGACAGTTTTTGTAACAAAACCAAAAAAAAATCATTAGTTATTCTTTGTCGGACTTGATTGATTTAGTTAAACTGTTAATTGCTAATTTTTGAAGTATGGTCGATAAAATTCAAGTTAGCTTGTATTTGGATTCGGAGAATATTATTTTCAGTAGCAGTGATGATGAAAATAAGCCACACGAAGAAAAAAAGGAAATGTTGGGTTCGTCTGTATTATTTGGAACGGAATAGATCTGGCGCGTTTATTAGTATTTTAAACGAACTAAGGCAAGATTCCAAGCCGTTTTTTAACTATACCCAAATGAACGTGGATGAATTCGGCTAACTGCTATTTATGGTTGGGTCATTAATTGAGAAACAGCTTGTCCTGAGGGAACCTTTGAGTTCCGGTTGGCCGTGACATTAAGGTAATTAAGTAATTCTTATATAATAATTATTATAAATTTTTTTTTTAAATTAGATATCTTGCAACGGGGGGAGTCACAAACCAGCTTAGCACTTGCCTACAAATGCTCCTTAACAAGCATTCACAGAATTGTGAAACAACACGATGTATAGAAAACGCGCTTAAAAGCAAGGTGTTTCCCGAACTGACCATAGATTATTTCAAAGCGGTGGCATCTGGGTTTCAAAAGAAAAACTGAGTTTCTGAAAATTGAACAATTTATTTAACTAACATTTTATATTTTATTTTAGGCACCAAGTCACTCCGGATCAGAGTTTTTTAATTATAAAAAAAACATCATCGATTGTCTTAATGGCAATTTGTGACTCTGACTACAATTTTATAACGTGCAATATTTGTGCTGCAGGTCGACAGAGTGACGGAGGGGTTTTTAGGGAAAGTAATTTTGGCAAAAAATTTTATGCAAATACGCTTCCTTAAGTATCTCTAGCTTTGAAAACATATTCAATTCCGTATTAAACCCAAAAAGTTTATAACTTTATCTGTATATTAATTTTTTTATCATTCCTAAACTAAGCGACGCAAGCGAAAATTTTAAAAACCTACCCTATGTTTTTGTGGCCGATGATGATTTGCATTAAGTGAAAATATTCTGAAGTCATTTATTACAATCAAAGGGCAACAACATAAAATTTTCAATTACCAGCCGAGCCCGACGCATGATTGAACATTTTTTTGGTATCCTTTCATCTAAATGGAGAATATTGAGAACCACAATCAAAGCAGACGTTGTTCTGGCGGAGAATATAGTTCAGTCTTGTGTCTGTTTACACAATTGGCTAAACACTTAAAATTATATAACTACAGATCTTATTGATCATGAAGTAAAGGAATTATCGTACCAGTTAAAACTTTTAACTTATACTTTTTAAAGTTTAAAATGTATTTAAAAGCAAATTATTATCTATTTTTAGGTTCTTGGCACAGTCACAGCACCAATATCACGCCTCTTCAGACAATGAACAGAAACTCGACTAATATAGCCAAACTGACGCGTAAAAGTTTGCCGAATTAAAACCGAGTTCAAAATTTTTGCATGAAGCGTTACCCTGCAACCAAATTTTTGAAAAACAAATGACTATAGAATAAATAACAAGCTCAATAGGCCGAGCGAAACAAAATGCGATGAATGACGAAAACTGGAAAGTTCACGAAATGTAGATTGATGGAAATTACTACAAGGATTGACCATTTAAGTTACAAGACAGTTCAGCTTTGAATTTTAAATAGTGATATTGGCAAGTGATAATAAGTGAAACAAAGTGTTGATTTAATAGTAATCATAATAAATGTCAAAATAAGTGTTATAAAAATTAGTTGTGAATTATTAGTTGTATTTTATTGTGAAATAAATTAACTGTAAAAATTATAGTTTATGAGTTTTATATTTACAATCTGAATCCTGTAATCGAATCGATAATAACTTAAATTTGAACAGTATTTTATAAATGAAAGTTTTGAAAATGTAATAAATCATTAAATTTAAAATTAAATATAATTGATAATTGAGTAATAAATACCCCGTTGATAAATGTGTTCATAACCTTAAGAAAATAAATTTTAATCCTAAAATTACTCAATTTCTCCTCCATGGACACCCCTGAAAATTGCAAATGCAATCACAGTTAGGGTAGATTATGGCAGCCATAAGAGTCCTTTTTCCAGAATAACTTAGATACTTGTCTTCCATTCAAGATTTTTTGACCTAATGTCTAAAATTTAGGTCGTAGCAGGTGTAGACATAATGTGATTATGTATTTCAAAGCTGATGATATTAATTCTTATTTTATTGTTGATCTTATATCTGAGGAGTGTTATAATCAATTTACCTTTTTCTAAATATTTCTTATAATAAATAACGGAGAAAAGAGTAAAACAGGTATGATTGAGTATTTTTAGTGTATTTCATCACAACCAAACCTGCAAAAAAATTGCAGAAGGTTTGGTTAAGTGATAAAAATACAGAACTAGCTTTTACCAGTAAAAGGGAAAGTCTTAAAGAGAACAATACTCAGCAATAAACTAGTGAAATAGTAAAGCACATAGAAAAGGTTCAGTATACACAACGAGAACCCAGCTTAAGTTTTTAAAAATCAACATTTTGAAATCAGTTTATTTTGCCCTATTCCAACTGAATTTATTGATAATATTTTTCGTAAATGTTCTGTCGAGCTTTAATAGTTTGATAGGCATAATCTATTCTTCTTATTCTAATTTCTGGTATACACTATATTTCGGGAACATTTCTGATTTTTTTTGCCGATTTCTAGAATTATTAATAACCTTAGTTATACAAAAAAAGGCTTTGAAGCACATTGCATGAATTAGGCTCATAAAATAAAGAAAAATTCAATTGCACAGTACGTTAATATTTATGTATATCTAGAATAATATAACGTAATTGGAATCAAATTCCGTCAATTACTTTCGGACTGTATCTATCTTTCTACATTTAACCCACACTTAATAAATGAGCTGTATTCAAGAACAAACTCTTATACGACATGGTTTAAGTGGGTCAGTAGAGCTGTTATGTGATCAACAAGTTTGTGTTATATCCGTTCATTTAAATCGTTCAATGGTGAAACAAGTAAATCAGTTCAAAGGATAAGTAAGATTTTTTATTTATCAAACTTTCGTTTATGGTATAAGCATAGCACAAACACCCTTAACTTTCGTTATTAGTGCTATACATCAAAAAACATATAAATTAAGGTTTTGTTTACTTATTAAATATAATTACTTATAAATAGGGCTGTGATTTTTAGGTTAAAACCTTTTCGTACTGGAGGCAGAGTTATGTAGTTTGATAATATAGAAATATGTTTCATAAAATTTCCGTTCATTTGGGATCGATTTGTTAGCACCTTTTTTTACCTTTTTCGTTGTTTCGAACCTTTTTATGCCTTTATATGTTTTTAACATCTTTTAGACCTAATAGATAATTTTTGATACTTTTTATTGCCTAAATTTTATATTATTCAAAATAATATACAAAATTATAATGAAATGATCGTAAATGTCAAATTGGTACCGTATAAAACGGAATTTTGTACTAATTTTATTAAATACAAATATGGCAACTCATTACTATTTCTGAAAGGGAAAATTTAATATAGCAACACTATTTGATTTTTTTTGTTTTTCTTTGTTGGCATACAAGAAATTTGACATAAATAGGTTTTTTCAATTTCTTTTTAGTTAACATGGTTAGCATTCACAAAGTGTTCTCACAATTATTTTTAAACTATTTATATCAAAATATCATTTTATTCACTATTTAAATATATACCTGCATTGTGCAGTGTACACATAAGTGTACGTACACGTAAAAGTTGTTTTACATTCAAAAGGTAATTCAGATATGCCGAAAGTCAAAATTACACTTAAAAGCCGTTTAGAGGATTTTGCAAAACAAAACACTGTGTTTAAAACCGATGGACAAGTGTTATTTTGCAAAATTTGTAATGTGACAATCGTTGCCGTTAAAAAATCGCAAGTTGAACAACATTTAGGTTCTAAGAAACACAAAGAAAATGCCACAAAAAACAATGGAATTCTCAACCAGAAATTTATATCTGAGCTGGTTAATGAAAACGTCACGTATCAGGATTTTTGTTCAAGCCTTTGCAGAATGCTAGTTGCTTGCGACATTCCCTTAAATAAATTGACTAATCCGCATTTCGCTCAATTTATTCATAAATACACAAACTTCAAAGTTCCCGAACAAACTACGCTTCGGAAAAATTACGTAAAGCGTTTATATGATGAAACTATTTTACAAATAAAAAGTGCGATAAGAGACGAGTATATATGGATGTCAATAGACGAAACAACCGATACAATTGGAAGATACGTGGCTAATGTTGTGATAGGAGTTTTAAGTAGCGATGAATTTGGAAGCCGCAAAAAGTTTTTATTGAATACTGCTGTACTTGACAAAGCTAATAGTTCCACAGTAGCTAGACTTTTCGACGATTCCGTTAAAATTTTAGGCGAGGATTTTAATCGGGATAATATTTTATGGTTTTTATCAGATGCTGCTCCTTATATGGTAAAAGCGGCAGATGCAATTAAAATTTTCTATCCGAAAATTTTACATGTTACTTGCTTGGCACATGAACTACATCGAGTTGCAGAAACTATTAGAGCTTTACACCCCGATGTAGACAGAATGATTGCTTCTATCAAAAAGTTATTTTTAAAAGCGCCCTCAAGAGTCCAAATTTTTAGAGAATGTGAACCTGGTTTGGAGCTTCCACCGAAGCCAATTATCACCAGATGGGGTACTTGGATTGAAGCCGTGGAATATTATACAAACAATTTTCAAAAAATAGAAAATGTTTTAAGCAAACTGACAGACGAAAACTCAACGGCCCTCGAGTCGATTAAAGACATATTTGCTAGCTCAAAAAAAAAACTTAAAAATGATTTAGTATTTATATCCTCCAATTATGGATTTTTGAGTGCATCAATTACTGAACTTGAAACTGCGGGATTATCCCTAACTTCCCAAATATCAATTATAGAAAACGCTATAAATAAAATGGAAAGCGTGAAAGGGCCGATTGGCAATAAAATAAAATTGAAAATATCGGATGTAATCCGAAAAAATCGAAATTTTGAAGTTCTTAAATTAGTTTCAAATATTTTGAGCGGGAATGAGGGTTTAATGGAGCATATACATATACGTTTTCTATGTATAAAAATATATTACGTGCAAACCGTCAGAGCTTCACTTTTGAAAATTTACATCAACATTTTATTATTTATTGCAACGAAGCTTTAAATTCTTAAATAATAAAATATAATACATTAATTTAATTTAATTGTTTTCTCATTTATGAATTTAAATAATTGTTCAATCATAATAAAAGATAAATTATTTTAAATTATATGTATGTACTCGTACATAATATGGACAATTAATTATTATTTGAATTAATTATTATTTTAAAAAAAATATTGAATTTTCTGTGATAAAATTATGTGATTCTGTGATAACGTTAATATCAATTAAAGGTTATATGCTGCATTTTTATTAAAATAATCTTATTTCTAAAGAACATTTTTACGACCTTTTTTAAATTTTTAGAGCATATTTTAGGTGCCTAAAATGAAATTACCTACTACTACAGATACAGAAATAACTACTACAGATACCCAAACTATATGGAGAAATCATGTCTAATAGACTGAAATAAGGGGAAATAATTGTACCCTGGATGAAAAGGCTATATTTGAGTTTTATTTTCTCTTTTATTCCTTTACCATTGATGTTACGATAAATAAATTCAATCAAATCTATAAAACTAAGTTCAAATACATATATGAAATCAATAAAATGTTTCATGCCACTGCGATAAGTTTCATTCAGGACAGTACACGAGTTCATCATATTTTATACAAAATGTATATACAAACAATTATTTATCGTAATATCAATGCTAAAGGAATGAAAGAGACAATAAAATTCAATTATAGCCTTTTCATCCAGGGTACAATTATTTCCCCATATTTCAGTCTAGAATACATGATTTCTCCATATAGTTTGGCTATCTGTAGTATTTATTTGTGGTAGTAGACTTAATTTTGTAGCTACTATGTATTTCGAACATACTATCAATTGAAGAAGAAACTACAACTTATGCTGATGATACTGCAATTTTAGCATTACGAAACAGTGTAGTAAAATTAATAAACAAACTCCAAACGTTAATTAATTTAAGCAACGACTGATGGGATAATAAAACTGTGCAATTGAACTTTTCTAAAATAACTTATGCTAACAAGGTTTGCATAGGTTAGCAAATGAGGTAAAATATCTAGCTATGACGTAAGTTGAGACGAAAAGAACATGTGATAAATAAGGAAGAGCTGAACATGAAAATGTATTGGCTCATAGATAGCCATTTTCAACTAAATTGCATTTAAACCAGCAAATAGTTAAACCTGTATGTATCTACGATATACAGCTTTGGGGATCCACAATGAAAACGAAAATCAAGCGTCTGTTCGAACAAAATTAAGGTTCTAGACCCCGTAGACGATATTCGATTATGCATTAATGTTGAGACGAACCAACCAAAATTGAAAAACCAAAATTTTATATATTGCGTTGGATCATATGGAAGGAATAATCGATCTTGAAGCTAATCTTTTTGTTTCATGTTATATACAATGTTTTCTAAAAAAATTCAAGTAAAAAGAAGTTTCTGAGCTAAAACAAAATCGTCAGTTACTATTTAAATGACCCACTTGTCATCATAACTTTGTGCTTGCATAAGAGAAAAACCATCGTAACGAGATATCTAATCAATGTTCTGGAGGTTGAGAGATTGAAAATGGCACCCGCTACAAATATATTAATTTAAAATGGTTACACATATAGCAAAACTATACTCTATAGAAAAAAGTCTTCATTCCATTTTAAGAAATATTATTCTAATGATATGCAAAACATTGATTGTTTGTTCGAATACATTCCCCTTATATCATTACTTATCGTTTTAGTTTCAGTGATATATACATGGACTATGAAGATACTTTGGCCTCAGTTATACATATTAGCTTTGATACCACTACCGACTGAACAGCGAATAACTGAATGGTTGACAATTACTGACCTGTATTTATGGTCCTCATTGGTTTGGTATAAAACAAGATGCGACATGCTTAACGGATACGATTATAACCTCCTGTAACATATCGAACACTGGCAATTTATTATGTCTAGTCAGCTGATATCTATCTTTATATGGAACGCCGGCAAAATAGCAAAATTTTTAGTATTACCCCTAAACACTTTCGTTGGTACAAGCATATGAGGATGCTTAAAGTATTCCCACATGAATACTTTCGCAGTAATGACGAAACATCATTCATTTTTCATTAGAACACTTTGTTAGGATTTGACGTAAATGGATATTCTTTACGGCGAGCAAACGAAAGAGAATAATCTACGTTATCATTTACGAGTAATTTTGACCTATATTTATGAAAACTCTCATATAAAAAATTCTGTACTTTACTAATCGAACAAATTTGCTGCATTTTATATTGTTGGTTAAGACATGTATTAAAAATTAAATCAGACCTTATAAGAAAAATAATTATACATAATTAACTATATACGTATAGTCTTTATTAACATTTTCATGAACGTGAAAATCATGCTAATGATTTATTTACATAAATGCACGTACACATAATAAATAAATATAAATTGCATTCATTCCAAAATACCTACCGAGTTTATAAATAAATAATGTAATAATTAATTAAAAATTTGTTTTAATATTTACCTAAATGGATGACAAATCGCTATATATCGTTCTATCGTAAATGATGTTATTGTTAATACGGTTGCGTTTGCCGACGTTTCTGATAATAAACCGTGAACAACACATATGGAATGGCTAAATGGATATGATGCTGGATACCATATACTATAGAGATCCGGTGGCATGCCTGAAACAAATAAATATAAAAATAGATTTTAATTTGTAAGTAAACAAAAATCATCCAAGTACTTTCCAAGTACTACGAAACATCTCGCGATGTACACCAGGTGTTCCTAGATTTCAAGCAAGCCTATGACTCGATCAATCGAGAGAGGCTATGGTATGCGCTTGAATATTTAGGAATACCAAAAAAATATGTACATCTGTGTAAAATGACAGTAACGCAGTCACAATGCTGTGTTAAAGTTGAGAACAGGCTATCGAGAACTTTTGCAATCAATTCCGGTGTTCGACAAGGAGATGCGCTGTCCCCGATACTTTTTAATCTCATGTTAGAATACATCCTTCGTAAAAGTGAAACACCTCAGGACAATATCTTATTCCGACAATCCAATCAACTTCTTGCTTATGCAGATGATATCTGTGTGATTGGATTAAATGGCAACGGAGTGAAAGAGATACTTGATCCACTGGAACAGTTTTCAGCTTCCGTTGGTCTCAAAATCAACGAGTCAAAAACCAAATATCTAATCTCGGGTTTTAGAGACCAAGACGCAATTGATTTCAGTAGTGGAAACCACACGTTTGAAGGAGTGATGAGATTCAAGTATCTTGGATCTCTCATCACTCACGATAATAGTGTGGGCGAGGATATCAAGGTCCGCCTTGCCGCTGGCAATCGGGCTTTGTATCCTCTACGTCCACTGCTGAAATCAAAATATCTTGCAAATACGGATAAGCTGAAACTGTACAGAGTGTTGATCAGACCCGTTGTCATGTATGGATGTGAGAGTTGGACCTTGACGGATGAGTACGAAAGATGGCTTCTAACATTCGAGAGAAGAATCATGCGTGTGATATATGGTCCAAAACGCGACGTCGATGGCACTTACCGAGTTCTTTTCAATCACGAGATCAAGAATTTAATGCAAATTCCTGATATCGTGCAAGAAATCAAAGGACAGCGAATACGCTGGCTCGGTCACGTTCTGCGTGCTGATCCGAAACGAATGATACAGCGATCTTTTAAGGGAGAACCGCCTTTCGGTAGGCGAAGAGGTCGCTGTCGGCGACGATGGCTCCACGGCGTAGAAAGCGATCTGGCATCTTCCAACTGCTTGCAACAGTATGAAGATCTGGCTCGTGATCGAAACCGTTGGAGTCAGATTGTTGACACGGTACGGGCCAATAATGGCCTGTAAAAACCGAAAAAAAAAAAAAAAAAAAAAAAAAAAAAAAAAAAAAACAAAAATCATAAATAAACATACAAATAATAGGACAAATACATAATTACTAAAATAAATTAAATAAATAACACAGACAACCATATCATAAATATTAGATAATGAAACGTATAATTTTGTCCAGAAGCGTATACATTTCCATTACGTACTAAAGAAAAGTCGTATAAAGAGAAATGACGTTAGTTTTCTAGCAATATACCGAACTTTAAGGCTAAAATTTTATTTGATTAACAAAATATATAATAATCACGTACTATATTTTGTCTGGAAAATAGAAAATGTCTAATTTTTATTTCTCTGTTATGTCCATTATATTGTAATATATGTAAATATAAAAGTCAGCCTAAAATTTTGATTGACCCAAATTTACAAAAATATCAAATTAAGAAGAAACACTCTGCATTAGCGAATAGCAATTTAATTTGTCATTTGTCTGTTAGTATCTGTAAAATCCATACCGACCAAATGGCGCACTGGTTAACGTTGCGGCACTTGGAGTTGGAGGGTTCGGGTTGGAATCTTTATAGGGGCAGGATGCAAAAGGAATTTTACACCATTTGATTATGATCGATGATGACACATAATTAACCCGCTGAGTGCAATATCTATACGGGGGAACATATGTGTACAATGTGCAAATTGTAATCGGGACCGATTGCAAATATAAGATATAAACAAATAATCAAACCGATACCTTCGATGTTTAAGCAATCGAAACCTGATAAAAGCTACCGATGTGAAGTTTATACTATTTTTGTGCTAAAATGTATAATGTAAATATGTATATGTGTAAAAGAAAGATTTAGGCGAAATTAATATTGCGAAAAAATATTTTTATAACCAATAAAAAATCTTATTTGCATCTATTGAAATATTTAATTATATTTTTAAAGAAACCATAATAACATTAAAGAATTTATATGCAAGTAATTAACAGCTATTCAAAACTGAAACTTATAAGGGTGATTGAATAAAGAGCAAAACTTTAGATGAATCGGTATGAAAATGGATCATTTTCAAATGCTAATTAATAATAAATAAATTTAAAGACCGTTCTCATCTCGTTCCTTGATACTGTAGTAAGATATAGGTCTAATTATGATTCTTAGGAATTTTCAGAAAGTTATCATTGGGATTTAGTGATTTCTTTTTAATATATTAGGGCCCTGGGCCCCTATTTCTGAATACGAATTCGTACAATAATTGCACGAATACGTGTAATGGGAATTTTTGAATATGAAAACGTATAATTTCTAATACGAATTCGTGTGGCACGATACGATTAAAAATTTCCCTTATTGTGCAAAACGAATACGTGTACTTTTTACTCGTTTATGACCGAGTATATGTTCGTTATGTATTTAGTTATCGAAAGGAAGCCAAATATTTTTATTAATAGTTATAACTTTATTCCTGAAACTGTTAAAATAATTATTATTTATGAAACTGTTGATATTGATCAATTAATTTGGTGATCATTGGTAAAGGACGCAGTATCATGCAAGCTATCAATAATGCTTAATCAAATATTAACTGAGTGATTGAATGTTTGGAAAGTTTTAATTTGAAAGTAAATACGAGCAAATGTGCATGCGTGGGCTTAAGAATGAATATAGAGATTCGAATAAATGAAAATTGTATCGATCTGGTGAATTTATACAAGTATTTGGGAATGTGGATAGATAGACGACTGAATTTTGGAAGACATATGACACATTTGACTGAAAATTGTATGAATCGATTGAATGTGATCAAACGGGTGAGTAAACCTAAATGGGGTGCACACCTGGGCGTAACTGAAATGATACAAAAGGCATTACTATGGTCCAAAATTGCATATTACGGCTAGAAAGGGGCCTTACCCAGATAATGAAAGTTGAGAATGCATGTGACAGAGAGTTATTGGGTGCGATATGGGTGATTCACCTCTCAATTATAAGAAGGAGTGGATCACAATGAGAGAAACAATTAGAATGCGTATTAGAAATGATTTATTTTTGAAGGAAATGAAGGGAAGATTACATACAGGAAGATTTTATAAGTTAACTTATAGATCTAGGATAATACTCGAAAATATTAATTTATTTTTTAGTATAAATAGAACTGGACCGAAAATCTTACCTAATAATCTTACTGTACGAATTGAACTGGAGGATTATGAAATTGAAGGACTAGAATGATCGCATGTTAAAATCTGCTTTTAAAAAAAAGAAAAGAGAATATGTTGGGTATGTTATCATTTATACAGATGCCAGTGTGAGTGAAAACAAAGTATTAGGTGTTGGAGTATATGTTCCAGATATGAATATATATATGAATGTTCAAAAATATTTTCGAGTTTATGACATCATCTGTATAATGAATGCTGAACTGATAGGTATGTTAGAAGGAATTAAGTTGGCTATACATGAGGAAAAGAAAATAGCAATATATTTTGATTAAGTTGGCCATACATGAGGAAAAGAAAATAGCAATATATTTTGATTCTCAGAGTGGAATGCTAATGTTAACCAATGATAGTCACGAGGGAAATGTGTGTTCGATCGTCATTGCGAGGTAATCATCCAGTGGATATCCTCCCATAGACAGAATGAAGGTAATGAAAGGACTGATATGCTTGCTAAACGGGGAAATGTGAGTGATACAGTGAAAATATTTGATAAAAGAGATATCTAAGATATACTTCAATTCGATGCATTTCAAAATTTAAGTTTAATGAAAGGAAAGAAGTATAGTTAGTTGTGTAGTTCCCTTTGAAGGTACCTTCTCATAAGATATTCAAAGGTGATACAAGAATGGTACGAACGATTGAACGTATAAGAATGAATCATGGTAATTGGAAAGAGTGTTTGTTTAAACGTCGTTTGGAAGATAAAAGCGTGTGCGAGATTTGTAATGTTATTGAGGATATTGAACATCTTCTGTTGCACTGCATCCAATTTCATCATTGTAGGCCGAATTCGATATCCTTAGTAATAAGAATAGTTTGACTGATGTTATGAAAGTAGGTAGATTTGTGTTTGTAAGAAAAAGTGAATTAAATGTATAAAAACTAAATAAATTGAGATAGCGTTATTGAAAATTTAAAATAGTATATTAAAAATTATATAAGAAACAAAAATAAAATCATTGTAATATTTAAAAATGGGCAAGATGTCTCCGTATTATTGGAGTTTTAATCCTTATGAAATTAAAAAAAAAAGTATTTCATTGTATATTTAAGGGCATTAGTTACAAGTGTAAAACAATACGAACTGCTGGTGGCATTTATGCAACAGATGCGCGTATTTCGTCAAAATCATTATGGAAAACACTAATAATTTAAATAGTCACGAGCAGATTGTATTGGAAAAAGAATGGAGTAACTATAATCACAGTAAGAAGAAACTTAGCCAAAACGAGCAAAACATAGCTGGAACTTGAGGCTGGCCGTCGAGATACCAAACATTTTCTCCACTAGAATAGTCAGTGATCCTATCAATAGAATAGCAACCGGCAGTGGACGGTTCAAATGGTACGTGATTGCGGCGACTGAATTCTTTCATCTGTCCGCATTAAATAATGATCCTCTCTCAATCGAACCAGTTTTAGAGATTAATAACGCAGATAATGAACCACCACCTATTCATACTACAAATAAAAATTAAAATATTAAATCACAAATTTTCGAACAACAAATTACTATCCAGAAACAGTGCCATATATTTTTAAATACGACCATAACAGATTCAAATAAATCAATACATAGTTCGATTGAAGCGAGATCATATTATTTACGGCAGAAGGAAATGAAACTAATAAAAAAGAATTGTCTCTGTCAAAAATAAACACTAAATAATTCAAATGAAACGTCAAAATAACCCAAGTAGATTATTTTTATTGCAGGTAGTACCTTTCGAAATAAATTTCCCTTAAAGCAAGGAAACAAACCGAAATAATGAATACGATCGTATTCAGAAATACCAATTTAGATTCGTATCGAACATGAATTTCGTAACATAACACGATACGTATCGTACTCAGTAATAGGTACCCAGGTTTTTTCTGTGTTACATGTATATAGTGGATTTTCCTTCGCATTCCTTACATTGCGTTGAAGGTTGATTTTACATTACATTTTGGAAGCATAGTATACAGTTTTCTTGGATTGATTCGGACATTTCAGCTATAGTTTTCTTCAGGTAATGACGACAGTCACACATACCAGTTTTGTATTGGTTTTCATCGTTGGAGTGAATGTTTTGTCGACACGTACTATTGCTAATATAATCAACTCCGTATAGAATAAGGGGCCCGTAGTTAAAATCATCTCTTTGTACAGGTAAGTCATTTGATGGTTGACCCTAAAACATTTTGATATAAACATGAGTTTTTAGTAATTCCTCAACAAGTATTTGAGCTTTTTTGATTAAATTAAAATTTATAGATTCTGGCGATGTTGGGTCATTTATCATTATTAAAACAAAATGACAATTATTTATTACCATAGGTATATAAATTTTGTTTTTATTGTGGCTTGATATGGATCTTAGCAAATATCGTTAGTTTTTAAAAGTAAAACACTTGCTGTAACATATACAACTTCTGTTGTTAAAAAGCTTGATCCATCGAAAGATTTGTAGCAAGTCATAGAGAGGCTTGATTCTCATAACCCCATTTTAGTGGCTTTGTCAATATATACATAATTAATGTATTTTAAAAGTTTTGGTTTGGCATAACGTGTCAATGCCACCCAGCCTGAATATTTAGTTTGACGTGGTCGTTTTTTTTTCAACACTTTTTAATATTAAATTTTTTCGGATCCAATTCATCATGAGCACGAAATTTGTTCATGTTTGGCGTCTCTACCGATAATTGATCTTGTATTTGTTGATAAGGTTTCGATCCTTGTCCTTTTTGTGTCATATCGTGATTTGAAATATTTAGAGGTTAAAATCTGTTAACACTTTTATTATTTATTTTATTACGTTTTAAGATGTGGTGCCAATTCTATGGTATTATGAAGTAATTCGGTTTTTTCTTTAAAATTATCGATTAAGCGTCCTAACTTTTGATTAGGGCACTTAATTAAATTATTTTTAATTATATTGAACCAGTTTTCTATTATTGCGTTTGAGACCCTTTTAGTTTGATTATAGAACTTTAAGAAGATAGTACTCCAAAGAGGTAAATATGTAAAATATTTTCTAATGCAAAATTCAGAAAAATCTTTGCAGTATAAGTTATTCAACGTAAGCTTATGACTGTCAGTAATATTAATTGATGATATAATTGTTTGGTATGAATTTTCAAGTTAAGAATGTTCGATCATAATTGTACCTATATCTTACTACAGTATCAAGGAACTAGATGAGAACGGCCTAGAAATTTAGTATTGTTTTTTAGCATTTTAGAAGCATTTTTACTTTTCGGTCAATCCCTTTTAGAAGTTAAACTTTTGAATATTTGTTTATTTTTTGTACTTCTAATATTTATATGCTTTCGATGGAAAGTTAAATTACTTTATTTTTATTGAAAATTACGTTTTCGCCTAAATGATTATTTTTCACACATACTACTAAATAAAAGTCAATTTTTGTTGTTTTAGCACATAAATAGTATAAACTTAACATACGTGTGAACAGACGTGTGAAGTTTTTGCTAATTTTCTCCTAAATTTTTGTTTTTGTTGTTTTAGGATAAATTAAGTATAAACTTCACATGCATATAAAAGCAAACGTTGTAATGGGAGTTCATTCTCAGCAAATGTTCATATATATTTACATAAATAATATTTAAAATAAAGATGACTGAAACAGCGTTGTTATTATTTCAAATATAAAATAGATCAGAAACGATACAAATTTTAAATATATTTTGCAAATTATTTTGAGCTATTTAGAATAAGGAATTATAATAAATTTCGTATGAATTTTCATATTCTTAGCCAATGCCCATAAATCTTATAATTCTTTGTAATTGGTATTAATTCCTAGAATTCTTTAGAGTATCTCTCTTTGAATATATTTGGTTTTTTGAGATTGAGCCAGTGCCAATATTTTGAAAGTAAGCAATATACACTGTTCAGTTTATGAACAGTGTATATTGCAAAAGGTCAACAACGTTAGACTGCAACAAATATATTGCGAAAATAACCACTGATTGAAAAAAACATTTTTAAGTAAGGGTGTTATTTGTAGAGGTTCACAATTTTAAATTAAAATATCAAAAACCTTTATTTAATAGAAATGTTTTCCCATTAATTTTTGAATATGACTTTAACCATCGATAACTGGCGCGTAGATGGCGCAATCTGCATGTTCAATTTTCTTACATGTAATGTTATTTCGGCAAACCATTATTTAGAACCATTATTTTGACAAAAATTTTCAACTTTTTGCAAGCGTTGCTCATTGAGATTTATTCATTATGAAATCGTAAAACAAACTAATCGGCTGTCAACTCGGTTGTCAAACAAAAACAGTGTTGCCAACCTAGAGATGTAAGCCTCTAACAAAACACGCTTTATTTGTATTTTGCAATTGTTTGTAAAAACATTCGTTGGGTTGACCATCTAAAATGTGCACTAATCGTTAAAAATGGTTTGTAAGGTCTCAGTTTAGATGCAGAAGGGGCGATTTAGGGCATCTAAGCCATTGATTATATTTATTAATATTATTTTAGTATACCCAATTATCATTTTTGAACCTGAATTTAGTCTGAAGTTGTCACTCAGCCTATTGTAACCTCTCTTTCCAATCCGAAAATCTTAGTTCTGAGATCAGCCTTTTATTCGAAAGAAAAGTAATATATCCAATATCTTATAAAAGTTGATCTTCAAATAGTACCCATAATATGAAGCAGTGCATTATGTGGAGAGAATATGCAGGATAGTATCTATTTCATTATTTCCTGGAAAATCTTTACCATCAGTCAGAGAAGTGATATAATTTTGATGCAGTATTTCTACCACACCAGAATTAAAGTGGTGGCAGTTGGAATGGCAGTAAAACTTAAAATTAATAGGAGTAGGATGGAAAAATGGATTTTATGCGACCTGATTACAATCGATGAACACATCAGGAGGTTGGAGTAAATAAACCCATCTTCCATGTCAGTACTTTTATTTATTTATTTATTTATTTATTTATTTATAAATAAGTCTACAAATACGACTTGACATTAAAAATGACGTTATAGTCAGACATATAAAATAATAATTAAAATCAGGAAGAAGCAAAGTGTTGCTTCAATCTTCGTTTTAAGGTTTCCTTGCTAGAAGTAAAATCGAACAGGTGATTTATGTGATTAAAGCTTTTGCACATCATGTTAATCGGTTCATTAGAACCATAGTTGGTTCTATGGACATCAACTTGCAAGAACTCATTTCTTCTTAGATGTCTACTGGGTACTTTAATTTGTAAATTTTCCAGTATTGATTGTGCGTCAATGTGGCCTAATAAAATATTACCAACAAACGAACACTTTAAAAGCTCACGTCTATTTTCCAGAGTTGCTATGTTGTTTGTTTTGCAGCCATCCAGATATGGTGGTAAACGTTGCAGGTTTTCATGGTATGGTAATTCGTAATCATACTCCCAACCGCTTTTCCAAGTTAAGTGACGGATAAACTTTTTCTGAATACCCTCAAGTTTACTGATGTTTGTATCATAAAATGGACACCAAACAGTAACAGCATATTCCAGTTGCGAACGTACGTATGCGAAATACAGAATCTTAATTGTCTCCAGGTCATAAATGTCTCCCGTCCATCGTTTAATAAAACCCCACATAGAATTAGATTTAGCAACACATTGTTCTATATGTTTGTTACTGCTCATATTTTCCACGAAAATAACACCGAGGTCTTTGATCTCTGATACTCGCTTTAGTGGCATATTGTTTACTTCGTAATGTTTTAAAACTGGATTTAATTTTCGGTGGAATGATAAAGTCTTACACTTATTGATGTTCAGACTAAGAAGATTTGACTCACACCATATCGCTAAATTGTCAATGTCCTCTTGAAGTTTCTCGGCATCGCTTAAGTTCTCGACAGTTCTATATATTTTGAGGTCATCAGCAAACATTAAAATTTTAGAGTGTAGAATGACTTCAGTTATTGCGTCGATGAAAATGGTAAAAATCCAAGGACCAAGATGAGAACCTTGTGGAAAACCCGATGTAGCTTGAATTGGCTTGGACCTGCTGTTACCAATGTCGATGTATTGGATGCGGTTGCTTAAGTAAGATTTAAACCAAGCCACATAGTTGTTTGAGAATCCAAATAAGTATAAACGTTCTAGTGCTTTACAATGGCTAATGGAGTCAAACGCCTTGGCAAAGTCTGTGTACACCACGTCAACTTGCTTGTGGCTTCCATGTCAGTACTATAGGTTGGTGTGGATCTATGCAATGTGCAAATGGTTCCACGTGAATCGGATCGATAGCTGAGAAAAAGCTATATTCTGTTTACCTTAGCATTGCGATACAATTCATTTGATTTTCAATACTTTGCATAAAGTAGTAATTGTAGCTATTTGTGTTGGTTAGTAATTGTAGCTCTTTGTTATAACATGAATTTTTTATGTCTAATTCGGCGAAAATGGAGTAGAGCATCTCATTGATGATTACGAGTTGGTTTCGTTAGTCTGGAGTAGCCCATAGTAGGATCACTCCAAACTTATCCCACCAGATAAACAGTATGATCTTTGTGTCATGAATATTACGGTTTGACCGTTGAAAATGATGCATGGCTGGGCGCTAACTTCACGATTTTCTCTGTTTTCGATTAGCGTACTGTATTCTATTTCATTTGTATTCATCAGCTGCACTGTTCTTTAAATCAAAACAAACGTTTTTTTCACATAGCTTTAGGTCAGATTTGATGTCGAAAAAAACCGCACAAAACTAAGCCTATGACTGACATGGAGGGTGGGATGGTCTATGGATTCTAAACTCAACAGGGGGGTCTCAGATGTGTTCGACACTATCTATCGCACCACCAAAACGATCGATGATGATAAATCCCTTTTGCATCCTGCCACTATCGGGATTCGAACCCGGCACCTCCCGCTTCATACTTCAACGTTATTCACCTGTATAAAAATAATGACATTTGTTACAACAATTTTAATTATCATTAATTATTTGGATATTAAATAGGACAAATACAAAATGATTGTATTCATAAAGTTTTAATCTATACTTATCTATAGTGGTTGGACTGAGGAAACACATTAAATATCCTCATTCTTCGGGCGATAATGAGGATAAGTTTTTCCACAAATTATTCTATTTTATATTTATTTAGGGATAAATAATGGCGATACATTACCAGGTTTCATTGCAATAGTATCTTTCTAAGAAAAATGAATTTATCTAATTGCTGTTGGCTACATATTTTCCCGGAAGATGTAATATTTATCAACATAGAAATATCAAATCACCCTGATGGTATGTCTTAAAAATCAGGTTTGCAATTAATTTCTTTTCGATCCCTACTTTGTTTAGTTGAGTGATTTGTGTTGAGTGTTGAGTTGAGTGAGTGATTTTTTTTTGTTTGTTTTTATCTCTACTATCTGTTTTGGGGCTCGAGGCACTTCCAACTCTTTCGCGGTTCGCTTATTTACGTCCTACCTTACGCCATTACAGCCAAATCGAGGACGTACGGCTATAGGTCCGATTTACGTAGAACCATCTGCACATTGCATAGCTCCATGCCAGCCTATAGTACTGACATGGAAGATGGGTCGGCCCATGAATTCTGCACTCCAACAGGGGGTCATAGATGTGTTCATTCACACCACCGATCGTAATCGTATGGTGAAAAATCCCTTTGCCATCCTGCCCCTATCGGGATTCGAAGTCTAGAAACTTTACAGACATACATCACCAAATATTGTAAATAAGCTTTTGCCAACGCAAATAATTCTCATTCGCATTCCTAACTCTTGTTCATTACAACATACATTTACATATATAGTACCGATACAGTGGATGCAGCAATTTTAAACAAGATTTCTGCGACACGAATTTTGTTCGTAACAAAAAAATAGATTAATTATATTTGAATTACAGTTCTAAGATGTACATATACATCTTTTACAGAATGAATATTTTGGTCTTGTTATAATATAAATTTATTGTATCCATTGTAAAAATAGTCAAATATGTATATATGTAAGTATATAGAAAAAGGTTTGGGATCCTTTCTCCATATTTTTATTTACAATTCTTGTGTTTTAATTTTTATGAGATAGAATTCTGGACTCGTTTTAAGAGGGTTGGAAACACGTACAATGTTATAGTATTAAGATTTTTATTAACAAATTTATTACCAATAGTGACATTCAAAGATTTTATAATAAAAGTCTAATACCGATTAGTTTGTGCAAAACTTAACTTTATCTATATGTTTTTATCAAGATTAAGATATACTTTAATTAGATTTCATAAGTAATTATTTCTGTTATACGACATAATTAATCAGCAAAGATGTAAAAATAACGTTGAACGTGTGGTTAAAGCTCCCTTATTTCTCTGGAGATGATTGATTAAAATTATAATAATATTTTTCTATCGTTATTTATAAAGAATGATCCATTGTATACGTCAGATATTTATTAAGTTGTAAAGGGTTCGTTTTCTTTCTGCGAGCAATATTTTACCCAGGGTTCATTGTTATTTTGCACGAATAACAAATTTAAGTTTTTTAGAAATTTATTTTGCTGGTTAAAATATTTTTTTTTGTTATTATTGGTAGGTTTGTGGAAATATTTTTCTAAAATTGAAAACACCACCCGACATCAATGTTGCTCAAGTTGTTGACACATTGACTATATCCAAGTATACACATCAAAATACTCATTTTAATGTTTTATAATAGAATAGAAAATGAAGGTAAGGTTTGTACCATTCATATTATTATGACTCTTACAGAGTTTAAATTTAGATTATTAACAATTACCAGACGTAGTCGATAGTTGAACGACTTAAGGTTTGCCTTCAGAAAATAACACAATGTATAGTCGCTTGCGATTAGTGGTGGGTAAGACTACAATCTTCACTCCACTTCACTGGTCAAAATATGCTGAAACCGACTATCAATACCACATTAATCGATAAGAAAACAAATTTTGTTCTTGCTGATAATTAAATTAACTTCTTTTCATTTCTAGCCACCATCTTTTTATTTATACACTATATAATTGTCAAATTCAGTACTTAACCTGGAAGTGATTAAAATTGTTGATCTGAACCTTCTTCAGTTGATTTTCTTTGTTGATTTTCCTTGTGTATGGTTTTATGAACGACGATAAAAGCAAAAAAATCCGAGAGTAAGGATTAATCTTGACCCACGGATTTGTTTTGTCGTCGATTCTATGAACGACGATAAATTATAAAAATTCAAAAATTATCACGGGGTTTTATTGTACTTCTATAGCAGTTTTCTGTATGGTGGTAATACTTTTATTTTAAAGTTTAACTTATATTTTGAAATTCTAAATTGTGTTGACTGTTTAAATTGTGTTGATTGTTCATTGTTAATTTTAATTTGTGTTGATTGTTGATTGTTAAATTTCAAATATTATACTAAAATAAAAGTTTGTGATACGTTAACAAAAAGTGATTTACCATATTAAGGTCTAGAGATTTGAAATGGTTAGGACTAACAAAGTTCTATAAATATATTCTAGTTACAAAATAATATTATTGGTTTATTTTAAGATGGAGTTAGAAACATCAACATCGTCAGATTCCACATTGTCAGAAATAAATAGATCAACATCGTCAGAAATAAATAGATTATTTTTCGGATGACGAGTTTAGAAGCAGGTATAGATTCAGCAAATCTACCATTTTTTATATTGTCGATTTAATAAAACGGGATTTATGCCATTCGGATATGCGAGGTCTTCCGCTTTGTGTCAAAGATCAGTTACTAATAACCTTGAGATACTATGCCACAAAAAGCTATTAAAATGTTATTGGTAATTTGCACTACAGTAAAAAAAGTAAATCGAGTTATTGATTCAAAATTTCATGAATTTGTGAAAATGCCAAGTATCGGAGAACAACAGACCACAGCGAGGAAGTTTCTTCGAATGAACGGAATTCCAAGAATATTGGGTTTGATGGACGGAACCCATATAGATTTGGTTACTAAGTATTTATAAGCAAATATTAGAAATGCGCAGACAATATTATTATTTTTTGAATTATAGATGGCATGGGTCTGCACATGATCAAACCATTTTTAATTTTTCTTTGTTAAAAATTAAATTAGAGAACGGAGATTTTAGCAACAAATTTTTGCTTGGGGATAGTGGATATGCCAACAAAAACTATCTCTTAAAATCACAATACAAGAATTTTGGTCGAAAGGCGCATTGGTATATGGAAACGACGTTTCTCAGCGGTAGCAACGAAAAGTCGGCTTCAAATAAACAATACATTAAAAATGATTGTAGCTACAGCCGTACTACACAATATTGCTATAGCAAAAAAGGAACCACCACCTTCTGAACCGGAGATAGATATCTCAAATGTTGAGTCGGTACCGTCGATCTGCAGCCGCAGTGAGAGTTATCCTGACGACACCGTTAGGAAAAGTATCATAGATACTTTATAAATAAATAATAATAGTAATAATTTTTTGAATTATGTATTTATAAATTTATTGTTTTTAATTCAATCTTATTTAAGTTTATTTAACAATTCCTGGTTTAATTTTTGCAGTTTTTATTATCTGTCTCATCGTCTCATTTTTTAAATTTTCTGATGAGTTAATACGGTGAGCCCGATTAGATGACTGTAATATAGTAGATCTAGACTTTCTTGAACTACCTTGGTCTAATAAAAACGGTGTAAATGGTAGTGTATCTACTTTAGTGATACTGCAAATTGCTTCACTGGTATTCGGTAACGTTTCCTTATGAAATATATCCAAATTATTACTTTGGTTTTCATTGCATTCATTTCCACTTTTTTCGTCAAGATATACGTCTTCCAAAACATCCTCCTAAAATGTTAACATATATTTAAACAATAATGGTTAGTTTTTGAATATCTTCCTGTTTCAAATAATGCATCTGATGAATCTATATTCTTCAAAGGACGAACTGACTCCTAACTTATTTTTAAATTTATTCGTCAGTTGCATTTCAGTTTTTCTGTATGCATTTAAGGAATTGTATTGCTCAGTAATATTTTTCCAGGCTTCATTTTTTTTGGTGTTAGATACGGCATCCATTTGTTTTATATCACTACATTGATAAAGGAATACGTTGATTGGTTTGTATGTATCCTTGTTTATGTTTATTGTTATATTCGATGCTTATTTTTTAATGATTTTATGATCTGTATAATATTTTTCAGAATATATTGTTATGTTTATATGGTTTTTGATCTGTTACGTTCATTATAGTTAGTTTTTATACTGAGCTTGGTTGGAGATAGAATGCCGAAAATCAGTATCGGCCTAATGATGTCGATCTGTGCAGAATCGAATAATTAACAGCCCTATAGGCTCTGATGAATTTATTAAGGTTTGGTTACATATTTTCTTGACTTGTGAATTGATTACTTAGAATATTGCTTTTACTCTTGCTAAAGAACGCGGTTCGGCCTTTCTGAATCTTTCTGTTAATGTGTTTTGCTAGATAACAGAATTCGTCATTATAAGTAAAAACCTAAAAATACTATTTTAGAAATCCTTACAAAACCACATTCGAATAAAATAATTCGAGGATACTTTTCCATTTTACAATGTTCAAAAGTAAGAAACAGGGTCCGGACAACCCTGTACAAAATAATGAATTAATGAGTCAAAATAATGAGTGAAATAGGTTTTATCGAAACCGAATCTGAAAATGGCGATGCATACTAATATTGGCTTAGAGGTAGTGTTCGCACTCTAGGAAGACTAATATCAGTGGAAAGTAAAACATTATTTACCCAAAGTCCCACCTTATCATGGAACAATATAAGAAGTTGTCTCAACAACTAAGTACTCCTTTCAAAAAAGGTTGATTCACTAATAACGCCTTTTATAATTAAGTATTAGGAAGAAAATTTGGTAGATCTACGACACGCTTACTTTAGGATAAAAACGACTTCCACGGGCAATCAAGTTGGGATCGTAAAACGTTGAAAAACGATATATAATTTAAAAATTACTTTACATGGTTGGTAAGAATAGTGTTAACCGCATCGACAACATGAGTTTAGTGAGTAACATACCAAAAAGATCGAGCCGTTATTATACTGCCGACGATGAACTTTGATATTTTACTAAAAATTATAAAACTACAAAAAAAGTGTAAATACGTTGCCTCAGCTGTGTGACTGGCACAGTTTTTTAGTTTATTTGAAGTAACTGGAGTAATAGCAAAAGTTATTTGGATTAATTTATTTCTTGAATGGAATACACCCAAACTTAATATCCGCAAACAAATTAATGCTTAGGTTTTGTCTAGGTACAACCCAGTACCACAAACTCTTCCTCAAGCAGGGAAAGAAACTCCAGGGATCAAAACTACGTAGGCGCAACATTTGTCCTCCAGTTCTGAGCCACTTTGCAGCGACTATCATATATAAGTGAAAATATTATGTTTTCAATTAACATTTATAAATTAAATTCTAAAATTTATTGAAATAAAGTTTACTAAAATTTAAATAGTTGAAATATAAAGTGAACTAGCATTTAAAAATAAGCAAAATTATATGCGTCATTTACCATGTTTCCATGTAGAGTATAGAGTTAGGTTGAGTTGAAATTAGGATTACGTTAAATTTAATATGGCGTCGAACGTTTCCATGAAAAAAAAACAGAGTAAAGTAGTAACTATAGAAATAATAAGAAATAATAAAAAACAAAAATAAGAAAACAAAAATTAATAAAACTGCGATAAATAGGCTTTGCTTACTTTTGCCCAAGCAGAACATAGAAAAAAATAAAAATTCTTCGTTAAATTTATCTGTCACTTAATAAAAAATAATTGTACGATAAATTTCGCGAAAAAAATAAGGAAAATAAAACCGGACAAAAACGCGCAATATTATTTTTTTTAAGTTTCCATGGCTCATGTGTCAAAAAAAAAATTAAAATAACAATTTTCGTTAAAATTTTATATTTTCTTATTTTATTTTATTTCATGGGTGGTTTTGCCTTTAGGTTGAGTTGACAGCTTTGAGCTTTATATTTTTTGTTTCTAATGAGTCATTTTTTGTGTTTATCATCTGAAGATCAGTGATGTTAATAATTTTAATCGTGCGTTAATACTTAATAATTGTAATTTTTGTAAATAATGGGGTTACCAAAATCACAACCAAAGTGACCCACTAGTTTCGTCGAGTTAAAACATTTATCGAATCTCGACCCTAAACTCTGATTCGATGAACGCCAACCCTATCTCTACTTTGTTTTAACCTAGCATGGAAACCTAGCATAGTAATTTTAATAGTGTATACAATTGGTTTCGACTCTCTCTCTCTCTCTCTCTCGCTACGTGACAATGATGTTGATTCGTTTGATGTATAGCAAACGAATCAACATCATTATAACGTTGCCAAAACTCCAACATTGAAAATTTCATGGTCTCCAATTGTATTCAAATCAGCTTTCCTGTTGACCACTACTAGATATATCGCATAATATAACCATTCGGCCATTGACTCTTACGACGTTTACTGCATTGATAAATAAACATATTCGGTAATAAAAAAACACACGAAAATCTAAACTGACCTTTTTTTACCTATATCTTAAAATATCTAATTGGGTTTCGCAATATATTTCCATAGTATTGACTACGTACATGATTTTGTTAGGCAATTACTGTTTAAGTAGGAAATTACTTTTAAAGCATGGCGTTAACGTGGGTTAATCCTTTATCCTATTAAAAGCTATATTGAGTGTTTAGAAACATTACAGAACATTAGCCTTCCCACCGTTGTATTTTTCGTGTTCTACGTTTCGATAATACACGGATATATAATAATCTCCGTGAACAGCAAAAAAATTTTGGTTGGTCCATAAAACTTTTCTTATGGACCAGCAAAAACATTTTTTCTTATGAAAGAGAAAATTTTCTCAAGAAAAATGTTATGAACGGTCATTCCAAATACAGGAATACCTCGCATAGTACGGATTCGATTAGTCCGGTTTCACTATAGTACGGTTTTAAAATTTAAAAAAAAATTCTTGAAAAAAATTATAATATAAATATTATTTTAATAAGCCAATTTTTGGTTGTTTCCCTTTTTATGAAAACCCAGACCAAAATCTTATGGATTTTAGTTTTTTTTGTCTATAAGTTTTCGATTTGCAATTTTAGAGTTAAGTTGAATTTTTGATAATTTGATTTTAATTACATACTCATTTTAAAAAAATGAGCGAAAAAAGGAAGTGTGGAAGTGACTCTGCCACCAAAAAACGCAAATGGAAGAAGGTTCTACTTTTTGCTAAAATAGGAAGAGAAAAGGAAATGAAATTGTAAGAAATAAAGATCAGTACAAATCATAAGGTATAGCTACAGCACCTTATTTATCAAAAGTAGTGACAAAAATTAGAAGCGCTCGAATGATAAATATGGAGCGGCTTTTATATGGATAGAAGACCTTAATCAAAAACGTATTCCACTCAGTCAAATGGAAATTCAAGCAGAAGCACTAAGTCTTTACAAAGACTTGGAGACTATTGATGCAGAAGAAAACGGAGGTGTGGGAACTAGGGAAATTTTTAAGGAATGTCGTGGATGGTTTTTTCGTTATAAAGAACGAACTGGTATTTACAATGTGCGTATCGTTGGAGAATCTGCAAGTGCAGATAAAGAGGCTGCTTTGAGATATCCGAAAGAATTATCTGAAATGATAGAAAAAGATGACTACAAAGATTATCAAATATTCAACGTTGACGAAACTTTTATAGCAGGCAATGAGAAGACATGCCCTGGATATAAAATCTCAAAAGATCGTCTTACACTTTTATTAGGTGGAAATGCAGCAAGAGATTTAAAACTTAAAGCGATGCTTGAATACCGTGCAGAAAATCCTCGAGCTCTTAAGGGTTTATCAAAAAATAATTTCCCAGTTAATTTGAAGATTGGTGCACGAACTATTTTTGCCCTACAACAGAACAGTATTCTCGAGAAAATGGGTTGGATTTTGGGATTTTATTGATCTTAGATAATGCTCCAGGTCATCCCATCGGTCGCTTTAAACGAAAATGTTCAAATAACCTTTCTGCCACCAAATACAACATCAATAATGCAACCAATGGATCAAGATGTCATTGCAATATTTAAGAGCTATTATTTACGCCACACTCTTTCACAAGCCATCAAAGCAACAACAGGAGAAAATGCGCCTCCTTTAATAGAACTTTGGAAGAGTTATAACATTAGAAATGTTATCGAAAATATAGGCGAAGCATGGCAAGTGACACCAAGCAATATGAGATCCGTTTGGAAAAATATCATACATTGTGCTAATGATTTGATTGGTTTTGAAAAAATATTAGGAATTTTATTGCAATTTTCGGAAGTAACCAATAACATAGTTGAGCTTGGACAGCAACTTGGTTTTGAAGATTTGGGTTCTGACAACGTAATAGAATGCATTCAATCTTACACGAACGAGCTCGAAAATGAAACATTTTTTAACATAGACGAGCAACGAGCTTATGAAGAACAGAATAACAACGATGACTGCTGAAATATCTGCAGAAGATTTAACGGCTGAACAGTTTTCAAAAATTATTGGAGAAATGATGGAAAAAAATTCAGATCATATTATGAAAGTTGATCCTAATATCGAACGTAGCATTGGAATTCGTTGAACAATACACAATGCAATTAATTGCTACAAAGAATTGTAAGAGGAGAAACGACCAAAAATGATCCAGACATCGTTATTGCAATTTTTTGGCAATAAAAAATGAATTAAAACATAAAAATGTAAAGTTTTTTTTTTTATTTATCTTTATCGTTTAAATTATTGAAAAGCAGGAAAAAATAAATTGTATGGAACAAATGAACGATTTTTGTATGTAGTTAGTTCTTCGATTTAGTACGGTTTCACATAGTACGGCACAAACTAGAAAATTTAAATGTATAAATATTATTAAAAGATCAACTAGGTTCGGGTTGTAAAGGAGACATAAACAGATTTCATGGCTCACCATCGATGGACCAAATGGTTCATTTTTCTGGAACATCCATATTCGAAATATTTAAATTAAAATCCTTGATTACGAAAATAACTAATTAAATTTGAAACACTCACCTGATATCAATAATATTAAATCGGATATAGCTAAATTAAACAGGTAACAATTGGTAGCGGTATGCATCACTTTGTTACGTGAAATCACAGTGCAGGTTATCACATTGCCTAATAAACCGGCTAAAAATATTAAAACATAAAATATTGTTATCGGTACCAGGATCGATATTGAATCACGTTTATTTGTTGTTGTATTTAATAGGACACTATTATTATAATATGATATAAAATCCTTTGTTATATTTTCAAGTGAATAATTTTTAAAATTGCTATTTTGCAATACGTCACGCGTAAAATTTTCAAACGAAATCTGCATCAAACTTAATTGATCCGGATCAATGGTGTATGAATTATTGAAATTAATTTGTTTATCCATTTTTGATATTATATATTATGTATTTTGATTTAACTGCTTAATGTTAATTTTTTAATTTTAATTAAGTATTCACTTTAATTATTGTTATAATATTGAATTCAACATTTTGTTTTAATAATGTTTTAAATATGTATGTCGAAATAATAAAAAGTCTCCTATTTATTGTGTGTGTAGTTCATATTAATTTGGTTATGTTTTGACCATCAATTCGATGAACATCTGCAATTGAAACAAACAAAGATATAAATAATTAATATAATGTAGCAATTGGATAAAAACAATATTTTTATTTTAAAAAAAACTTTAGATGATGGTGGAAATTTATTTAAATGCTGCTGTATTTCATTTCATCCCTTCTAATTGCTTGTATATTTAAGCAAGGACACATAGTTAACACAGCTATTCAATACTTAACATTTCAAAACATTTTGTCTCAAAATTAGAAATTGTTTACGCGATTCAAAATAAACAACACACCTCTTCTTACAAGAGCCGAGTGCTCGATCATTTGAAATTCGAACAGAAAAATGAGGTCCAGCTATTTAGCTTGAGTTGAACATTTGAACAAAAAATCTATAGTGCTTCTACACATAAATAGATCCATGGTGCTAAATGGATCATTATAGTCTTAAAAACGGAAGACTACATTGTAATTGACTAAGATGATCTTGTATCTGTATAATGACACATATCAGTTTTCGGGATAAAGCCGAGTTTGCTTCTGCTCCAAGTTTGTTGAACTGGGCTAATAAATGCAATCTAAGTTCTCAAATAATGAGTTGTAATTAAAATGAAAACCAAGCTGTTATTTTGAGACTGTTGGACTACATATATATAGTTATAGTTTTAAGATTTTGAAATTGATAAAATAAATTAAGTTTATTTTTACCAATCAAGAGCTGCGTCAGCTGGATCAATTTTTATCATCTGATTACGATCGATGATGTGTATGAACACAACGATGAGCTTCTGTTGGATGTATGCAGAATTGATAGTCCAATCAAGCTCTCATGTCAGTAGTGGAATTCATTTGCTAGTATGAAGCTATATTATTTGGAGACAGTCTACGTAAAACGAATCAGAATAGATACGGCTTTTAAAAGGAAGAGTAGCATTTTAAAAGGAAGAGTTGAGCTGCTTCTGGAATTGTAACACATTTTAGAGTAAAAACAAGAGAATAACAGATTTTTGTTTTATTTTCTAAAGTTTCCGCGGTTTTTGGTATATTTTTAAAGAAAAATTTCTTTATTGAAAATAAATTTTAATCAAGTACTTATTATCCAATATTATATATGACCTTTGCCATTTTTTAGGTAGGTCCACAATTCCATCGGTGTCCACAATTCCAACTTCTGTGTTTTATCATCAAAAATCTTAGCCAAGTAGTTTGCAGTGGTGCTTTGGTTTGCAAGTTTTTACTCTCAAGAGAGTTTTGCAGAGATCGAAGCAAATGGTTTGTAAAAAGCCAAAAGATTCGGTTGTAACCTTACGTATATGTATGTTGATCGCCGTTTAAGGTCCAGCTCCTCAAATATCCTATTTTGTGCCATTTATCTGTTCGGTTTTACTAGTTGTTTAATCGAACCCGTTATCTCATGAATTTCGTTGTTGTGTCGGCCAAATCCAAATCTTGCGTGATCAGATAAACAGTCGTTTCTAAAGATCTGAAATGATAATCGTCTCCAAAGTAAAATTCACTGTTGCTTTGATATGATTATTTATTTATATTTTTTTTGAGATATTTGTTTCTTGAATGAACTTTATTTTTATTATTTTTACTAGTTCGCTATTATTACCGATTTCTTGACATTTGGAGAATCAATTAATGATGAAGGATCACAAAATTTGGTAAAATTTCCTATAGTCAATTTATCTTCTATTACATTTTATTTAAATTAAGTTTCCAAATGTCAAGAAATCAAAAACAATAACAAACCAATGTACATAATCTTATTAGAATAAAATGAAGAAATTTAGTAATGAATTACGATTCTTGGCTCCCTCTGGCTTCAAGTTTATTTTTGTGATGGATCATCTTAAACATGGTTGTCTGAAAGTGGAATGTCCGTGCTATACGTTGGATGCATCAAAACTTTCCGACTGAGTTTAATCAATTTGTTCCGAGCCATCAAAGATGTGTGTGTCCGCGCATTGTCATGATGGAACACGACTCCCTCTCTGTTGGTGGCCAATTCCGGATTGCTCCATTCAAATGATCGAGTTGTGCACAGTCCAGGATCGAATTGATGGTTTCCTTTCAATCCAACAAAACACTCAAATAATTCTATTTGCCGTTAATATTTGTCATCAGCCCTTGACCATTAGCGTTTACTTTGATATACTTGTATTTCACTCATTTTTGATCACCTGTAATGATTCACTTCAAAAATGGTTCGATTTTGTTGCATTGCAGCAGCATTTCACTGATGTCAATTCGGTTCATCAAATTTCTTTGTATTTATTGATGTGGTATACCTATACATCGAGCTTCTGTCTATTCAAATGATTCCCAACTTTCATGTCGTTGATGTTTAAGGCCTCTGCTATTTCCTGACTGCTTGCGTGCTGGTCTTGCTCCACCAATTGAAAAATTATATCAATGGCTGTCCGACCAGAATCGAGTAATCCACTCTTGGGTTCTTTGTTCACGCACAGCATTCTCACCGTTCCATAGTGTTGAAGTTACGATCACTTTCCGGCAAATATATACATTGAAGATGGATCGTTGTGATACCACTTAAAACATAAGATGTTATTTAAGTAGTACCAAAAACTCTGTTCTAATGGAAGAAAAAACTACAATGAAGCCCATAACACTGTAAATACATCAAATAAATACTAAAAATAAAAGTGGTGATAAATGTGAAAATAACAAAATACTATGAGGAAGATGTACTGACTTACGGAGAGTCGAGTAACAAGCACGATAAATGTAACTTATAATAAAAGGGCGTACGATTTATGTCTCAGAAATATATTAGAATTGAATAGAACAATAATATGGATTAGAAAGGAACCTAGAGTTTAATATATAAAGTAAAAAAATAATATGAGGTTGATGGCGAAAGAACTAAACAAATCGCAAGTATAATTTGGGATGCTCAATTGACGTTGTTACCATAATAATCTCGTTACCAGTTTTACTCTGCCCTTTAATTTTCATTTGCCTCTTTAATGAATCGATTTCGGTTATGTGTCCTGTACGAAAGCATTTACAATGAATTATGTATACATCCTCTTTACCGTATAACACAATATCTTCTTACTTAAGATATTAACTGGAAGATTACATTATTCCTTGATATATTCATTTGAACATAAACATGTCCTTTTTTCTATTTTAGTGTTCTCATAAAAAACTAGTTAACCAAATAAAATAGCTACCGTAAGTTTAATAATTTTTGGTAACATGCACAGAAAATTTTATTATTTCTCTGCTGGTGTACCACCGATATGCCACGAAGGTAAACATCTCCAGTTGTCAACGCAACAAAAGTGTACTGCACTGAATATTAGTATACCCACACTGAATACTGGTATCCTACACTTATTATTTCTAGTGGTGCAAGTGCAAGTGGGACACCAGTATGCCACGCCCTGTATACAGTGGCCACTGGTATACCAAGCATATTCTAACAAGCTATGCACCCTAGATGTGTCATGGAGAAAAATTAGGCCTGTATACCACTAATAGCTATTTCGACTATGGAGTTTAGTTTTTCGAGCGTAATCAAGAGATGGTCATCGAAACATAAAAAGTTTACAAGGTGGCAACCATTCCTGATTACAAGGTGGCAACCATTCCTGAAATGATCTTTCATAGTGTGTGACGGCATTTTACACGAAGGTCAATGGTTGTTGTGAACCATTCTTTTTACAAATTTTAAAGTACGAAAAAACTATGTCTGTTCAAAACTCAAAGTACCAATAAAATACTCAAAGATGAATAAAATTTTAACCTTTTAAATTAATTTTTGAAAACAAAGATAATAAATGTAATAGTTAATGTTTTTGTTTATAAATCGAATCAAATAAAAATCTCCATATTTAGACAATAATTTCTTTACAATTTAATGGCAATGATTTAATGTACATAAATGCAAAATAAATCAACTATATGCAGTTTATTTTCATTTTCTTATTTGAATTTCCGATATTGCACAAGATGAACTAATAAGTATGCACATATTGAAGGTTGTAACCGGATATTGAATTACAGACGATCAACATTTAATCGAGCTTGAACTTTAGTTAGTTCATGCAATTTATAAGATAAATTGTATAAGATTAGCTGCAGCATGCTGCTGGTGGGGATTATGTCACTAACCCTGTGTATATAATTTTTATTCCGAGGTTTTCAAGTAAAACCGAACCATTTCGGAATTTCTTCATGGGGATCATGATAAGTTTATTATAGGCGGTGACTGGAACGCTCCACATACCCAATGGTTTAGACTTTATGAGACAAATATCTTCTAAATACAACTTTGGAATGTGTACATATAATGAAAAACTGGATTATGTATTATTATGTATTATGTATGGATTATTTAATACATGTATTTTATATATTTGTAAGGTAAAAAAAATGTATTTTAATTGTCTTTAACTACGTATTAATGGTTCGTAAGATCTAACTTTAAACATGGCTTACGCTTTTATTTTGTGAAAATATATAATGCATCAAAACAATAAAATTTGGTTAATTATCTTTTTATTTATCGAATCTTGTCTTTCAAGAGCAATGAATCTTAATCCTCTATTTGGCTCCACCGAAAAATAGGGCGTTAAAAAGTAACTGCGATAGAGTTGAGAGAGGTGCGGCCTCTAAACAGGAAGTAAAGACGAAAATAATCAATTTTGTGATTTCATCAATTGAAAACATTTTACTTGGTTTCTATTATCTTGTTCACGTGGTTCGTAGTTTAGTGTAGTGTAGTTATGACTACAGCACTTATATGACCGTTCACTTTGACGTGTAGTGTAGTAACTCTACCAATATGCCCCTGGTGTTAAAATATTGTACTCAGCATATTTGACATTTCTCAATGTTTTTTTGTTTGGCGTTGGTATTACAAAAGTTTCTCATTATCAATATCAATTTTGTTTTTAATTTTCAATAACATACGATCTCAATTCCGAATGATTTTGAATTAAAAATTTCTAACAAACCACAACTGTCAAAAGGTAGTACACTACACTACGCTAAGTGTTCACGTGGTGCGTAGTTGCAACTACACTACACTACACTACAGCATTTTGACCGTAGTTCATAATACAGTACGGTAGTGTTTTGTCTTTGTTCACGTGGTGAGATAATACACTTCACTTCACTACACTACGAACCACGTGAACAAGATATATGTTCGATGTCTAGCAATTATGTTTATTCTATTTTAAATTTCGATTTTTAAATGATTTTTGTTGAGTAAAACGGAGTCTTTTCACAGAGTACAAGCTTGAGTAACTGATTAAATCAACAAAAGTAGAATCAGTCATTAAAGAGCTAAACACTTCTCGAGGAAACTTCGATTGACAAGTAATCGTAGTAAAAATCTGGAGTACAAATTCTTCGATTTTCTAAATGACATATTGTAGTACGATTGGTCTCTCCCTTCTGCACAAAAGAAACACAAGTCAAATATTCAGCAAAATAAGAAAATAATGAATTTTTTTTAACACATTTCGAAATTGGTGGATATGTAAACACAAAAAATTGTCAAATCTGTTGTTTTTTTTCTTATTTATGAAAACTATTTCTGTATAATATTACAACTAATCTCAGTGATTATCTAGTAGATGTTTTGTGTTTTTAAGCAGTGTAGCATCTTATGGGATGAGAAAAATCGGTTCGTGCCGTTTCGTCCAGTCCTTTGATTTCAGTAGTTCAGGGAACCACTAATTCTAAAGGCTTTGTTATTTTTAGGCGGTTTGGTCCATTGGTGTGATCCAGTAGGTTCCGCAGTTCCTCGTTGTCATGTTGCTGCAGTGGCAGTACATGACTCCTTGCAAACTTAAATATTTCATCACTGACGTATTCCATGTTAAGGTCTCGATGGAGGTTGTCATTTTTAATATATCATGGAGCATTGACAATGCTACGTAGTACTTTGTTTTGAAATGTTTGTATGATCTTAACTGTAGTTTTCTTTGGACAGCCCCAATGTTGAATGCCGTATGTCAAGATAGGTTTAAGGATTTGTTTATATAATAGTAGTTTTGTGTCTAGTGTCATGCCAAGGTATTTCGCATTGTCAGAGTAAGTAATTTGTTGAGAATTCAGTCTAATCGGGATGTATTCTACTTTCTTGTTGGTGAAGTTTATGTGTGTTGATTTTGATTCGTTTAGCATTATTCTCCAAGTTTTTGTCCAAGTGTTTACTCTATTAACAGCATTTTGTAGTTTCCTTGTTGACTCGAAAATACTAATATCAGTGGTCATAATTGCAGTGTCATCAGCAAAAGTCCCTATTCTGGCTTCTACTATATTTGGTAAATCATTTGTATACAGAAGGTATAACACAGGGCCAAGCACACTTCCTTGTGGGACTCCTGCCAATATTTTCTTTAGTTTTGAGTACTCCTTCTTGTCTCACTCGAAAATAACGGTCATTTATGTATGACTTTAGCAATTCAAAATATTGTTTTGGTAGATCTTGTTGAAGCTTAAACTCCAGACCATGGTGCCAAACCTTATCAAATGCTTGGGCTACGTCTAGGAATACTGCTTAACATACCTTCTTCTCTTCCAACGCCATTTCAATCGTATTAGTGATCCTATGTACCTGTTCAAATTGATGTGGTGGAATAAGTTTTCTAGTCTCTATAATTGGCTTAAGTCTCTTCAGAAACAATCTTTCGAAATTTTTTGATGTGCGGTTGTTAATAAAGAGATTGGCCTGTATGATGTTAAGTCATTTAAGGGTTTATTAGGTTTAGCAATCATTATTATTTCTGCTACTTTCCACTGTCTCGGAACATAACTTTGTCTAAAGACAGCATTCATTATGTGCTGTAGCTTCCGTAGTGCTTTGATTTTACTGTTATCAGGTCATAACCAGTAGCTTTTTTATCTTTAAGATTTTTTACTTCTTGTTTGATTTCTTTCACAGTGACTGGTTGAAGAAGTACCTCGTGTATTTTGTTGACCGGTGTTAAATATTCATTCTCTACCGGCCCAGTAGGTGGTTTGAAGGTAATTTCTAGGTGTTCGGCAAACAGATCAGCTTTTTGTTTATCGCTGCGAGCCCAGGTTCCATCAACTTTTTATATGGATGGCACTTGCAGTTTAGGTCTTTTCAGACTTTTAGTGGCCTTTCACCCGTGTCAGATTTACCTGCCAGGTTACTTAGAAAGCTAGCTACTGACTCATTCTTGATCTCTTTTATAAGCAGTTTCAGTTTGTTGCACAGATTATTTAGGATTGTTTTATCTTCAGGAGCTCTAGTTCTGTGCCAAGTCTTGCGAGCTCATCTTTTTTCGTTAATCAAGTCTCTCACTTCAAATGGGTAGCTTATACTTTTCTGTAATATACCTTGCTGGATGGGGGTACTTTCCCATGCCGCTTTCTTTATACTTTCAATGAGTTTTTCAGCCCTTCTTCTATCATATAATCGTTTGAGATCGCCACCTGTAGATTGACGCTTTCTTCGACTAGCTGGCGAAAGTATTCCCAGTTTGTTTTGTTATTTGTATAGGTTTTGGTTTCAATAGAAACAGTTGCTACTTGCATAGCTTCTTTCTCTATTTTAAGTTCTTCTTGATGTTTAATATTTTCCTTAATGAAGATTGCTGTTCCGCCTCTAGCTCTTTCTGCTGGGTGAAGAGCTTGATAGCACTGGTATCCACGAATTTTGAAATACGAGATTCTAGTAGAGTGACTCTCTGAGATTAGGCATATATATCAATGTTTGTTTAAAAATACTTCTAATTCTGAAATGCGTTGCGCAAGACCATTTGCATTCCAGGTAGCAATTCTTAAATAGTGTGTCATTATTTTTTCTTGTTTAATTTGATTTGATAAGAATTATGGTAGTCAATGATTTCTCTAGTTTTACCTGTCGCTTCTATTTTTTTTTATGTTGGTTCATTGATGTATTTTCCAGAGTTTACAGTCTTTTTTCTTGCTGTTTTAGTAGCTCACTCATAGATTCGAGTCTTTGATCTTGCGCCGCCAGATGAAGAATTTATAGTGGTTAACTTCTGCAGAATTTCTTGCAGGATATGATTTTCCTGACTGGGTGCTTTCTTGACATTTTCCTTTTGGCTAGCCACTTGAGTATATGTCGTGCCTTCTCCTACTTTCGCACTATTAAGAGGGATTTGGTTTGGATAGGATGACGTCCTAGGTTGAGAACCAAGAGTTCTGATGTTCTCTGTTGGATTTCTTTTACTATTTCTTATTCTTTGCAGCTGTTTGGTTACTTCACAGTCTCTATAATGTGCTGGGTGGTGATTCCCACAGTGTATACATTTCGCTGGTTCGCTTCTACTTATGGTGCATTCTTTTGATGGATGTTTCCCAGCGCACTTTAGACATCTAGGCTCCCTATTGCAGTATTTTCAAGTATGGTTATTTGCCTGCCAGTTGTGGCATTATGGCATTCTACTGCTGTTCTTTTTAATGTATCAATTTTGTCTTTCATGTTCAGGATTGCTTTGATTCCATACTCTCAGTATTGATAAATGTTAGCATGAATAGGGGTTGGCCCATTTTGATTGTTACTATTTCATCGTTTGAATTTTTAGTTACCTGTTTCTTCAGAATGTTCACAGCATTTATAATTTTAAATCCTTTCTAACTAAGTTCCTCAATTATTTCATAAGTTGGGCATGTATGATGTAGTCTTCTGGCCATAATTTTAATTTGTTGCTCTGCTTTGTTTTCATACGTGAACCATTCGATGTTTTGAGCACTTATTGCATTTGCTAACATTCTGTAGGTTTCTGGATCAACTGCATTCACTTTCCAAACACTA
This sequence comes from Tipula lateralis, assembly GCA_963932295.1. NCBI lineage: Eukaryota > Metazoa > Arthropoda > Insecta > Diptera > Tipulidae > Tipula > Tipula lateralis. The sequence continues at coordinate 41,098,861 of OZ010736.1, forward strand.
TTATTCAGTGCAGTGACCTTATATTTGTCGTTTGGAACTATTTTTACTATTTGTTTCGTACTCACTAACATTAAGAATATTAATGGGTTGAGGTGGTATCTCTATATCTTCATTGGTTCATTTAACTCTGCTTTTCTTTGTTTAGACACGTGAGATGTGCTAGCTGTTTGGAGTTGTATATTCTTCTGTAGATTAACTCAGTCCTTGCATGGCTAACCAGATTAGTTAATTGGTGGTTTTCTTACGCCTTGTATTGATTGTTCCACCTCAGGCGAGGATTCTGCGCTTTCCTCTTTTTATTTCGGCGTTTAGTTTTAACAATTTGTTTGCATATAAAGTTCGTTTAATATGCCAATTCAACGTCATCTGTTTCATAGACGACTGTAGCATTTTGGGTTTCATTTACTTGCTTCTTCTCACTTTTAATTACAGCGATTTCTTCTTTAAGCTGTTAAACCTCTTTAAAGAGTTAAACATTGAGTTGCATTAAGTTTTCTAGTGATTTCTTTAAACCAGCGTTTTATCTAGCAACATCGTAGAGGTTTTCTTGGCTCACGCTTTCCATGCGTGTTCCAATCTGTTGTGATGGAAATCCTCGAGTAAAACGGATCTGCGGTTGATGTATACGACATGACAATGTTACTATAGGAATCCATAATTAGTTAAATAGGTTCACTAGCAAGGCCTCTTTGTGGCTTTTTAAGAATAATTCCCTTTACATAATTTTTGGTTATGTTATCACATCGATCACAAAACGAAAAGCCTTGTAGGTCAAGACGTAATAATTTGAAACATTTATAAAAATGAATCAATATCGATTGTAATAGTTTTCGGGAAACACAATGGATAAAAATTTAAAAGACAAAAAAGTTTTCGTAGTTCCATTCAGGCTTGAGAAACTTTATATAAAATTAATGGGATGATACTACCAAATTGCAATAAGTAATGGAAAAAACTAATGGAAGTTTTCTTTTAAGTTGCAAGAAGTTTGTCTTTATAGAGAGAGTGAGAGGGGTAAGGAAAGCGATAGCATGTAAACAACGAAATGAGAAAGAAATAGAATAGTCGTGAATCACTGCCTACTAGACAATTCAAAAAATAGTATTAAATTGTGAGTGTGACTAAACTTTGTGTGCCACGGCAATAAGCCAAACGGCCATTATAAATGACACTCACGTCAACTATAGTCAACGCTACAACAAACCTGTATGTTATTATACAATTATTATTTTTATAAGCAAATTAAGATTACTAATACTTATTATATACTTATTAAAACTAATTAATCTTTCAACATTAAAAAAATATTTTTGTTGATTTTAATTAACCGAAAAATTGTTTGTTTTTCGTTTATTTTTAGATTAAAGTTTAATATTAACCAGACCTCATATGAAAAAGGCGTACAAAAAATATCGAATTTTATAATAAACTACTCGTAATAATAAGCAAATAAAAAATCCACGTGCGAAAATATTCGTGAAAAAAACTGGAAAACAGACTGGTGTGCTTGTACTAATCATATATGCTGTTGGAATGAAAATAAATTTGCAAAATTCTTATTTTTGCCATTTATGGGGATAGGCACGTTTTTCTTGGAATTGTTATTTGCGTTTTGTACAAAAAACCGACATATGCACATTTATATTATAATTTATATAAATAAACAAATCAGATTCGTATTCAATTGATTTAAATGCACACATATTAAATTGTGTATAACGAGAGATTTAATTTAATTCCGCTTACTTAAAAAAACCAGCATGACTATATAAGATTGTTTCATAAAAATAATGGTCATATTTAAATTATAATTAAGTAAATAAAAAAAAACAAATGAGTCAATATTCTATTAAAAAGATTAGAAATTGGTGTTAAACAAACCATAAACTTTCGATGGTTCGAGTAGACGATCTAACATTTGTATAGAAAGAAAAAGGCAGTAATAATGAATTTAATTTGTTTATATTATACCTGTACAAAGTAAATGTGTACTCGTAAATCTTTAGAAAATAATTTTAATTCTTTTTTGAATAAAACATTCGTTTAAAATATCAAATTGTTGAATAAATTATTTTCGTTATTTACATGGTGCAACAAATGTCTCAAACATTTTAGAAATTACACGTTTGAACTCCCCCACAAAATTTTTTCTATGACATTTATGTGGAAAATGTTTAAGCTGGATACGATTTTAACGACTCGTCGTTATGGTATAATAAGAATCATTGAAATAATTTCGTGAAAACTTTTTAATGATTTCAACATTTACCTTTGAGTTTTTTGTGAATAAACCAGGCATTTAATTTTAAAAGGCAGAGGCTTATATTCAGTTATGAATATTTATTTTTGGTTCAAACTCTATTCATCAAAACATATCATTAATTATCTATCAAAAAAATTATATAATTTCGGCTAATTTGTTGAAAATATATTTAGACTCCGGATCAATAAATTTGTTAATAAAATTATACACGATCGTAGTGTGTTCCCTAACGAGCTGGTAGAAATGATACGGTTAGATTTCTTGATGAAAGGGATTTTTCACCATCTGATTACGATCGGTGGTGTTAATGAACACATCTATGACCCCCTGTTGGAGTGCAGAACTCACTGGCCGACCCATCTTCTACGAAAATCGGACCTATAGCCGTACGTCCTCGATTTGGCCGTTAAGGCGTAAAGTAGGGCGTAAATAAGCGAACTGCGAAAGAGCTGGGAGAGCCTTGAGCTCCAAAAAAGATAGCATAGAATAAAATATATATAAAAAAAAAGAAAATAATTAAAAGATCGAAAGGTATTTCCTTTCATAAATGAGATAATTTCAGACAAATAATTAAAGAATTATTTGAAAAGGACTTACAGAAAAAAATTTCTTGTTCGACTAACTTACGTTCCATTATCTGTGGAAGGTTGAACAAGTCATAATGCTTTTAAAACCTAATAACCTACTTTAAAACATCGTATAGACCAATCTCGCTAAAAAACTATAAGTCAAAAGGATTAAATTAGTAATAAATGGAAACTCATTCCTCCACTTCACTTTGGCTTTACAGCGATCTTAATCAGAATTTGACAAAGCAAAGAAAATGTGCTGGCTCCTAGCAGGAAAATCCATGGTTTTAACTGATCTTTGCTGACCCTACCAAATCTCCCATACTGTAAAAGCATTGCAAAATTGAAATAATAGCATTACAAAATTGAACAAAATTTGAATAATATGTATGAGGGCGGTGTGAGAAGTCTGGTAAAAATGAAGCAAGGAATAATATGTTAGGCCGAAAATAATTTATTTTTTAACATAGTCGCTTTTTAGGTTGATATACTTAGTCCAACGTTTCCATCCCTTTCAAATAATAGAATTTCTTCAACCGTATAAAATTGACATTTAATGAAACACTGTTCTCCTTATTAGAGTCTAATCTCTTTTCCTGGAGCCATTTCTTAAAGTTCGGAAGCTTTGAATAGGGGCTTATCCTGGATGATATGGCGGATGAGAAAGCAAATCACACTCGTGTGAAAATTTGTACTGTCTTGATGAAAGAGAAATTATTTCCTCGCAAAAGTAGGCCGCTTTAGCCTTCTTCGGAACAGATTCTTCAGTGTAAATCTAGACTGTTCTTTGTCTTCGATGTATAGTGATGGATCCACTTCTCATCCACACTTATGAAACGACGCATAAACTGTTTATTTCGCTTAAACGTCGTCAAACGTGGCTCTGAAGTTATCACATTTTAATCGATGGTGATGAGTCCCCATAAGATTATCCAGCTCTGTTTTGTTTTGTGTAATGGTTTTATCACGCAAAAAATAATGTTTAATTAAAACTCGAAATTCACTTTTTTCCAGGTTTGCAAAAAAAACAATGGGTTCCAAGAGCAGAAAGGTGCCTATCGAAAATTTGTCTAGGAAACAGATTTGTTACCATCAAACAAATAACAACAAAACTAAGAGATTCCAATGTGCACACTTCTGAGCGCACAATACGCAGAAAATTAAAAGATTGAGAATTCAAGGCGTGTCGACCGGCCAGGAAGCCCAAGTTAACAGCTGCAATGAAAGCAAAGCGTCTGACGTGGGCAAAACAGTGGCGTGATAAAAATGTGGATTTCTGGAGATCGGTAGGTTGATTTTAAATCTAGCATTTACGATGAAATAATGAAAGTTCAGCATTGATTTGTATTCTTGCGTAGTATTAAAAATCTTTTTTGGGTTTATCACAGGTCTGCTTCAGCGATGAAAGCACATTCGAGATTTTGCAAAACAAATTTCAGTTTGTCCGTCGTCGCATCAATAAAAAAAAATACCATCCCGACTGCGTGCGCCAGACTGTTAAACACCCTACAAAAGTGACGATCTGGTCAGTCATCAGTGGCAAAGGCACAGGGCGTCTGTATATGGTAAATGGTATCATGCGACAAGACCAATACAAAGAAGTCTTGCCAAATCGATTGCTGCCGCTGGTCAAAGAATGGTTCCCAAATCGTGAACCTTTTATTTTTATGCAAGATGGAGCTCCCTGCCACACAGCCCGCTCTGTAAAATCTTATTTGAGGGAACAAAACATCCCTCTTTTGGATTGGCCGGGAAATAGTCCCGACATGAAACACATAGAGAATGTGTGGGAGCTAATGAAGAGAGAAGTGGCAAAAAATGACATGACTAGCAAAAGTCATGTTATCGAAAACAATATTTCTGTTTGGAATCACCATCCACAAATGCAACAGACAGTACAGTCTTGCATTGACAGCATGCCGCGAAGAATAAAAGCTCTCATAGCGGCAAAAGGTGGCACAACAAAATATCAAAATCTAATAAAATTGTTTCAATATTATTAATTTTAATAAATTACTGCAATTTTTCAAAAAATACGGTGTTTTTATTTTATTGCAGTTAGGAAATAAAATGTACTGTGCAGGCCAATTAAATTAACAGTAATTTAATAATCGTAACCAAATTTAAATAGCTGTTAACTGAGATATTTCATAAAAACTATAGTGAGTCTAATAATTTGGCCAGGGACTGTATATAGATTGGTACAATTTGCACCGCAATGCCTACTCTTAAACGGTAAATTAACTTTGCTCTGAGTTAATCCTATCATCAGGTGTTATTCTTTATAGGTTGAATCATAACATCTAATTTACAAAGATCTTGTTCAAATTCATCGTTGATTTTCGAAAGCCCGCAAAATATGTCCATAAGTCCATAGGAAGTGAGGCCAACAAAAAAGCAATTTTGGATGAAAAACTACAACAAATCGAAAAGTTTTTGAAAACTGAATCTGTGGAAATGATTGTTCATATGAACGGTTTTAATATTTTTCGCATGAGTGAAAGTTGTTTTACACGAATTTCGATACGCAGAAATTTTTCAAAATATCTTGGTAAACAACTTTTACGATTAAGCAAAAAAGTTTTTAATTGAAAGAAAATTACAAATTTAGGGTTACTGATGATTGGAATAGTAAATAAAAGGAATCGCTGATATACGAGAGCAAATCAATATATTCGCAGTATTGGTATGTAATTATAAAGTGAAGGGAAAAACCATCTTTATTTTTCATCTCCAAGAAACATCTAGAAACAATTCAATTAATTTCTGGGAGTCAATTTTGCAACACGTGCTTAGACAAAAATAGAAAATGAATAAGATTGAATACCGTGCGCTAGTTAATTTTTTTTTGTAACGAAGTGGGTTAAATTATTTAAAAGTGGAAGAGAATGGCTAGAAGATGATGGGTGCCAGGGAAGACCACAGGATGCGCATGGAAACGTTATTTTGGCAGAAAATTTTATTAGAGGACGGCCTGAATTACAATTCTGCATGATCATCTTCATCTTTCAAAAGTTCAAATGGGTTCCCCGTTTGCTAGCCCCGGAACAGAAAGAAATTCATTAGGCTAAAATTGCACAAACTGCTCTTCGTGAATGCGGCTTTGAAGAAATCCCTCACCCACAAAATAGTCCAGATTAAGCCACTAGTGTCTATATTCCAAATTTGCTCCCAAACCAAATTTGCTCCCAACCAAAACTTTCAACGGTTTGAATAAATTATTAGAAAGATGTTATAAATGCATTAATGTTGGAGGAGATTATGTTAAAAAATAAAATTTCTATAAATATATAGATCTTTTGTACCGATGCTACGAATATATTGGTTTGCACTCGTATTAACTAATGGGGAAATTTATAATTTTAAGTAAGAATAATGTTAGATAGCATACGAATCTATAAAAGATCGTATTAGTTTCAGCTGTCAAATGGACGAGTGGTCCAAATAATCATTACCTTTTAACTTATAGAATTAATAAAATTAGAGTTCCATGAAGAATATAAATAAAAAACTAACGTTTTGAAATCTATTTAATTTCCTTACATTTCACATCGTTCAAAGATCGATATCTTATCAAATGACAGCATTTTAAAAATTCTTGAGGCGTCGTCACGAAATGTGAGATACGTTTAAATTAATTTCCTTTCAAGTTATGTGTAATGAAAATTAATTAATTGAGAGAGTAATTGAGAATCAACTTTGAGTAAGACGTATGATAAGATATTCAAAAGCATAATATAATTTATCTAATACATCGAAAGACACGAAAACGGTTAAATCGACATTAATTATATCATTTAAAATAAGTGTCATCATTTGAAGTTTTCTTTGTTTTGTTTCGTTATCTGTATCACATTCACGATAGACCTGACGAAAAAGCGATTTGTTCCAATTATAAAACTAAATGTATCAAGCAGGTGAAAAATAATAACCGAGCATATAACATGATCATAATAGAGACTCGTACTACCTAAATGTTGTATTTGCCAATTTATACTAATCAAATCGAAGATTAAATTTTATGTTCTTCAATTCAGGAACTAAGTTCCAATTATGATCCTTAATTTGGTACACAAAATACTTTAGTACATGTATGATGCTCAAAGTACCATCATAAAATCAATAAATATTTCTAATAAGATAAAAATTGGGTGTATCCCAGATATTTAGCAAACTACCAAACTCAGTGCGTACGTTTTGTAAGTTAGTCATTTTTGGTTAGCATGCTTTTTTGTAGGATGACAAAATAATAAACGACTGAATTTGATAAAAACCTTGTTCTTTAGTTGAACAACTACAAGAAAATGTTTGGTAAACGCTACTATCAACTATCCAAAGGGGGGCAAAACAGCCAGTATTAGAGTGGATTTTTCCAAGTTTAAATCTACTTTGTGCATTATATTTACAACAACATGTTTCGTCGAACACGCTATAAGCGTTTCTTCAACTTCTTCTGAAAAATGAACAGAAAAGTCGTATCTTTTTAACACAGTAGTTAAGAAGTCAATTATCTGATCAATGAGTGAATGAATAGGGAGAATGTATATTTGAATGAATATATACTGCCTTAAAAACATATTTATTTAATAAGAAGGCTCAAAATAATGATATAACAAAATAAAATAATCATACAATATCATATATCGAGTATTTTCTCCACAAACTCAGATCACTATAGCTTTCCCATGATCGCATATTGAACTGATTCATCAGTAAACAACACGTACGTTCAGTCGTCCGTAATCCATCTGACGTGGTTACGAGCACAAGTCAAACGGATCTTTGATGTGCTTGGAGAAAATCGGATTCAATGGCAGCTCTGTTTGACCGCAGCCTCAGTTCATCTATTCTTTATGTGCTGTGCTGGCTCAAATATTAACACCACGCACCTTACTAATCCTAGCTATTTGGAAACGGTGATCCAATCCATCGCTGATAATAACCAGTTTAACAATATTATTTAAAAGCGTCTTCAACTGTACTTCGAGGGAAATTTATGTGGGTAGCAATTATATTAATACTACGGCCATTCTCACTCAAACGCATCAGGTTGTCCAGATATATAAAACCTTTATTAGATCATGTATAGAATATTGCTGTCAGGTTTGGTGTGGAGTATATAGCACTGCTTTCCAGTTGCTGGATAGAGTTCAGCGGCATGCCATCCGAATAATACGAAACTCCAGATTTACGAAAAATCTAGACAGCCTACAACACCGCAGAGATGTTGCAGAACTCGGCGTGTTCTAAAGACTAATAAATGGTAAATGTTCTGGAGAATTAAAGGAGAAAATACCACTTGTTACGCCAGGACGGGTAACACGAGAAACGGTTAGTGCATATAGGTTTACGGTGTAGTTGCCGAAACCTCGAACTTCTAAAAAGTGGAATTCGTTGGCTGGTTTTCAATTTCCGTTGAAATATAAAATGCACAAGTTTAAGGCAGCTATCTCTGGAGCTAGGAGCTCTGACAGTTACAAGAAGCTAGAACAGTCTAAAAGTCCGCCCTGCACTCAATTAAAACAAAAAAAATGATTACACTCAAAGTTAATTTTAATAGTTCCTAATAATAACTAAGCAACTAAAACTTGAATTCTAATATCACAATAAATGCTAATTTAGAATTTTAGATGATGCGACTTTCCGCAAGGCGTTGCAATAAATGGGTAACCCTACAGATCGACGAAAAGGAACTTCATATCTCCTAAACCGGTTGATGCCGATATTAACCAGGTTACGAACCCAGTCTTCTTTCTCAGTGATCTTTCGCAGATAAAAACTGGTGTAGACATAGTTTGGTCCGTAACAATACCCCATAGTTTTGCTTTTCATATTCTACTCTAACCAGCCAGAGCACAATCTTGAACCATAATTTAAGCTCCACTACCACTGAGATCTTTGATTTAGAAGGGGACTAGATTTGAAAGATGCTTAATTGCATCATTCATCGTCGAATTTAATATATGTGACCGATTTTATTAGAAGAGTATCGTCGAATTTAATATATGTGACCGATTTTATTAGAAGAGTTCTCCAGACAGGTTGCTCAAGACTAACAAAATTTGATATAAAACCATTTGATCTCATCCTACGGTTGCATTGTTCTGTATATTGTCTGATTAACTAACCACAGAACGAAGCTATAGTCTACAGAATACTTCAAAAAATGGGTAGCTACTATTAATATTGTTCGGTAAAGCCAGATATAATAACTCAAAATTAATAATAGTTAGTCCGGCCCTGGTACACTCATACATAATGCGTTCTAGGTTAAAATATTTTCCGTTTATCTTAAGTGAATGTTTATATTACTTTATTAGGTATCCAATAAAGTGAGTGATCTAAATGGAAATAAGAAAATATAAAATAATGATAACTATGAAAAACTTATATCAGTATGCTAATGAACATCTAATGTCGATTTATTTCCATAAATAAAACATTATTACAATTATGTAGTGCACGAATAAAATAGATTAGAATTAAGAATAACATCCTTGAAAAAGCTTTATTATTTAAATAATTACTCTGAAAAAGTTCTGTTCTAGCTATCAGTCTAATTAAATCATTTTTATGAAATAAAATTATCTTTGCTGATTTTATTTATATATTTATATTGTTTGTGTTTTGAGCAGACTTCATTAACATCTACATATGTACATGAAAACATACTGAAGAACATGAGAAAACACAAAATATTTGTCTTTGATATGCGAAACGATATTTCTCCTCTTAATAAGCAATTTTTTACCATTCGATTACGATTGGTGACATGGATGAACACAAATCAACCCTATTGTCAGAGTACAGTTCATAGGCTGTCATGGTGCAATCGAAATTCTGGCCCCAAAATAAATAGAGATATAAACAAACAAATACGGGTGGTGCAGAACTCAGTAAAGGTAGTATTATATAATGTGTTTTATTTGAATCCAACTAAAGCGAATTTATTTTAAATAACTTCAGTTACTAATCGATAATTCCAATATGTAATCGATAATTTCAATATGTATTCTTATATGTCCAATATGATGTCTTATATAGGCATCGTTGAAATTATAGCATTATTCCATAATTTAAACTATTTATTGCATTATTTCACGAATCTTTCACTTTATATAAATTGATAATTAAATAAAAGAAATTAACAACTAACTTCACTGCAACACTTTCATATTGAAATACTTACACTGTGGCTTAAGATTTGTGTTTTCTTTAAAAGACTGATTTCCATTATGAAAAAAAACTGCCAGTATTTTATCTAAATAAACCAAAAGAAGAAAATCAAATCAAAAATACCATTAGAGTGACAGAGACCGTTTTTTACTTTCACTTTCTTTAAAGCTACTAAATGGATATATTTTGACAGATGCTTATAACATAACCAATAAATTTCAAATGCTTTTTGATTTATTTAAAAAAAGGATAAAAAATACTTTGAATCTACATAATAAATTTAAAATAATTAAACTTAACGTAAATATTCATTTTCCATCTCACTGAAAAAAACGTACCGAAATTTAATTAAAAACTACATTAATCCAGTGAACTTTGTTAACGAGTTTGCGTCAATATGTAGTATCAAATGTAATATATATATATATATATATATATATATATATATATATATATATATATATATATATATATATATATATATATATATATAAATATATATCCAAAATTTACAGTTTGGTAATTTTATTTCTAGGATTGGTTAACTAACATAATAGAATCCATGCATGCATTTTGGTCCAGAATTGCATTATTATTATTATTTATAAGCGGAGAAGTTTGTACTCTGTTTAATGAGACAACGACGTCCACCTTACTTTGTCAGTAACGAGGACATCATTGTCTTATTAAACATAAGCTGTTGATAGGAAAGATCATTATAATTTCAGCAAACATATTCCTATTAGACTGACGTTCGCAGTTCGGATGGTCCTTTTTTTATATACTTGTGTTATCAACAGTACTCAGCGAATTTTAATTTTAGCATAAGTTTTAAACACTTGTACTCCCACTTAACCAAAATTATTTGGTAATTTTAAGATTATGTATTCGATTATAAGTTACTAACAAAAGTTAATTATAATCAAGTACTGACAAATTTGGAATGGTATTATGATCAGAAAAATTCGATGTAGCCCAAATTATAGTATTAATAACCTGGTTACAACCTCATAAAGCTAATTATTAAAAAATTCATAATACATATTAATTAAAAATTTCATTGGTTCAACACAATTTTTATGTAAAAAAGTTGGTAAACCGAGTACATTAAATTATTTTTTTTCAGTGATATAAACGACATAGAACGAAATGTTATAATTATGAATTGACCATAAATAAACTACTTTAAAATGCTCCATATTTAAGAAATGACTTCACTTTTTAAATAAGATTTCACTGTATAGAAACGATTTAACATCCATAACAATTTTGCCTCTAAAATATTTTTCCATTACTGAATAAAAATACTTCTCTTGATCTAATTTGTTATTTCTGCTATAATAATTTTTTCAGTAACTGTAAAAATTTATTCAGTATTGTATACATTTTTTGTACTGGAAATATTTTTTATTTCTCTTGCATAACCAAAAAATATACTTTTATCCTTTTTTGACTAAACTGTCAGTATTTTATTCATAATGGAAATTAGGCTTAATAGTGAAACGTCACACTAAATTTTACTGGCAATTATAAGTTATTCATTATGATATGTCATTAAAATACTGGGACTCATCAGGTTTATTTAACTCATTACTCTGAATAAGTCACTCTGTCGAAATATTTATTTGTAATGTTCAAAAACGATGCATTCCGACCTTAATAACTGGTAATGTTTTTAAATCAAATTGTTCATAATTTTGTTTAAACTAAACAGTAAAATGAAGCTTGAACTATTTATTATTATGAGTGTATAAAATAGATTCAAGTGACGAGGATAAAACGAATAGAAGAAAATTGTCTACTAAAGTATATTTCATAATTATAAAATTTAACTTGTGCAAATATCTAAATATATTGCAGTGAAAGCGATAAAGAAGGTTTATGCAATACCTTTTCTTCAAATTTGGTTGTGTTTAACGAGAACCCATGCAATCATTTTCGTTGTTAAAAGAACTTTAAAAATACAAAGAAATCTCAATTTCTGTGTTATTAGACTTAGAACTGTGATTGGAAAATCATTTGATATTTTATTTAAGAAATTACTAACAATGTTTTAAAAAAAAACATTGTTCTGTGGTCCCGAGAAGAACAAAAAATCATAGTATCATGTTGCTATCTAACAAATAAGAGTAGCAACTATTATTTGTAAATGTCTAGTTATTAATTGGGAAGCTTGGTCTATCAAAATTATGATGTCTTTGTTTGATGTTTTGAATCACAAATGCATCAACATAACTTTTTCTTATCAACAAACGAAAATGTTGCTTCGTGTTTTTCTACTTTCTCTCAACACTTAACTTCTTTAGAGATACTCAATAAACAAGACTAGGATAAATTTTCCTGCAATAAATTTTGTTATTTGACTTACACAACTATGTATTCATAATGCATAAATAATCAATCATAAAATTTATCGAATCTCACCGGAGCACATGGAATGTATGTTGAAGTTCAGTTTGAGAGAACGGAAGAAGTTAACTTTCAACTTGAGAAGTAGCAACGAGATGAGGAAAGAGATTAATATCGAATAAATAACTATTTGCTGTGAAGTTTTTATTTTTTTCTAAACAGCAAAGTAAACAGTTTCGTTTGTGAAAGTTATCCTTTGTTATTAAAGAAAAATTTAAACAAAGAAGTTATTTTATGTGTATGGTTCTAATTTATTATTATGTTTAATTCTAACATTTATAATTTGAAGATCAAAAATGTCAATCAAAAAGATTTAATTCATAAGTAAACGATACACTATAGAGCAACTAAGTTAAATTAGAGTGAGCCAGAACAGATGCTGAAACTAGTTCAAACCCAATTGTAGATGACCCTCTTCTGAACATTTTTTTAGTGTTTTTCTGTCACTCAGGCTGTAATAGCCCATTGTGGCCTCCCTCCATATTACATCCCGGCTACAGGTCCGATTTACGTAGAAACCATCTGCACATTGCATAGCTCCATACCAGCCTATAGTACTGACATGGAAGATGGGACGGCACACGGATTTTAACCACCAACTGGGTCTCAGATGAGTTCATTCTCACCACCGATCGTACCACCCACGATGGTGAAAATCTCTTTTCGCATCCGGCCACTATCGGGATTCGAACCCAGTACCTCCCGCTCACGCCACAGTGTTCTAATCAAGGCGCCACATGGGCGGTCCTCTTCTGAACATAATGGGCAACTGTATTACTCCGAAGTGGAACTGAGAGGACTATGTATGTATTTGTAAAATAAATTAAATTTTAATATTAAATACATGTTTATAGAAAGAGATCTAAATAAACTATGGATATTTCAGTACTGAGCATGAAAGTACAAACTTAACTCTGCGAAATAAAAAGCTAATTGAGGCTAAATCAACCCATGGTAAATCATTAGATACAAGTCAATAAGGCGTTTTAAATGAATAGTCACAAACACGAATCTGAAGACAAAAAGACTAAGAGAACCTCAAATACGATATTAACGATTGTAAAATTTCAGATAATTTTTTCTCATTTTTCAGAATTTTTTTAAAATGAATGCAACTGTGAAATCAATAAATATCAATATTATAACAACGTTTAAGAAATTTTAGTTTAAAAATAATTAATAATGAGTAATGAAAAACTTAATTGATTTTTAACTATATATTTTATATATATTTTAGTTCCTGTTTGATTACCAGGTCAATTTAATAACACACTAAGACAGATAATAATTTTTTGGTTTTTGGTATATTTTCACCACATTGTACTTTCTCGTCCTGCGTCTTTGCTAAAATGATTACCTTTCCCAAATCTTTTAATATTTTGTAAACACGACCTGATGTTTTCCGACTTTTATCTTGAGACGGCGATGCTAAGCTTCTACGCTATTTTGTATTCGCGGGAAGGTCTCTGATATATTATCATATCCCAAAATTCAGTTTTATATCTGGGCCGTTGACTACTTTCGCCAAAGTTTTTTACGTTCTCGTCATTAAATTTTCTAGACAAGCTCTGGTAATAATTATTGACTTTGATGGAACAAAGGCTATACTTTTAATCATCCTGAATTCAATTGAACAATTTTCGTTATTTCCATATTTTGCCATGCTTTAATAATGCGTTTGGGAAAATACTTTGGCTGATGACACGATTGTCTTTCAAAATCGCAAGTAATTCGTTCCGGATTGACACTGATTTCATATTATCTTAAAATTAAAAATAACTGATAGTAGACTTTTTTAGATTTTTACGCATTAAACAAAAAATCAATGCAGCTATTTTTCCCTCAATTCGTTCATGTATTTTTTAAAAAAAGTTATCGCATTATAGATGGATCTACATCGAAGTTCGATCCATAATCCAACAACTTGATACACCAAAGAGTATGAAAGAAGAAACAGTCCTAATCAAAATAATTTTGACGTGTGCTATGGGCTCATGGGAATGGTTTGAGATTCCTTTTACTATTTCGTGATTTTCTTCATCAACACGAGTTACCACGCGCCCTTTATATAACTAACTTTTTTGCAAACCCAATTGTACGATTTTCAGTTTCTCGGATTAGATGGTAGCAACAGTCGTCGAGAAATATTTTTTTTTCTCCTTTGTTAGACGTTGTAATGAAAATATTCATAATAACCTACATACAAAAAATATGTATGTATTTTATATAATATTATTTGTAATATATTTAATTAAATTTTTATTTATTATCTAATTTTTATTTTAAATTTCATTTATAACAATCACCTTATAGCTTTTAGAATATTAAATTTATATTTAATTATTCTGGAATTAATTCAAACTAGATATGTGTTAATGATATTCTTTTTGTTTTTCAATTATGAATTATGTACGTTGACATACATACGTGTACATATTCACTTATCAGCCTGCTTGATTATCATACATTTTTCTTATTGTTGATCTTGCTTTGCAATTTCTCATACGTTTCATTTAGCATAACAATTTCCCGTACATTTTTATAATCGCGCGTGCGATTTATACGAGTATATGAACGGGAAATTGTTATGCGAATGATTTTGTTATGTAAGATTATTGCGAGATTACATACCCAACCCGTATCGTGTTTAAGGATCTCCGCAAAAAGGGTTTTTTAATGATAAGTAAATTTATCTATGTTTAAAAATACGAACATTCAAACTTTGATTAAAGCGACAATATATACTTATCCACATATATAGCATTAGGTCCTCAATACTGTGTCCTATACTAATATAGTAAAAAAATATTTATTTTGATTTAGTTGAAAAAATTTCTAGTCCTTTTCGGGCTGACAAACAATTGTTTAAGGACGCATCAATATTGTTTATACTTACAATGATATCAATATTGTTTCTTCTTACAATGGTATAGTGCTTTTATCACCAGATCTTGTTTAAGTTAAATTACTTGTTAAGAATGCTTGGTCACTAATTATTTAAGCAATAAACAATATTTAACTTAAAGATCATGTGTTAAGTTCAGTTTAGATTGTTTGGTATTCAAACTTTTATAACTAATCCTTATAGTCTAAATACATAATGAATTTTTTGAAGATAAATAAAAATAAAATTTAAGGTATGTTTGTTAGTATATAAAAACAACAGGGAGTAATTATGTCATATTGTTCATTATATGTAAACAAAAAGTTTAAAAATAGAAATTTCAAATCCTTAAATGGATTAAAACTTTTCGACCAAACATAAAAAAAGTTAATTTTTGATCCCATATCTGTAGTATGTACACAAAACTATAAGGTTATGAGGTTTGTTGATAACTTTTTTTGGAATAAAGATTATAAGATAACAAAAATGTCTTCATTATAATTGGAATTCTTTTTTAATGTTAACCAACTTACATTGTTAACATAATATTAAACGATAGTTAAGAGTGGTTAAGTATTTATATTATGTCTTTTTCTTTGAAGATTATTTACTCGTAATTATTAACAAAAGATACATTAAATAATATGTGTTGAACAACTTTTTATTACATTTGCATGAGTACAGTATAACGATTCCAGAACTGCACCATTTATAAACATGTATTTTAAAGACATCTCAAACAATTGAAAAAGTATTTTTAAAAAATACAATATCCTGTATTATACAATATTCCATTTTTAATTACATAATCCAGGTTTTATTTGAACACAGGAATTCAATATAGGTTAAATAAAATAGTTTCATCAATTGTAGTTTTGGAATTGGATTTTGTGCTTAAAAGTTGGCATCATTTGTATTTTTTTTGGAAACTATTTAATTTATTTAATTACAAACGCTTTCAGAATTTAATTTTTATAAACTTAATTTGATTTAAACTCGAGTGTCAAAAAAAGTGATTGTGCTTTACAACACACGAGTGTCTTTAACTTTATCTTTAGTTATATATATATAAATATATATATATATATATATATATATATATATATATATATATATATATATATATATATATATATATATATATATATATATATATATATATATAAACATATATGTAGATACATATAGATACCGCTTGGGAACATCACAGTGGTAAAAACGTGAGAACCTACCCCTGGTAGACCAGTCTACCCTTATCCAGCAGCGCTGGAAACTAACTAGGATTCATTCAACACTAATTCATTAATTCGAAACCAAAAATGATTCTAGAAACGAATTCTAGAAGAAATTATAATAATTCAAATCGGCAAACACAAAAAATATCGACCATTGGCTATCGTACCGAATTGGAAACTGGAACATAAAAACTCTAACGGAAACATTAAGGTTAGGACAAGTTGTGAAGGAAGTAAAGCGATATAATATAGAAATTCTCGGCCTCAGCGAAGAAAGATGAAAGGACAGTGAAGATATAACAACCAGCGCAGGAAAATAAATGATGTTTCTGGTGGAGCTGACACGCACAAACAAGGCGGTAGGTACACTACCAACGGCTAAAGCAAAGAAATCACTACTCGAGTGGAAACCAATAAGTAGCAGAATAATAACAGCACGATTCCATTCTAAAATCAGAAATACAACAATCATACAATGCTATGCTCCCACAGAAGAAGCAGATGACACAATTAAAGATGCATTGTACGAGCAGCTACAAATGGCGACTTCATGTGCACATCAAGTGCACACTGAAATGACATTAAAATTATCCAAGGTGATTTCAGAATTGACAACTCCAGAATGGCGACAATCATGAGTAAACATGCACAAGAATCTGCAAGAAACTACATCGTAGAAAGACTCATCGACTATTGTGTCACAAATCAGCTTTTTATAGGCAGCAGCAAATTCCCGCACAAGAATATTCATAAATACACCTGGACATCACCAGATGACAGAACAAGAAGTCAAATTGACCATGTGCTGGTAAATAAGAGGTTTATATCCTCCCTACAAGATGACCGAGCAATGAGAGGAGAATATGTGCACAGCCATCACCAATTAGTAAGTGAAAACTACAAGGACCAATCGGACGTAATTCAACATATAGATAGATTGAGAAACACAGACACAAGAAATCTCTTCAATGAAACGCTCCAAATTAATCTACCGAATAACGAAATCAGCACTCTGGATCAAAAATGAGAAGAAATAGAAAACGCCTGTGTAAAAACTGCTACAAGTGTGCTTGAAAACCAAGACAACACAAAAAACCGTAGAATCTAGATGAAACGTGGAAGAAAATTGAGGAACGCCGCCAACTTTGAAAATACAACTAGGTAATCAAAATACGGCGGAAATTCGAATACAATATGAAGATACAGCTCAAGAAGTGAAGAAAATGGCAAGGAGTGCTCTTAGGAAGTAAGCAGAAGACATTTTCACGACTGCCGAGTGAGCGGCAGCAAATAGAAATATACGCACATTACACCAATGTGTAACAAAAGTCACCGGAAAATTTACAAATGCACCACAGATAAAGGATTCACATGGACAAGTCCTAACTATATACGACCAAAAGCTAAATAGATAGAGCGAGTTTTGCGAGAACAATGACATAAATAGCGAACCAATTGAGGAACCTCCAGATGGAAACTATAACGAAACCATAAATACCCATCCACCAGAGGAGCGGAAAGTTACAAGTGTCATAAAAAAGCTGAAAAATAACAAAGTCGCTGGAATCAAAAATATACCAGCTGAACTACTCAATGGAGACGCATTTACAACGGTAGGAGCACTAACACCACTATAAGTAGCTATAAGTAGAAGTGTGGAATACTGGGAGAATTTCGCATAAATTGAAAGAGGGATTAACCATAATGATCCCAACGAAAGGCAACGTACGCGAATGCAAAAACTGGCGTGGCATCTTCCTGCTCAACAGTAAAATGAAATTATTAGCAATAATCATTCTAGAACGAATCTCACGAACTGAGAACCAATACATTAGAAACGAAGAAGCCAGGAATAAGTTGTTCAGACCACATCAACACAGTCCAAATCATCGTCGAACAATCCAACGAATGGAACTCACCACTATATCTACTCTTCCTGAACTTCGAATGCACATTCGATTCCATCAATAGAGGCACAATCTCAAGGAAAATAACCGAACTCATCCGAGAAATGTACCAGAACGCTGGGTATACACAAAGGTAAGCAGTGGCAGATACTTCAATACACGAGGAGTTAAACCTGGATGTGTACTATCTCCACTTCTGTTCCTCATAGAACTGGATTCATGCTCAAGCTAGACATTGCATCACCAAACGGAATTTAGTGGGATCCAATCCCACGACTTTACGTAGATGATATATGCCTGCTAACACACAAATACACAAACATGCAGTAAAAGCTACAAAAGTTATCAGAAATAGTACAAGGTTTCGAGCTCAAGATAAACATAAAAAAACAAAGGCCCTAAGACTGAACACAAGCATTAGTAAACCGCTTCGCATCAACCAAGAAACAATAGATGTCGAAAAATTCGTATACCTTGGCTGTACCGTATCAAGAGCAGGCGGAACGGAAGAAGACATTAACCAACGCATCAACAAAGCGAGAAACACTTTCAACATGCTCCATTAGTTCTGGAATGCATCCGTCCTGTCAAGAAACACCAAGATTCGAATGTTCAATACCTGTGTAAAATCAGTACTGTATGCATGTTAAATGTGGAAAAATACGCAGATAATCACAAGAAGACTCCAAGTATTTTTGAATAAATGCCTTAGGCGATTGATCAAATGCTTCTGGCCAAATAAGATCACAAATGAAGAATTACTGCGACAAACAAACCAAGTGGACATTGAGGAGAAGATTAGGAAGCGAAAATGGAGATGGATAGGACACACGAAAGTTGGAAGGCCAGCAGTGACTTGGAAAAGAACTGAAACAAACCATCTTGGAAAAACATTAGGGAACTAAAGAGAATAGCTCCAAATAGAGTTCGATAGTCCAGTCCAGTAGACGCCCTTTACTCCTAAGAATGGAGATAAATATAAAAAAAAAATATATATATATATATATATATATATAAATATTTAAATTTATTATTGGACAGATAGGTTCATTGATAAATTAATATTTTTGAAAAGAATTTTTATTTACTTTTACTCACGATTTTCTTCATAAAATATATCAGTAATTACTGTGGTTGATTGTAAGACCGAGACAAGATGCTTAGGGTATGAAAAATAAGATAAATATGTTTTCGAATGAAAATTAAAAAGGTATCTAGAGAAAATTGCATCGATTGTTCTCCCATGTCTTGTGGTAGGCTCATTTCGGTTATTATTCATTTGTATTTATCTTGTAGAAAGATTACCAAGAGTTGTCCGTCTTCGAACGCGAAAGTAAAATTGAAATTTACTGCTAAAATTAGTAGCAATGTATGATAGTTTTCTCTTTATTCTTCAAAGCTTACTCGACCGTAAATCATAAGCCTGTTATATCACCAATTAATGATTGAACAATATCGATTTCACGAATTTGTCGTAATAAAATGTCATTTTCGAAGTTACTATATTCGAGGCATCATTTGATTTCTGATAAATTGCCTCTCCTGCCATTTTTACGCTTAAATTTCGCAATACAATCAGGTTTCTGATAGAAACAAAAAGATGGCTTGAATCAATTACGGGATCGCTCAAGTACCACACGGGTTTTCTGAGACTTTGAAAATTGAAACTAACCATGGAAAAATTTTTTCTGTCTTTTATAAAATCAAGAATCGTTCTTTCTATTGTTGACAATATATTCAACGATACTTAGCGAAATTCATCTTGTAAAGATATGATTGATGTATCATTATTTCGACCGTAGTAAAATCTATTATAGTTGTCTTTTGGCACTATGTACAGACCTTCATATGATATTCATAAACAATTTCATTGAATGTTCCACCTTGGGATTTATGAATTGTCATGGCACATCCTGATACTTATGATTTCGTTTTGCGTCTTTGTTTATTATTCAAGGATAGGTTGTTCGCCTGGCTCGATCACACTACCAACACTTTTAGGCAAACTTTTATCTTACAAAAATAATATTTATTACCTTTGAGTTTTTTTTTACCATACAATTAAATTAAACGAATAAAGCTAATAAATTAAAAGAATAGATTCTAAATGGACAGTGTGATCCCCAAGGGCTATGTAATTCATAAATTATTCCTCAATATGTACACGATTACCTATGGTACGACTACATATACGTTTAAAATTTATAGCGTTCATGATCATTCCAGTGCTAGTTCCGCAGCGCATGAGACACATGTGTATGTGTATCTTCGACCCCTATTCGAATAGAATTATGGTTTATTGTGTAAAATATGATATATGTTACATAAATTCTATTTTTCCATTTTCTATGTTTTTGTGGTTTCTGCTACAAGAATTATGTTGGAGAAAATTTTCATTTAATTTTTCATGCTTTGAACGTATATGAATATATTTAAGAACTTCAACTATATGTTATCTTTTATTTATGATGCACACATGTACATATTTTGTTGTAAATACATACACAGCATCAAGCTGTTCAACACAATGTATCTAGATATACAGTCAACCAGAGTTTTGTATGTGAACGAAGGAAACACATTTCCCTTGATAGGATCACAATTTTTCTAAAAATGTTCATGTTTAGAAGTAAATGAAGAACAATTTCCGGAAACTTTTTGTAACTTGTATTGTTGGACGATGTGTTACGCGTAAGTCAAAATTTGTATATATTAATTATGTACACTCTAACAGGATTATTAATAGTAATTAAATAAAATAAAAATAGTGATGAGAGATGAGAGTTGCTGGTATAGAATCCTTCGATTAGTAAAGTAAGTACCTGCACCATTGCTTAACATTATCTTAAATGTAACACATATTAAATTTGTCTGTTGTTGCTTCACCACAAAGGCATAATTATTATAATAAAATATATTCTTTATCATTGTTATCATCGAAGAAACAGCTTTTTGTTATGGGATACGTTTTTTGTCTAAATACCAACTTTATTACGTAAAGTAACGTAATACTTTTCAAAACCTTTCTTATGCTTTCAGCTTTTTACATAATTCTTATTTATTTGATTAATTTAATAGACAGATGTTGTGTTGTGAATCAGAAAATTGATTTTAGGTAGATTATTAAATATAATAAATTATATTTAATTTGACATTTTAATCTTATTTTTACTAAATTTATACAGAAATTCAGTTTTCTAGTAATGATAGATAAATCAAATTAGTATTGTTCCGCTTCCAGGTTGAAACAGAATAAGGTTGAAATGGTTACAATTAAAATATAATGACATGCTGCTCTTTATGATTTGAAGCTTGGGCTTGTTGCGGCACGAAATGAACTTGACTGCATGCTTTGTATTTTTGGATGCTCGCATTCACCCATATAAGTAATGTTTGGCTGTGTGGCAGTATGGGCCGGACTTCCTGGAAATATCTGAGCCCTGAGAGAGCACAAAACGGACTATCACCACATTGAAAGAGAAGGCTTGTGAGAAGTTATTTTTGGCGTGTGACGTTTAAAAAGAGCATGAACGTTTGTATGTAAAGTATGTAAAGTGTAATGCACAAAAAGCATTTAATTAAGACTTGAATTTTGTAATTCGAGTTGTTGCTAGTATGTTGTAATTCGCTAGGCCGGTTTCGATCTGATGTCATTGAATGACCATGACCAGGCATCTGCTCCTGGTCTTGATGGATTTTAGTACCATACGATTCGTATATGTTTCTTCATTAGTGCTAGCGAATTCCAAGAACTTAGCTCAAAATTTCGATTTATTAATTTATTTAATTATAGCGCGAAGATAATTGTATAATTCGGAATTAATTGGTTACATCTGAACACCACAGACGTAACAATTGTCTCAATACTTAAAGTGCACTTATTTGAAAGTGAACACTCACAATGTATAAAAACTAACAAAGATCAGTTGGTATTTGTTCCTACAGTTAGTTTTGTTCCAAAGAATATTAATTGCAAATATGTTTAATATTACCTTTATTATTTAATTTCATCCAGGCATTATTAAAAACTCCAGTTACCAATCTGATATTGTGCTGATAGATCTCGGCAGACTAACTAAATTAACCACATCGTTTTGATTACTCGAAAATTCAATGACGTCATCTATCAGTGCGAAGCAAGTCTATATCTTCAAAATACAGATTATTTCAAATTTATTTTGGCATTACGTATTGAATTTGTATCTTTAATGGCCGTTTAGTGTCTGGGAAGTATTGAAAACTTCGGTTGTCGATGCTGCCCAGCACATTTTCGGTGTAGTGAAAACTAAGCCCAAAAATGATTGGTTTGATGAGGAGTGTCGTTTTGCTGTTGAGCTACTTAATATAGCCCACAATGAAGCGCAGACTCGGTTTACAATTGCAAGGAAAAACAAGGCAGTTCTTGCTAGGAGGACAGCTAAACGCATTTGTAGACTGAAGAAGCGAGAATGGTGGAAGGCCAAGGTCTTAAGAGTACAACAACTCAGCAATGAGCACAATTCGCGTGGTTTCTTTAAAGGAATCACCGAATTGGATCATACCTTAAGATCTTGGTCAACTGCCATTCGGGACCAGGATGGAAACCTCTGTGTTAACGTCGATGCGGTACTCGATACATGGCGTGAACATTTTTCTGATCTACTTAATGTTCCACATTTATCACAAGCTGTGTTTGAATACCCTCAAATACAGACCGCGGAGATGTTCATTGAGGATCCGTCCTATGAGGAATTCACAATGGTCATGCAGAGACTAAAGAGAAATCGTTCACCAGGAGTTGATTGCATTAATTCAGAGCTCTTGATATTCGGAGGGCTAACTTTGTGGAACTGTCTTTTCGACCTTGTTCGATTGGTATGGCGAAATGAAGTTATGCCTGACGAATGGAAAGTGGCCGCGTTATGCCCAATATTCAAAAAGGGTGATCGCATGAAATGCGAGAATTATCGCGGTATAGCTCTCCTTTGCACAGCATACAAGTTACTGTCTTACATAATCTTGGGAAGAATTACTCCTTTAGCGGAGGAAATTGTCGGTGACTACCGAGGAGGATTCCGTCCAAATCGGTCAGTCACTGATCAAGTTTTTTCGCTGCGGATGATTCTTTCCAAGTACTACGAAACATCTCGCGATGTACACCAGGTATTCCTAGATTTCAAGCAAGCCTATGACTCGATCAATCGAGAGAGATTATGGTATGCGCTTGAATATTTAGGAATACCGAAAAACTATGTACATCTGTGTAAAATGACAGTAACGCAGTCACAATGCTGTCTCAAAGTTGAGAACAGGCTATCGAGAACTTTTGCAATCAATTCCGGTGTTCGACAAGGAGATGCGCTGTCCCCGATACTTTTTAATTTCATGTTGGAATACATCCTTCGTAAAAATGCAACACCTCAGGACAACATCTTATTCCGACAATCCAATCAACTTCTTGCGTATGCAGATGATATCTGTGTGATTGGATTAAATGGCAACGGAGTGAAAGAGATACTTGATCCACTGGAACAGTTTTCAGCTTCCGTTGGTCTCAAAATCAATGAGTCCAAAACCAAATATCTGATATCTGGTTTTCGAGACCAAGACGCAAGTGATTTCAGTAGTGGAAACTACACGTTTGAAGGAGTGATGAGATTCAAGTATCTTGGATCTCTCATTACTCGCGATAATAATGTGGGAGAGGATATCAAGGTTCGCCTTGCCGCTGGCAATCGGGCTTTGTATCCTCTACGTCCACTTCTGAAATCAAAATATCTTGCAAATACGGATAAGCTGAAACTGTACAGAGTGTTGATCAGACCCGTTGTCATGTATGGATGTGAGAGTTGGACCTTGACGGATGAGTACGAAAGATGGCTTCTAACATTCGAGAGAAGAATCATGCGTGTGATATATTGCCCAAAACGCGACGTTGATGGCACATACCGAGTTCTATTCAATCACGAGATCAGGAATTTAATGCAAATTCCTGATATCGTGCATGAAATCAAAGGACAGCGAATACGCTGGCTCGGTCACGTTCTGCGTGCTGATCCAAAACAAATGTACAGCGATCTTTAAAGGGAGAACCGCCTTTCGGTAAGCGAAGAGGTCGCTGTCGGCGACAATGGCTCCACGGCGTAGAGAGCGATCTGGCATCTTCTGGTTGCTTGCAACAATATGTCGAGCTGGCTCGTGATCGAAACCGATGGAGCCAGATAGTTGACACCGGTTATGGCCGGTAAAGACCGATAAAAAAAAATGGCCGTTTAAGATCTGTAATAAACCAATGAAACCTCAAAAGAGCAACCGTGACTTTGTGGAAAAAAGCAAAGATAATTTTCTTCGTTTGGAAGTGAATCATCATCGATATTTTTTTTTTTAAATTCATTACCAGCTTTATTTAATAACAGATATGATACAATAATATTGACATAACAAATAATAGTGGTAAGATAAGTAGTGGTAAGATAACAAATAATAGTGGTAAGATAGACCATTGGATCATATAGATCACGTGACTGATTCACTGATTAGATTAATATAAAATTTTAAATAGGTATTTTATAAATAATAATACTAAAATAATAACACCTTATAAAGTACTCTTTGTTATCCCATTACACATTTTTTAATTTTATTGTGAAATCATTAATTAAATAAGATAAAAAGGTGGTCGATATCTTTCGTTTGGTATAGCCATTGTTTTAAAATTTTTGAAAAATAGAAAAAGCTACTGCACTTTCTTATGTCAAATGGTAAATTATTATAAATTATTGGTGAAGTGATAGTAAAAAACTTTTTACGCATATCGAGGTTAAACTTTGGGGTTTGCTTTTTGTATAGTTGATTTGTTCGTAGGTTATGACCTGTGTGAGTCACAAAATTATTTCCACTTTTAATAAAAAATATTCTTAAAATTTTGAAAACGTAAATATGTCGTAGCGGTAGTATAGTTAGACTTTCAAACATTGGTCAAGAAGGTGAGTATGATGGTTTGAAGCATATAATTCTTAATAATTGTTTTTGCCTTACGTATATAGGATGTAATATAGATTTACATGCACTACCCCAACATGATAGAATAGACCATATTGCATAATTGAGTCAGCTAAGGTAAAGTATATGATCCTCAGTAAATTTTGTGGACAATATAGACGTATAGTACATATAACATTATTAACTATCAGTGCATGGTATATTTCTACTACATTCAAAAGTATGATACGTTACCTGTAGAGACATTGAAAGTGTTTCTCGAAAATGCAGTAGCTTAGTTTTTTGGCTCAAAACAAAGTTATGAACCTTCAACCATACTGATAAACTTTTTAGATCATGCTCTATGACATTGAGATTTTCCTGTCTGCTGCGACTAGCGCATGTTAATGAAAAATAGTCGGCAAACGCAGTAGGAGACCTATGAAAGGATTGATGAAATATTCCATTTACATAAATTAAAAATAGTAAAGGCCCTAAGACAGAACCTTGCGGAACCCCTACATTATTAGGTAACTCATCACTTAGATGCTGATTTATTCGTACTATTTGGACTCGTCCAGTTAAATACGATTGTAACCATTTATGCGTTGTACCTCTGAAACCACAGCAATATAGCTTCTTGAGAAGGATATTGCGTTGCACTCTGTCAAAGGCTTTAATTAGATCGACAAACAGAGCTGATACTTTGAGACCTTTATCAATATGACAAGTTATCTGGTCCAAAAATTCCAATAATGCTTGTTCTGTATTTCTATTTTTTCTAAATCCATATTGTAGGGGCGACCACAAATCTATTTTATTTAAAAAGGAAACAATCCTACACTTTATCGCTTTTTCAAACAACTTAGAATAAACAGAAAGTAGTGATATTGGGCGGTAATTATTAAGATATGTTTTGTCACCCTTTTTAAATATTGGAACAACTATAGCTCTCTTTAATGATACAGGAAACACTCCAGTTTCCAAGCTTAGATTAAAAATAGAAGCTAGGACATGTACTAGAAAGTTCGCCATTTTTTTTACAACAGTATTCGAGATACCATCCAAACCTGGAGAGCATTTGTTTTTTAGAGAACGAATTATGTAGAACGTTCTGTTGCCGATATCTCCGATAAAACTAAACTATTGACCGAATTGTAATTCTGAGAGATTATATGATTTGTATCAACTGAACTCATGGAAACAGTTGTGATGTTTGAGTCTGCAACATGAGTAAAACAATCGTTGAACTCATTGGATATTTGTCCTAACTCTGAAATTAATTGACCAGTTTGATTTGTAATTTCTTTTATTTCAGCTGAATCTGAACGTCCCATTACAATTTCATCTACCGTTCTTCAGTTCTTGCGAGCATTATTCCCATTGTTGATCAATTTTGTTGAATAAAATTTATGTTTGGTTTTTTCGATTTCTATATTCACAGTATCACATAAGGTTCGGCTATATTGATTTAGTCTATTAATATTAACATGCTTTTTGGCAAGCAGATAGATCTTTTTTCTTTTACGCACCAGTCGCAATAAATTATCAGTCATCCACGGTTTTATCTTTATTGACTGTTTACCAAAAGATTTTGTGTTAGTGCATTTAACTAAATGACCAGTAAAAATATCAATAAAATTATTAAATGCCTTAGAAGCATCTTGCAAATGATAAATATCAACCCAACTCTCATACAAAAGTAATTCCTGTAATTTATTATAATCAATAATTACTTTAGTTTGGCTTTTAGAAGTTGATTTGTTTTTAAACGGTACGTCTGATAATTTGGTTTCAATTAAACAATGATCTGATATTTTTAGATCCAATACTACAATGGATCTTTAGATCCAATGGAAAACTTGTTTAAAGTATGTACCTTTGATCGAATCTACACAGAACGGTTGGTTCAGAAATATAATCCAATAACCCATATTCTGGTAGTGAAAGCAAAAGTTTATCCAGAAGTGAGCTAGGTTTTAGAAAATCTATGTCAAAGTCACCCATAATAATTAGATTGGGATATGTTAAATCTTCCAAGAGCATAGTAAATTCCTCAATACAGCTAGAAGCATTAGTGTAACCTAACCGATATAACAACACAACACAAACTAATTAGGAGCGTATGGCAAAGGTTAAACCAACAGCATTAAATTTTTCAAAATTTATAGTAAATTGTTTGCAATTTAAACTGCTACTAGTATACACCGCTACTCCACCAAAGCGTATAAATATAGGAAGTTAAATAGAGGCAGATCGAACTGGATTGTGTGTTCTGAAATTATAATGTAAGTTATAAAGTGAATCAAGCCTGCGGTCAGTGCGGTGTGTAGATTTTTTAAAAATATATGTTTAATAATTAAAAATATTTGCGGAAAGCTTTAACGGACATATGTAAAATAATCATTTATCGAATATATAAATCTGCAAGAGGTTATGATGGAAGAGGTTTCAAAATGTGAACGATATTACACATTTGTGCAGATTCTCTAACCTTTCGAATGAGGGACCCATTTAAAAAAATATTTATTGTTACCGAACAACTTAGCGTTTCTCTCGCTAAAATTGTACGATAAGTGATAAACGACAATACATTGCAATCAAGTGGCAAATTATGGGTTTCAAATAAGTACTACATAAAAATTATACAATATAGTAAATTCGAAACTATTGTTGCAAAACCCGTAACTTGTACCTGTCTATAGTTACTATTGACAAAAAAGGATTAAGATTTTTTTTCAAAGCGACAATTTGTATTTGGAAGTATTTATGTTTTTTATAAACTAAATATAATTTGTTGCCTTTTAGTGGCAGGTAGGTATCTTTACTAAGAATTGAATTTGATTAATGCGAACAAAATGTTCTAACAAAACAATACACTTAATATTATACATAACTTTGATTTTATATATAAACAATTAATAGACGCCAAAATACATTTGATAATGTTTAATGGCGAGTCTAAACTTGAAAACATAAAACGTTTAAAACGAAAGAAAAGATATCAATTACAATATATTTTTGTTTAATTACCATTGGCGCTGTGCTGTTGACGTGCACTAAACAACAAAGCTTCTTGAGCTAAAGTGGATGTGGAAACAAGAGTACTGTAACATAAACACTTATACTTTTATGAAGAGAATAAATGAATATAAAATTTAATATAAATTCTTGCAATTGCAGATAATTGTGTTTCAATATAAACCCACTCATAATTGTTGCGAACTCAGCGGAGTAGAGTTTTCACTTGAAATATGCAGAAAATAGATTTGTCTAATTATAATAAAAATAATAATTAATTTCATTCATTATATTTGTTTTATACAGGAAATATAAGCGTCAGCTCTTTATACTACCTTCAGTTTTCCACTCTACAGAACTATATCATCGCTATCTTTAAATTTATTCACTTTAGGAAAGAAGTAAATATTTCTTCAACTAATAAGAAGAAATCGACCACATCCAAAGTAAGGTATTTCTTGGTTATTTTATTAAAAGTGCTTCGTTGACAGACCAATTTAATGCTCATATTATTATGTTCAATTTAGGATTTCAATTTGGTTTTTGGCAAAAGGTATGATGAAGTGTGATTTATTTGATACCATTAACCAATTTTCTTCAGAATAAGTAAAACATTTATTAATTACTAAATAATCTACTAAATTCAAAATAAATTCCGTAGAAAACAAATCGATTCGATCTTTCGTTATCGTCTTATACAAACCAACTTAACCTTATGAACTATCTGAAGTTTAATAAATAGAATTTTGTTTTCACATCAGTTTGAAAGTTCAAACGTAGCTTGCAGCACTAAATATTGAAAATTACGCCTTATAGAATTAGAATTTGTTAAGGTAAAATTATCAAAAGTATTTGGTATCAGAAATTTTATAACATACATTTTCCTTATTTTGAGAGCTCCAAAATGAGAAAACTAATAACCCATCCTTTCCAAAAATAAGTTATGTATATATCACAGACTGATCTCCAAGAGAAAAATATGAATTTAGAAATGTATATTTGCAAAGAACGGTAGATTAAGCTTTAAGCTTGGTTCATTTAATGTAGAACTTAAAATTCTACCTCAAACTCTAATAAAATTACACAAAATGATGTTAGAAATGAGTCGAGGAGAAATGAGATTTGGACACAAAAATTATAAAAGTACTGACAAAACCTAGAAGGGAAATGTTGCATAAACTGGGTCCAGTATAAAAATACAAATTTAAAAAAGTTATTTGGGTCAAAATAAGAGAAAATCGCCACAGACGGACCATTGTCAAACACGAATTGTTTATTGGATCCCTGGATAATAATTTGAAAATTATCAAAACAATAATAATAATTACAAACAATAATTCAACAGTATTTAATAAAGTTAATTAAATAAATAAAATCCACAGTTAAAATGCCAAACAAAATAGTCCACTTTTTGAACACAAATTGATATTTAACTAAGTAGGCTAAAATTAAAAGGTAGGATTTAAATCCGACCGTATGAATCAGACTTAAACTTCATTATAACTTAAAAACTCATAATTCGATTTTTTCATAAAAAATAATAATATGTGGGTTAGAGGCCGTAAACGGCCCTTACCGCGTCTCAACTGAGACCTTACGAACCACTTTAACGATTGGTGCACATTCTAGGTGGTCAGCCCAACGAATGTTTTTACACAGTAACGCGTTTTTATGTAGTCCGGTTGCATGTTAATTTTTGGTCAACGGCGGGAATCGAACTCAAGACCGCGGCATGATGAGAAACTTTCTTAACCATTAAGCTACATCCGTCGATTTTTACATACCGTAATAAAATGCAAACACTCCAGTAGCCTATATATTCAGGTTTTTCTGATCTCGAAATTAAATATCTCGAGATCTTATGTTTATCATCAATGTCTGTGTAATTATCTGAAAGGTCTCATTCAGGATTATTTACATTCCAACCCATTTGAAAAGCAAATTATGTTCACGTCGTCAATTCAATTTTAAGATTTTCTTAAGCAATTGCATATCTCAGGATCTAATGTTTATGATCCTCGAGACTTTATTTTTATCACCAATGTCTATGTAATTTTATCCAAGTTAATTTAAGTTGATTGACGTAAAAATAATAAGCTTTGAATCAATTGAAACTTTTTTCTTACTTTTGTTGGTTACGATTTCAGAAACGGTTTGTGAAGTTAGACCTAAAATTATCCTAATATTAGTTCTACTCTAGTTAGGCCTAAGAAGAAGGGACAAAGTTTTTAATTTGGTTTAAAATAATTTACAAAGGTCAATTGATTAGTGTTCATAGTATTGTATTAACCGATGTTCTACCTGCTTAAGTTTTAAAGAGCGATTATAATTCACCACAGATCCTGATCATAAAAATGAATTATTAATGGAGGAGAAATGTTTATCTATTAAAGGTTTAAACTTTCTATGGAATGTTTAAGAAAAAATCACCAGATGTCGTGACATTGTCATTTGACAAGGAGAAAAATTGGACAATGCCTAAAACACTAGACCAAAAAGCATATTACCCACAATTTTGTAGGTACAATTTTAGTTCAAGCGATAGAGTCGCTGGTTGTATAGCTTAATGGTTGAGAGAGTTTCTAATCACGCCGTGGCCTCGAGTTCGATTATTGCCGTTAGCCAAAAATTAACATACACCGAACGACATAAAAAGCGATTGTGTGTAAAAGCATTCGTTGAACGTCTACATTGTACACCAATACGTATAAATTGGTTGTAAGGTCTTCCGTTCAGTTACGGTTAGGGCCGTTTATGACCTTAAAGCCATATATTATTAGATAACTACATTATCAAATCCAGAGTATTATTTTGTCATTTTTGTAGCAATTTGGGAAAGTTATTAAGTTGATATTGGATTGCGAAATAAAATAATGGTGCGACCAGGCTATGAAGCGCTTAAAGTTGCTTAGTCAATGGCATTCTATGTTTTACGTTGCAAAAACAATGATACTTATCAGAGGTGACAAAGTTGGTATCATTCTCGAAAGGGAAGAACCTAAGTAACGGGTGTTTCAACCGGTGCGCTTCAACTTTTTTCCGTTAGGGACGGCGAATGAGGCCATATTTTTTTTTTGTTCTTTTGTCATTTGGAAACTTCATGAGTATACATTTCATCATGGAACGCTACACACGTGAACAGCGATTGCAAATCGTGCAAATTTTTTATCAAAATAATCGTTCTGTTGCTGACAATCGACCGTATAGTGGCAAAGTTTGAGTCTACGTTTTCGCTACATAGTGTTCCGGTGCCCTCGAGGGCAAGAAGTGCTCGACGTGTTGAAAACATCGCAGCTGCCAGGCCTTCAGTTCAAGAAGACGCGAATGTGTCGCTCACACGACGTTTGCAACAATTGGGCCTTTCTGTGACATCATTGTGGCGAATTTAACGTAAAGATCTTGGCCTACATCCGTATAATATCAAGCTGACACAACAACTAAAGCCGTTTGACCATTTGAAGCAACGCCGATTCGTGAATTGGGCGTAAGAGTAAATCGAAAATGATGCAGATTTTCACCGAAAAATCATCTTCAGCGATGAGGCTCACTTTTGGCTAAATGGATTTGTCAATAAGCAAAATATGCGATACTGGGCAGGAAGCAACCCACACGTGATTCATGAGGCACCGTTGCATCCCAAAAAAGTTTGTTTGTTGTGGACTGTTTGGTGCGGATTACATGCCGGCGGTGTCATTGGGCCATATTTTTTCATTGACGATAACGATCGCCACGTTACTGTTAATGGAAATCGATACCGCGATATTATAAACGATTTTTTTTGAATGTGGACGACATGTGGTTTCAACAGGACGGGCCACATGCCACACAGCACACGATACAATCGCGTTATTGAAGACTAAGTTCGATGAGCGTGTTATTTCGCGAAATGGGCGCGTCCTGTGACCGCCGCGCACGTGTGATTTGACACTTCTACATTATTTTCTTTGGGGTTATGTGAAGTCATTGGTCTATGCCAATAAGCCGGCGACGTTGCAAGAGCTCAGAGCCAATATTGAACGTGAAATTGCTGGAAAATTGGGTTCAAAGATTGGACTTCGTAAAACGTGCACGCGGTGGTCATTCAAAAGAAATCGAGTTTTATACTTAAATGTATATGTTCAAATTCGTTAATAAAAAAAAGTTAGTTCAAAAGTCGAAGAGTTTGTGTTTTATTCAAAAAACAAAGTTGAAGTGCTCTTATTGAAAAAAACGATATATTTTGTACTAAGAAGCTTAAAGCACAAAATCAACTGTAAAGAGCCGATATTTTTCTGATAGAACCACGACTACCAATATAAAAGTAAATATTTTTTCTCGTATAACATTCTATATACACTTTATAGCTTTGAATGAGAGGAAACAGGGAAAGTACGCGCAAAAATGGGTTTTAAACTCGAATGGCAGTCTATATGTTATGTTATCTTATAAGTTATGTTTATATATATTGAAAATAGTCATTCTTATCCAAACGAAAAGAGATAGCTATAAGCGTTATTAAAAAGTTTTCAGTTTTTGGGACAGTGTTGCCGCATAACCATTACCACTAAACAAGACGATCAAATAATACTGATCAGCAATTTCTGCAGGTAAAATGCGAAATTAAATTCAAAACAGTTAAGAACATAACAGGTATTGAAATAAACGGTAGGTATTCATAAAAGAGCATAAAGAAAACAACAAAACTGCAAATCTAGTTTTTTGGATTTCTGATTTAATTGAATTAACATATAAAATTAGATTACTGATATAATCGACATACAAATCATTTTTTTTTAAAGGTTAATTTGAATGATAAATATCTTTTATTCAAATTTAAGTATCATAAAAAATAAAGAAAGCTTTAAATAGAAACAAAAAAAAATTGTTAGTAGTTTTAAAAGCTTTTACATGATTCATCTTCATTTTGTATAGTTCTTAATTCTTGCATACGAAAGAGAAAAGTAAGAAACAAGTATATGTTTTGGATTAAGACTTAACATGTTTTCAACTCATATTTAACATATAACAGAAATAAATGCCAGACAAGTTGTATGATGCTTGTGAAATATCAAATAGAATGTATTTATCTTCATCTGTCTTTCATAATCACTGTCAGCCTTTTTCATTACCCAACCAAGAGTTAGGCGACTTTCGTTGTTGTCAATAAATCACAAATTTTCAAAAAGTAACGGGAACTCGATTTTAATCGAATTGATACCGAATACTCTCTAGACATGAAAAATGCAATGAGTAAAGCGTTAAAATATCTGCATATCCCCGATTTTACTACCTTCCGTCTAATTTTTCCATCTGAACATAATAGATAATTCTTAATTCATTTTTATTTGTCTTTGACGGAAAATTTGGCAATTGCGCATAATATTTTTATTATTGGGGTCGGTACTTCCATTGTCATATGAAGTTACAAATTCATTTTGATCTAGATTTTTAACATTTTTCATAAATTCTAACGCGATATAAGACGACCATTTTATGTTAAGTTTGTGAAGCCATTAGAGTCTGCCTTGTGCAGTTCAAAATGGTATTATATTGCAATTCTAGTGGAATAATCAGTTTTGTTGTATGCGGTATGTGCTGTAGATAATCTACCGTACTATCATTGAATGGACTTAAGCCATGTCCCAAGCCACCAACCAGATCATATTTTGATTTGGTAGAAAAATATCCTATTTAAATGAATAATAATGTATATTTTTAATTAATTGATGTTATATTAATTTTTGAAAATTAATTTGAACGACGGAAAAGGTTAATCGTAGATCGAACCTGCCAAACTCGCAAAATATTACCACCTACGATGCGTATCTATACGTATTGATGGATCTTAAGGTCTCAGTAGAGACGCGGATAGGGTATTAATTTGGATAGGGAATCCGAGTTAAAACAGTAACACTCATTTATTTTTGTGAACTTAGCAAGTTGGATAGAGTCAACATATTGGATAGAGTCAACATATAATATGAAAATATGTGAAAAATTTCAATGCTATCATAACCTCATAAAGAAATTGAAATACCTTTGGTTATAAATTCGAATAAGTCAATTTGTTGTACTAAAATGTACAAAGTACACATAGAAGAGAGCGTGTTCATTACTAATTTCAACATCGTTGTTTTCAGGTCGTGAGATGGATCCAATTAAGAAGCAGTAACGCTTAGTAGTCTGCCGACTGTTCACAAGAGAAGTGATAATCTCACCGTATCATACGTATAACCAAAGCTCGTTGAATCATCAAATTAGTTTATAACATCCGGGGTGGGATGTTGTAATTTCGAATTTTCGCAATTCGAACAGAAAGTCGAAAATTTGTATGTTGTAATATATTCGACTCGCGATAATGTTACTTTTCTATCACTAACTTTAGTTCAAGTGAAATTTTTGTGGAGAAAGGTAGGTAGATACATAAAGATGTTTTTACGCTTATAGATAAAATAATATATTTGTTTTTGTTAGGTATGGGCAGATTATAAAAATAAAATTTAAAAAAAATGAGAAAAACCA
The DNA here is from genome assembly GCA_963932295.1 of Tipula lateralis. Taxonomy (NCBI): domain Eukaryota; kingdom Metazoa; phylum Arthropoda; class Insecta; order Diptera; family Tipulidae; genus Tipula; species Tipula lateralis. The sequence continues at coordinate 41,133,786 of OZ010736.1, forward strand.
TTACGAATATTAACCAAACTGGTGGTGAAACACGCACCGTTTTTCTCTCAAATTATAGGAGCGAGTGGTTAAGCTAACTGGCTTAACAGAGTCGGTTGTTGGTGTATCCGGTTTTGACGCAGGTCATGAGCCTGAAGTGGAAATGGTTTTAGCCGTTAATATCTCACACCAAGTACCAATATTAAATACCGTGAAAACACCACAACCCAAACAATCCATCGAACGCAGAGACGACGAATGACGGCAACAAATCGATTGTTCGAAGAACTAAAGACCCAAGGTGAAAAACAGGAAGAGCAGGCAAAACAACAATAGGAATTTAATACTGAAATAATAAATTTAGTAAAAGAAGCAAATGTAATAAATAATAAAAGACTGATGGTGGAAGAAAGGCGGTTAAAAGTAGCGAAGAGGAAATTTTATTTAAAGGAAGAAAGAATAAAACTTATTAAGAAAATTTAAATAGTGTTTATTTTAAAAACAATTTAGCAGATTATTACGCACTTTCACTTTGCTCTATATTCCAATTCGGTCTCGCGGATAGAGGCACTTTCTTCAGAAGGACGTGGTAACTCTACCATTTATAGCTTATATTAAAAGAATATGCCACCATATGCCACCTGCAGTTTGCGCCGTGAGTTGATCCCGGAAAACGAGCACCGATAGAAAGTATTAACAGGTAATAGTTACATATCTGAAAAAAAATATATTCGACTTTAAAAGTCGATTCGAATGCAAGTGATAGTACAACATCCCACCCTCGGTTATGCAACATTAGCCATGCATGATAGACTTGATATGATTTACCAAATTAGAAGCAAGAACACTAGGAGAAACAAGAACACTGTGATGATCAGAATGCTTTCAAAAAAAGTATATTAAATTATTTTAACGACGTCAAGTATTTTCCATGCAACTGCAGATAGCAATCTTGGAATTACAACGGCACAACTAATCAATCAAATTGAAGTAAATCATCAATATTATTAGCAGAATAATCAGTATTATTATATTATTAGGACTAATGGAAATTTCAATAAAACTTTATATTCGATTAAAACGATATTTATTAGTCAATTGTTTTTACTATTAAATCCATGTAACCTATATTAGCATTATAATGTTAATCAATTTAAGAGCATGATATGCATCACAAAATTGCAAAACGCGACAAATTACATATGTATAGTTAGAATATTCATTAAACGTTTTTTTATATTGGCGGTACATTAATCTATTCAAATTAATTAAGCAATTTTAAATTAATTTAAATAGTTAGTATAATTAAAAGTAATTAAATTTAAATCATCATGACATGCATTATAATTAAATTACTAATAGCTTTGGCCATTCGATATTAAACGATATTGTTATATAGAATCTGTTGTTTGTAAATTGTTTATGCCACTGACATGATTTAACAATAGATTATAAATAAACTCAGATTAACATAATAAATATTGGTTAAAATCATTGAATTGATATGCTGATAATTATATAGATTTTATTATGTTGTTATAAACATAAATAAATAATATGTTTTCTTTTATATGGCGCGTATTATGTAAATTGAAGGTTATATTTGACATATTCGCGGTTTGGGTTGTTTTTCCTAAAATCTCTAGGTACACAACTTTAAAATCCGTTTATTAAGCTATACACATATTGAATTCGTTTCATGATTAAAATTAGCACGGTGAACATGGTTTAAACAGTCGTTTTGTTCTAAGTAGTACACGTTACACGGTTAATAATCGTACACAATAAATCAATCGTTTCAGTTAAGTAGGTCAAAGTAAAATTTAAGAACAGAATGTATTTGTAAAATAATGATTTGTTAGCTCAAACATTTATAATGTCAAAGTTTATATTTTCATAAAAAAAATTTTTTGGCAGTCAGTATATGATGTAAAAACCAAGTAGGCGCTTAAAAGTTTAATTAAAAATTAGATAATATTTTTGTAACCATAAATGTGAATTCTGAAACCATAAATGTGAATATATCATTCGGATAGCCGTCAGATTGCAGCAAAGATAATTGGTATACTAATGAAAAAAATCACCATATCCAACATATTATCCTATATTACTCATGTACGATCGTCCATACGAATATTTTGTTGATCGAATCAATATTTTTATTTCTTGTACAATGCCATTTCACTATGACATATACGGTTTGTACTTCTGACGATCTATCGGTTAGTCAGTTTGAATATATTAGTGTACGTGTCAGGCGTCAACAAGTATACTTTATGCTCGGAGATGCTCAAACGCTATTGCAATTATAATAGAATTTTGCATGATAGGGAGAATTAATTTAATTCTTTGACAGTAAGTATTGGATTAAAGCAATGGGGGTTCGTTTCTCGACTAAAACTGAAAAGACCAATTCTTTCTTTCGGTAGTGCAAAATAAAAATTAAAAATAGGTTCAACTTGTAAAAAATTTTAAAAATAGGTTCAAGCAGTGTATAAGTGAAGTGTTAACATAAGTGGATATTAAAAATAAATTAAAACGGAGTGATAATCACAAAAAAGTGGGAAATAGAAATACATTTTTCTATCTACAAAAAAAAAAAAAAAAACAAAAAAAATTTGGTGTGATACGCAACACAATGAATAAAATACGCCGCAAATTGGAAAACAAAAACAAACATGAATCGTATTCCAATTGGATAAGTCGGCTTGCAGCGGAATAGTAGTTTTTTCTTTTAGGTTAAATTGCAAAAACAAACAGGAACGATCATAAAAATATGACAAAAAATAATTGACATGGGATGAAAGGAAAACTGTAATCGCCACTTTAAAAGATAAGTATCGATTTATTGTGAGTGCAAGTGATAATTCGTGCAAATGAAGTCGATGAATAGATGTACGAGTATATATAGATAAAGAAGTTTTGTACAGTATAAAGATATTCCATATTTATTTATTTTAGTGCAACAAACATTTTAATTTTAGCTTTAGCTATTATACGATAGATGGTTTCTATTTTGGGGTATGGTTGATGTTCATTTAATTTAAATTATTAGATAACGTTGAAAGTAGAATAGATATGTATAACATATGTATTTGTATGTGTGTATGTGAATAATTGTATATGTATGTGTGTGAGTATATGTATATGTGTGCATGTGTATATATGTATATATGTGTGGTGTCGCATGGTATTTTGGTGCTTCTTCACACCTCGCTCTTAAATTTATTTGTGATTGATTATCTAAATTTTTGGCACCTTAAATGAATAGTTGAGTATACAACTCATGTAAATAGTTTTTTTATATAATTCAAGTTAACTTTGAAAACAATGTTCGTTAGTTTTTCATTGATTTTGTAATTAGTTTTTTTCTGTTCCTTAGTACGATAACTTGTATTAAAAAATGTATATCAAATTTAAATATAACTAATTAAATATCCTGATTATGACACAGAATTCCTTAATCGAATCGAAATAAAAACACACATCAAAAATACTTCTTAATTAATATAATACACTATAATACAAATATTGTGAATATTTTATGTAAAATATTAGTACAAATAATTTATGTAATTAAATATACCGTGAGTCTTATTTATATGCAACCATTGAAACGAGGAACAAGTCATCACCGTGCTCACCACAAGATTTCACAAACGTATCAAAATCCTAAGGACATGGTTCAATTCGTATTAAGACCACCAAATATGTATGTGTGTGTTTATTTTTTTGTCTATCGCTATCTAGTCGTAGTAAGATGTTCTTCTTTAGCACGCTCCAAGTGCCTCAGGTCCTTCAGTACTATTTCTGCCGTGTTAGTCACAGCATTCCACTTTTCTTTAGACACAATCATCGTTTAATTATTTTGTCGGGTGTTGGTTGCTGCCCAACGACATCCGAGAGTTCTCTCAGAGTTGTATCGAACCGTGGTCGTTGAAAGAAAATGTGTTCCACATCTTATTGTGATCCATTGCAAGTTGGAGATTCTGGAGTGTCGGCATACTTAAATCTGTATAGGTATAGGTATGCACCAAAACAGCCATGCCCACTTAGCAACTGTGTCAGGTATTAACTTCGCCATGTCGCCTATTTATCCACTTATCGATGGATGATATCATACGATAAGTTCATCGGCCTTTTTCCGAGCTATCACAGCGCCTTTGCCATTCTGCCACTGTTGCAATGCGTTCTGATGCTGTACTTCCTAGTTGTTCTCGGTGAAGGTACCATTTCTTCCTTTAATTAGCAAATAGTTCGATGGGGATCATCCCAGCAATAACAAGTGTCGCATCATCGATTATTGTGCGAAAACCACATATCACTCTTAAAGCACCTAGGCGGTAAACCGATTGCAACTTGCATCTATACGATTTAACATCCATCGTATCGCTCCATACAGGTGATCGATATAGGATGATAGATGTTACCACATTTGCCAGCAGAATTCTTCGACTCTGTCTGATGTAATTTGCATTATTTTAGACTGTAAAAAGTTTTCAGATATCTATTTTAATTCTCTGATGAACATATTCTATGATTATGGTAACATCATCGTTATGGTTGGCTAGTCTAAATCTATTATACTATTAATTAAATTGATTGTTACAGATTCCTGAGCCGTTAGTTAATAAATTAAGTTTCTATTTTTTTGTTTTAATTATGATAGGTGTGCGGACTGGAGTTTAAACAAATAATAAAATAATAATTAAGTTATAGATTACTGAGTGACTAACTATTAAATTTATTTTTAGAATTTTGTATTAATGTTTTAAGTTTAATAGGATATATCTAAGTTTTAGGTTATAGCTAAACATAACGTAGTCAATTATTTATTTTCATAAATAATTTACCTTATACAAGAAATGACAGGTTATTAGGTCGTCATAATGTATGTATATGAAATGCTGTCGGGTCATAAAATAAATAAATATTGCCCCATGCAATAGATGGTGATGGATCTGGAAATATAGGAAATATCTGGAAATATATAACTTTACATATAGCATATGATGAGAAGATCCCAGGATATTTAATCTAAATACTTTAATTTGAACTGTTGAGATAACCCAAATACATATCATGAAATTTGAAATGTTCTTACCTATCCAAATTTCAATAATAATCAATGTCTAACAGTATTAGATCGTAAATGCGAAAATGATATAGATTTTACTAATAAATAATATTATTTTATTAATTATGTAATAGGAAAATGGTTCTGCTGCGGATTGTCACTCTAGTCGTTTCTGTGACTAACTTTAATTTTCTTACAACCTTCAATGTTGATTTAATTTGCATAATTGCTGCATATTTTTGGAATGTTTTCAGATGTCTATTTTGATTCTCTCATAAGTATGTTCCAGAATTATGGTAACATTGTCGTAATGGTTGGCTGGTACTTGATTTATCATACCAATATTAATTAAATTAATTGTTTCAGATTCCTGAGCCATAAGTTAATAAATTTTATTTCAGAGTGTTGTACTTATGTTCTAATTACGTTAGGTGTGCCTGGAGTTTAAATATATAGTAAAATTAAATAATTAATTAAGTTAAAGATTTCTGAGCGACAAACTAATAAACTTTTTAGAGAATTTAGTTTTAATTATAATCAAAATACAGCAGAGTAGATAGATGTTGCGGACTGGAGAATGCTGATTGGCGATTGCAGATTAGTAGATAAGAATTGTGATTGTCTTGTGATTGTCTATTAACAGTAGTTTAGTAACGATTTGCCAGGTGTCTGTAACCGGGTCGTTCTTTCCTTACTAACATACCTTCCTATCCTTACCTATTGTTTTATGTAAACGGCTGTAGGAATAGGCCCGGCGTTATCCGGGAATCTTGCCTAGCGCTTGGTCCTACAGTCCTATCAATCAATCAATCAATCAAGTAAGTATTGGATTAAAGCAATATTGAATTGGATAGCGTAGACATTAAAGCAACGCCAGTAAGAGCGGGAAGTGCCGGACTCGGAAGCCGATAGAGGCAGAACGAAAAACAATATTTTCATCTGATTACGATCGTTGGTGTAAATAAACACATCTATGATCTCTATTGAAGAACAGAATCAATGTTTCCGATCCATCTTCCATGTCAGTACTATAGGATGGTTCGGCGGAAATCGGACCTATAGTCGTACATCGTCGACTGTAATGGCGTAAATTAATTTACGTCCTGATGAGTGAGCCGCAAAAGAGTTGGAAGTGCCTTGAGCCCCCCAAAAAAGATTTCAAAGATAAAAACAAACAAAACGAAAACTTTAAAAGCTTGATGTAAAGCATTTTCTTCTGTGATGTAAAATCAAATTAAGATTTAAATTTTGTTTTATTTACATTTTATTTGTTTACATAGCATAAATACATTTTGATTAAATTTTTATAATGTATTATTGTAAAATATTATTGCGAAAAATTGGGAGTAATTTGTTCATAAGAAAGTTTCCCGAGAAACAAACAAGAATTTCTGAAGTTTTGTTTTGTAATACTGTTGAAAAGTTTCATCTTTTTGGTTTAATTAATTTTTTAAACATAAAAAGGTCTCTATTCAATTTCAGGAGAATATTTTCTTATTTGTTATTTTTAATAAAATAATTTATAGCTGGAGTGGAATGTTGTAACATCAGTTTTGATACTATCGAAAGGGATGGCCGCATCCGAAAACTGATAGGCATTGTTATAAGTTTGACTAAACTTTGGTTGTTTTAATTAAGTTCCGCGTATGAGTCGTTATTTACGACACGTTTGACAATATACATAATTGATACATAACGAAAGTTGTGACAATATACATAATTGGGCATTGAGTACGGTATTATTTGTCAAAAATTCAATACCAACTAAGTGTCTACAATATAGTAACTTTTACAAGAGCTTTATTGTACTCAGTATTGAGAAATCAGTCATACTTCATACGATGTACAATAGATTATATTTTTAAGTAAACGATTGTTTCCTGCAGTCAGAAAATCGATTTACAAATAAATAATTAGAACCAATTCTCGAAATAACCAATAGCACTTCTTTTACCGGTGTTTTATAAACAAAAGTTTATTTGAACTTCAATATTTTCAAGTTAAATTAATTTCTTGAAGTATAAATCAATATCGTCGATCCCAGAGATGTCTGTTCACGGTACCTGTTAATATTTTAATATGACAGCCCTATCTTATTCTACTGTAGTAGTATAAAAAAAAACACTCAATTTAAAAATAATTAAAAAACAATTAAAAAGACTACAACTCTGATCCTAGAGATGAATAACGATTTTGACGAACATTCACCACCACGTATATGAAAACATGTTCATTTACGTTAAAATTAATTATTTCCGGTATTTAGAATAATGTTTGACCCCAATTAAAAATTGGTTATATAACAATAGAGATGATTTTTAATTTGCATTTTTTAATTCACGAGTAATATAACAAATGAAATAAAATAAGTGGTTGTTTTTGGAAATTTACCATGGTAAAATTAAGCTTTTAAATTAATTTCTGAGCATTTTTGGTAAATATATGTGTACTAAGTATTTATGGCTTATATTCCTATATTGTAGTTTTTTTAAGAGCATGGATTATTTATGATCTAATTGCCTTCTTCCAATTTATAATAACATCTTGTATCGGTAGGTAAATTGTAGTAATTTTCAAATATTACTGAGGTTACCATATGGTTAATGCTAATTAATGGAATCGATTAGATTTTTGATATGATCCCTACATTTTCAATGTTTATTTTTCCAATTTTGGAATACATTACCAACTGAATTCAAATTAAGATTTCAACGTAACAAGCAACAGTTTCACAGATGTGTTAATAACATATTTAAATGAAGCAATTTCGGATCTTCAGAAATTATGTAACCTGAGGCATTTGTACTCTCGTTTAAAACATTATTAATTATTTTCATCATTTGTTAACCTTTTTTTTTTACTTAACCTTTATTATTTTCCTTAAACACTTGTATATTTTCTCCATATTTAATTGCCAAAAGGGGTTCGACCTTTCCGATTAAAATTGTTTCGGTTATGAATAATATAAAATAATATAAAAGCAAATTTTCATTTCATTAATTAATTATTTTAGAAATAATAAATATTAATTAATAAAACAACATTTAAATAGTTTGACATTATGTATTCTATTCATTTGACAAGGCTCAGTTACTTAACTAATTAGGAGAATTAATTGAATCTTTATCCATTTTTATTGTCACTTGCAAATTGCATTCTACTGCAATTGTCATTTCATATAATGGCTTAGAAATCAGTAGCCTTGTTAGATGATTCAAGATGATTGTTCTTATTCTGTGCCTTAATGACAATAGTAAGCCGATATAAAAGTTTCTATGTTTATAGTTTGGCGATCAGTTCTTTCTGTCTCAGAATTATCACAGCCTAACGAAGTAGACAGAGTTGCCCAATTTACCAAATTTTTACTCGGAAAACAGTTAAGTCTTAAAATGGTAGATTCGGTGATCGTTTTCAAAAAGAGGATTTGGATATTCATAACGGGTTTTACAGGACATTGTAAGCTCGTACCGTGTCGACAACCTGATTCAATCGGTTTCGATTATGAGCCAGCTCTTTATTTTGTTGTAAACAATTGGAAGATACCAGATCGCTTTCTACGCCGTGGAGCAACATCGTTTGCCTACCAATAGGCGGCTCTCCCTTTAAAGATAGAGATTTTTCTATATCATTCGGTCCGGATAAGCACCTAGTATTCTTTGATTTCACGATCATTTTAATCTGCTTCGCGTTAAAGTTCTGATCTCGTGGTTGAAAAGAACTTCAGTGAGTGCCATCAATATCGCTTCGCGTTTTTAGCCTTGTTAACATGCATAAGTCCAACTCACATCCATACAAAGGGTCTGATCGCCTTTGTCAATATCGAATTTGTAATCCGTTTACTTGAATCTCATCACGCCTTCAAACTTAAATCAAGAACGTCTAAAAGTAAACGTATATACGTATAAAAATAAACAACGTATTTAGTAAAAAGATGTGACCTGTCAAACGAATTTTTATTTGTATTATTTAATTTTTACCGCCCAGGTGACGCAGTGGTTAAAGCTGCGGCAGTTGGAGGGATTTTTCACCAGCTTACCTCTTATGATGCTTCATATCAGGATTAAATTTTTGACCACGGTTTAAACGATACTGATTTGTATAAAAGTTCAGCTTAGCTTAGTTTTAAATATTTATGGATTGTCAGCATAAAGCCTGTTCATTTGGAAAAAATTGTGAGATAACAAGCGATTATTTCGAAAAATGATTGGATTAAATTACGTAATTCAAATAAGAATAAGTTCATCATATAAATTGGATCGTTATCGATTACAACAGTAACACAAAACTATAAGGATAGTGTGCCTTAAATTTTCAAATCTAATATTTTGTTTTTTAAATTTAACGATAAATACCACAGTCCGGATCGAGGTACCAGTTGTGGATGTTAGATGTGGTACTTAATTTATTCAAATAAGGTATCTCACAAAGTCTAAAGTGATTGTCACAAACAAAATATTTTTTCACCAATCGAAATTGGAAATTATTCATATATAATATTTATTAATAATAATAAATAATGAAAACAAAATATGATATTTTTTTAAATTATGTCATTTCATTAATAATACCTAAAAAATTACTAATCTATTGTTCTCGTTAAAACGTATGGTATGACATCTAGAAACCTTCTCCTAAACTAATAGTTAAAGAAGTCATACTGTCGTTGGCATTTACTATGGAAATTGATTTCCCTTATAGTTTTATACGTTATTTGAATATTTGGGACAAATAAAATTGTCCTAGTTTTTGATAATAATTTCAATTATAACAAGTCAAAAGGTATGTCAAAATAAGTCAAATAAAATGGTTTGTCTCACTTATTTAAGATAGTGAAAAATAAGTTAAGGTCCGCAATAAGAATGCTGTTAAAGTAAACCAAACGTTTCCAGCTGAAAAAATAAAAAAATCCATATTCCGTTGTATTCTTTGATTAATTGTCAGACGAACGGTATCGTCCGACATTTTCGAGGCAAAGAAATTGTTTTTATACAATATCGAAAAATTATCTACAGTACAGACAAAATTTTAGGATAATTGGATTTATTAAAGCCATGATGAGCAAACTTCTAAGATCAACCTATATATTTTTATGGCTGAATGTCAATCTATTTTAATGAGTTTCTGAATGGTGACCACTGGACCAACCACTTAAAATAAACTCACATTCAGTCATCACACTCGAGAGAAAGTGTTTATTGAAATTTTAAAAGTTTGCACTACGGTATTAGTAACTCGAACTTCTCGGAGTTCAAGAAACGTCACCCAAAATTTCTAGACTAGTGGTAACAATTGACAATTGTTCAAATTCTAGAAGTTCATTTCATATATATTCGTTTTTTCGTTGAGCTAGGTAATTTTTCACAGTGTTCGTGTAAACTACACTATGTAATTTACACGATTTGTTACATGTAAAAAATGTGTAATTACCATAAGGTTATATTTTACATTTCAAATGTAAAAATTTTATATAAAAAACGTTTGTTTTTAACTGACCTCTCATAAAATCCAATTGAAACAAAAGCACCATCTGTTAAAAAATCTTACTATTTTATTAATAGAATTTTCATTATTAACTATATGTTCATTTTTTGTCGACTATATATCAAAATAATTTTTGCATAAGATTAGTAGGGTTCCGTTAAACATCACCTTAACTAGCTCAGATGAAGGTAAAAAAAATCTCTCCAGAAAACTAACAGATTTTGGAAATATGCATTTATCGATGTTAATTATAACTATATATGTGATAAAACCGAATTTCGACATTTTACAAATTGTTACAAGAAATGTTAAAGACTGTTCAAATACAGTATATAATATTAATATACTATCTTAATAATAAAAAACATTTGAATTAAATAAATCCGATCTATACCACCTTTTGTTGCATTCCAGATGTCATTCCAAAAACTTGAACCACCCAAGGTATTACGAAGGATGTTTTTGAAAAGTCTAATGCATCCACTAAAATATAATGATGTGCTTGTACTTAATGTAATTTAGTAAATATCCTGAGTATAAGAAAGTTGATATATAAAATCCTGGAGATGTGAAAATGGATATCGATCTGCAATGGTTCGTCATTTAATGCCCGACAATCCTCTCAAGGTTCACTGTTATTTTTTCGTACTAAGTCTGCATATTTTTTGAGATTTATGGTATTTTCAAAATAAATGACTTTTTTGACAAAGTTTTTAGACTGATTAAATATCGATTTTTTTATATCGAACGATTCACCCTTTAAAATTGATTGAATTTTGGCTGTCGGAATTTTTAACATTTTCTAATAGAGAGTACCGCGAACATTGTTGTCTTCTTGTTATTATATTTCGTTCCATGTAATTTACGCTGTTTTGTATATAATTGACATGTAAAATATAAAAAACGTTTTTTACATTTAAAATTGTAATTTTGCGAGTCATAAACATTTTTCTCGGCTGGAAAATATCGGAGAAGACGTTTTGGCTGACAATTTATCAAGTACATAATATAAAATTGTTAATTTTCGGCTAGAAAAGAAATCGATTCTCAATCATTAATTAAAAATAAATCCTCACAGAAATATAAATTACAATTGTTAGATTATGCTCTAGAAACAGACAAGTAAGGGTAGCTGTTCAAAAAATGTTTAAAGGTCCAAAAACAACTTTGTTTTATAATCATATTAAAATCTTGAACTCCGACACTAAATACACTAAGAACGATATTCTTGTACATGTTTATTTATTTATTTATAAATAAGTCTACAAATACGACTTGACATTAAAAATGACATAATAGTCATACTTATAAAATGACGTAATAGTCAGACATATAAAATAATAATAAAAATCAGGAAGAAGCAAAGTGTTGCTTCAATCTTCGTTTTAAGGTATCCTTGCTAGAAGTAAAATCGAACAGGTGATTTATCTGATTAAAGCTTTTGCACATCATGTTAATCGGTTCATTAGAACCATAGGTGGTTCTGTGGACATCAACTTGCAAGAACTCATTTCTTCTTAGATGTCTACTGGGTACTTTAATTTGTAAATTTTCTAGTATTGATTGTGCGTCAATGTGACCTAATAAAATATTACCAACAAACGAACACTTTAAAAGCTCACGTCTATTTTCCAGAGTTGCTATATTGTTTGTTTTGCAGCCATCCAGATATCGCTGCAGGTTTTCATGGTATGCTTATTCGTGATCATACTCCCAACCGATTTGAATATCGTGGAATATCGGTCGCTTACTCGTCGTGCGACTAATCGCAATACATTCTATAATACGCATATATTGTAGCACGAATAACTTTGACTCCACGCACGAAAAACAATGAAAATTATCTTAACTTCACCTTTCGCGTAACTTTAGTAAATAAGTTCGAGGTAAGCGAAAAATCATCGGTAGAAAAGTCGTTATTGTGCAATAAGTTAAACGATAGAATAATTAGCGGATGTCCTGAACGATGTTAAAAGTTTTCTAAACGCCGCATTTAGGATAAACTCTTGAATATCGCCCGGAATGTTGTGAGAATAAACACGGATTACTCATCAGTATGGCGCATATAATTCTCAAAATGTGTCGTAAGAATAACTCAAACTACACTTTCGTAGTATAGACGATGATCTGTACATAATCGCGTATTAGTTCTGGCGACAACACTTGAGAGCCATATGCGATATACCATGCGTTTAGTCAAAGTTATTCGTGCGACATCATTAGGGAACTTTTACGATTACACATATATATGTGTGTGTGTATATATGTATGGATATATATATATATATATATATATATATATATATATATATATATATATATATATTATATATATATATATATATATATATATATATATATATATATATATATATATATATATATATATATATATATATATATGTGTGTATTTGTATATATATATATATATATATATATATATATATATATATATATATATATATATATATTAATTATTTTTGCAATTTGAAATAAAAAAACGTTTAATTTAGTACAGTTTCAATTCATGAGTTTGATTCAATTTTTTTTTGTTACATAAATGTTCTCTTAATAAACGATTGATTTGTCTTTTTCTCGACGGCGATTGCTTCGCTCTTGTACATCTCGAATGCAAACCTTATCAGAACTTTCAAAAATGACCGATGAATAATTTAAAAATGTTTTTTAATCGTTTTTGATTAAATATGTTGTTTAAATCTGTTAACTTAACAAAACTAGTTTTATCCATTGTACTCTTCCACGGTTGAGAAAAACTGTGATGTCACTAACGATTTCTTGCCAAGATTTTCTTAAAGCTGGTTTTTCTTCGGAAATATCATAATGATAAAAAATAAGATTTATTTCAAATAAAATAAAAAATAAAAGAATCCAAATCACTTAAATTCAATTCTAATGTAAACTACACAAAATATCAAACTGCACTGAATTACTGTGCCAATAATTTTTATCCTTCACATCAAAACCATCAAAAATTCCGCTTTTATTGCATCCGCTTTTCCGGTTTATATTCATCTTGATTATCGCAAAGCGATCCATTTTAATCGCATTCAGTACAACTAATGAAGTCATGCCGCGGTGCGTTAAATTTTAAAACTCATTGTGGAAAGCATTTCCCATTTAGGCTTTCGCTAGACAAACCGCAAAAAGGCTTCCACAGCAGTTTTGCTTTTATCATCATTTCTTTATTTCGCAAAGCGATAAATATCAATCGCATTGAGTACATTTTCTTAAAATATATCGCAACGAGGTGATTTATAAAACGCATTGCGAACAGCATATCGCTTTTATGCTTTCGTGAGGTATGTCTCAAAAAATAATTTATCGCAAAAATCTTGCTGGGTAAGTTCTCGACAGCTCTGTATATTTTGAGGTCATCAGCAAACATTAAAATTTTTGAGTGTAGAATAACTCAGTGATTGCGTCGATGAAAATGGTAAAAATCCAAGGACCAAGATGAGAATCTTGTGGAAAACCCGATGTAGCTTGAATGGATTGTATAGACATGACTTCAATTGGGTTCCCTGTATTTAAAGATATACAGGCAGCAAAATAATTAATTGGCACCTAATTATTTTAGCGCGGTTACAACAAAATCATTACTTGTTTGTTGCATAGATGGTCATAACCACCATATTCTCTTAGTGAGAACTACGACTTGGAAGGAAATAATTTTGTTTTCACTGTTAACTAATATTTATACCACCTGTGTATTGAAAGAATATGCTTTGTATGGAGTCATAATGCTGGTTTAAAAACGATTCGTGGTAAATTTTGGTTTTTCTTTTACTTTAGTTAACTAACACAGGCTCTATGACATAAAAATTCAAAAGAAACAAAGATATATAGGCATGTAGTATAAATTAACATGAAATTCGAAAACAATTTCACAACTATTTCTTGAAACCAACAGTCTCATAGGAATAAAATTTATGAAAAAATAATTAATAACAACAAGAAATAAAATAAAGAAACCCCGAAAATACGATCCAGATTTTAGAAAAAGCAAAACAAAAAATAGCCACGCCATCGATAAATGCCATGTTAGTGTAACCAGACGCAGTTATTATTAAACATAGTCAAAGTCACTTTCATTTTGTCTAACTCATTCTCCAATAATCCGGGCTACGAATTCAGTCATCCGCATACCAATTAAATCAATGATTTGTGTGACCTTTCCTGGAATATAACTCACAAATTTGGTTACCATCTTATCTGTCTCTACCATTCGAATGGCATTACAGCATTCCAAAAATTCGTGCGTCCTAACGTACATGAGCAACCTATACCATGATCGTTGTTACCTTCTAATATTGTCAAAACCTAATTTTCTGAAAAAAAACACTTTTGAGTTGTGTCACTTTTCGAAGAAAATTGTCAAAATTTTATATAAATTAGAAACTAAATTGAATGATATGGAATAAATTGTGTCATTGTTCGCAATACAGCATATCAGAATATCAAAGTTTAAACTAAACTAAAAGCTGATGACATACATATATGTAATTATTTAGAATAGAAAGTAAATAAGAAACATCACACTCTTGAATTTGCTCCCAAAATCTAATAGAAAATCATAGTTTTGCTCGTGTTACTTAGTTTTATTGTTTGTTATTGTTGAAATTAATTCACCTGCAAACAAAATTATACACAAAACTAATTCAAACACATAATTATGTAGTTATATCACGTATCGTACTCGAGTTTTGATATTTAAAACAAATTATTATCTCATAAACTTTGTATGAATTTTCTATTTATAGAAGATTTCTTCATAAATTAAACGGATAAAGTAGTACAAACACGATTAACAAAATTAAATTCTAACAAGGTAATTTATAAAATTACAATTTATTTTAATTTAAGTACAAACATATTCATACATATATTATGTTTATAATTATGTGGGATATGATTTAACCATCAATATAAAACCAGCCACAACAGTTTTACACTTCAAGGTGTAAATGTTATTAATTAAACTATTTTTATTTATGTCATAACATCCCGATCGTCGTAATTTACTTGCTTAATCGATTGTACTTGGACTTGCTATCTAAAACTTTCATTAAACATTTCTCCAGGTCCGAGTCCAGCATTTCCACAATGAACCGTATACTAACATTTATAATAAAATATTAGAGTAATTTTTAACTATATTGGACATAATTACCGTTATTATAGTGTATGGCAACACTCCCAAGCACTTGGCCGATTTCAAGGCGAATGACTGCAATTTGGACTTGTAAAATAATTAAAAGTTTATATTAAGGAAGAGATTTAATTGGGTGGGAATTAATTGGATGCATTAAAATCTGGCGCTTTCATAATTCAATTTTTAAATTGATTCAGAAAAGTGCACTAAATGATATTCTTATTCCTTAATATATAGATTTTGGAAATTAATTTCAATCAAAATTTGACTATTCGATAGTCTACTAGTATTACGTTCCATAATATTAAAAACTCATCACTGCTCTTTGGCCAGTTCTAACCAAAATAATTCCTATTCATTATAAGGAACAGTAATCGGTTATGTGGTCAAACCATGAATTTGATAACAGCGTGAAGTTACTCAAATGTTTTCGAGATCGGGTTTGTGTTAAGTGATTGCTGGAAAAATTACAAATGATGTCTTTGGTTTGTAGTTCCAGTTTTAATATAGATTTGATCGTATGTTCGTCAGATCTTAAGCCATTTCTGGAGTAACCCTGAAATAATATTTTCACTTTAGTCCAAGTCGTGAGAAACATTTAATCGTAGTAAATATATGAACTGGATCACAAGTCACGTTCCACAATAACATCCACTATTTTATTGGTTGATGGATCTGTAAGGTGGAGGAATCTTTCGTTTTACATATTGTGCCTGCTTTTCGATAAAGTTCCCGGTTTTAAAACAAAATGGTATGCGATCTTCTAAAAACAGTACAAAAGAAGGTTAATCGTAATGTTAAGTATGTCAACATATTTTTTTATAAAAATAGTGACTGAAACTATGATTGTTTTGTCGGGTGATCGTGTTTGGTGCTTTTCCTAAATTTTGACTTATTTCAAATTTATTTTATTTATCTTATATTCGCGGATAAATTTTGCCAAATGGATTACCCATAGTGCTTAAACGTAAACCAGAACCATATAATTACACAGTAAATAAGGCATACGTACTTTTGTGATTGTTTTTCTCAAACATTCCATGTGCTATCACAAAATACCTATATAGCATGCCTCGATACTAAAAGTGTTCTCATCCTAAGTGTACACTGCGTTCTGACCCATTGTTTTTACCAAGTATACACATAATCTAATTGCTGAATATAATGAAGGATTGATTATTCAACAACTAGGGAATCCAATTCCTGTTTTCTAAACCGAGTTTACCGTAAATTTTTAACTACCGAAAAATTGTAAATTTTCAAAATTTTACCGAAAATTAAAAAATTCATATAATCAGTATATTATCTTTTCATACTTTTACTGTATAAAATAAAATATATTCACTTCTTCAATTAAATAAGAAATGTTCTTATTATATTTATTTATGGATCGATATAGGGATTTTGATTTAATTTTAAACTGATATTTTTAAACGTGCTGATATAAAACTGCTTCATCTCATTCATTTCATTACGCAGATGTGACTAGACTTAAGGTTAATTCATGGTTAATTCGAGTGTGGCAACACTAACTTCAATCGTCTTATGAAATTTAACTTCTTTAATGCTTGAAATTAACGGAACGGGTTATTTTACCCTTAATTAAAATCAGAAGTATTCTACCCAAACTGTAGGAAATTTAGGTGGTTAGATCAGTAGAAATAAAATAACTGCCAGACAAGTAGTCGCCATCCTGCTCAAGAATTGAACATTTCTCGCTGTTTTGTGTGCGCATTTTGTGTTTCGGTTGTCCGTTCGTAAATTGGGCTGTGGAACGCACAAATAATGGGCAGAAAATGAACTGTTTTACTAAAAAATCTTTAGAAAAAATTAGAAAAATATCCGCTCTTACATTAATACGTGGCGTTACCAGGCCATGATAAACGAGTTTTTGCTATACCCAAAGTTCTTAAAATAGACAAGCAGGATATTTGGAAACAACGAATAAGCGGAGATGTCAAAATGAAATGAAGCATCTACGATTTGACTCTGAACAACTTTTTTGGAAGGAAGCCGTTAAGGATAACAAGTATTACGCTTATCATCTAGAGATTATCCAAGATTTAGTGGATCAAATTATATTAACCATTGACGTGATAAATGCCAAACAGTCGAAAATATTCTGAAAAATAGGGGTTGGCAGAATGTAAAGCTAATAGTCATTTGAATGAAATGGTGTTTCATTCTTAATGACAATGTATCTCTTTCTAATAAAAACATTTGTTTTTATTAGAAAGAGCTTGCAAAACATTCGTTCGTCTTTGTATTTAGAGCCAAACTAATTTATGGGCCACCCTAGCTATGAGGTTATAATACCAAGAAATACGTTATCTGTTAAGCTTTTCTTCTCTCTCACAATACAAATAGAATTTACAGCCATTTCAGTTCGAAATATTAGAAGCTCAATTTTTACTTTGAGTTTCATGAAATTAAGCTCCCTTTCCAAATTTCGGTTATATAGTTAGATGATATAGCCAGTTGTTTTCATATTGTAAGTTGAAAGCACTTTTGTTAGAAATAAAAGCTTTCTGCCAATATATATTGAGAGAAGCCATTTTGTGTTTTAAAACGAACTATCAACGAACTACCAACAAAACAATATTTATAAATTAAATTCATAAAATAGATTGTTTTTATTTTTTCTACTATTGTTATTATTGTAATAAATTTCAACTTAAAAATGTCTTTTTTCTCAAAAAAACAAAAATAATAAGTAAATAATAAAGATATATTAGATGTTTCAATGATGTTTTTGTAGATTAAACAATTACCGAAATTTACCAGGAAACCGGTAAATTAAGAAACAAAAATACCGAAACTGGTAAATGAAATTTTCGGTCAATTTGGATTCCCTATCAACAACCAAATCTAATGTTTCAATTTCCTAGCTCAAACTTGTTACATTACAATCATTATTGGCTGTGTATGGGGCTTGGCGCAACAATCCCTCCACTAGTTTTGTAATAAGTTTTAATGAAAAGTTTAGAACCGACCTGATGATTGTATATTTTCGGAAAATATTTAGTTAAAGTTTCCATATTGATGTGCTTTACTCAATTTTGTCTCTAAAATGTGACGTACGTTTTACACCATATTTATACAATCCTCTTCGTTATTTATTAATTTACTAAAGGGTCCGCCATCTAAAGTTTTCTTTAACTAGTGCTTATTTCGTGAATGGTAACACTTAGCTCATGTCTGATTTGACAGATAATTAGTTTTATCCTTCCGCTGAACGAATATGGTTGTGTATACGCTTGAACAACGCTGGGAAATATTGCGACATTAAAATTGCGTACGGATTTTGGAAGAAGAGAAGCACTGTCAGCTCCGTATGTTCGTTATCTTGTGAAAAAAAAGAAAGAAACTGGTATCCTCATCGATAAACCAAATCGTGAAAAGCCAAAAATAGTGCGTATACCCGAGAATATTGATACTGTGGCAGAAAGTGTGCGTGATGTGCCATCAACATCAATTCACCGTCGTTCTCAACAATTGAACATTTCGGAGACATCATTGAGACGAATTTTGCATAAAGACCTTGGTATGACGCCATACAAAGTCCAATTGATTCAGGAATTGAGGCCAACTAACCATCCAATGCGTTTTCGCTTCGCTGAGTGGGCCTGCGATCGACTTACAGAAGATGCCGATTTTGCCAAAAAAATCATCTTTTCGGATGAAGCTCATTTTGATCTTGGCGGGTATGTAAACAAGCAAAATTGTCGCATTTGGGCATGGAAAACCCGCACGCATACATTGAACAGCCGGTACACCCAAAACGAGTCACTGTTTGGTGCGGATTTTGGTCCAGAGGCATAATTGGGCCATTTTTCTTCGAAAATGAGCAAGGAGTGGCCGTTACAGTCAATGGCGATCGTTATCGGGCCATGTTGAACGAATTTTTGTTCACAAAAATTAAAGAGGAGGATATTGGCAACATTTGGTTTCAACAGGACGGCGCTACGTGACACACAGCTGAAGCTACACTCGATGTTTTACGCCCTGTTTTTGAAGATCGCATTATCAGCCGCAGAGCTGATGTCGTTTGGCCACCTCGGAGCTGCGATTTGACACCGTTGGACTATAATTCGTGTGGTACTGGTACCCTCAAAGATAAGTGTTACGCCGACAAGCCAGAGACAATTGACGCTTTAAAGGACAATATTTGTGAAGCCATTGGTGAAATACAGCAGCACACAATCGATAATGTGCTTAAAAATTGGACCGATCATGTAGGCTACTACATGGCCAGCCGAGGCAGCCATTTGAATGAAATTATTTTCCATTATTAATCGGAAGGATTGTACTTTTAAATAAAAAAAAATTTGAGAAAATATTCAGTAGTTTTTTTTATAGCATTTTCAAAAAAAAGTTATTTGGCGGACCCTTTATTTTTCGGAAAATCTGCTATACTAATTTAGCATTAAATCTTCTGGGTATTGTTATTTTTCATAGAGAATCCATTTGCACGGTATAAGAATTCCGATTTTGTTAGAAATCTTATTTTAGGGAAAATTTTTCAAGACATTATGACAATCAATTCAGATATGTATGTAGAAAAGAGATAGAGAATAATTCCTATCATGGAAAATTTTCGTTTCGGAAACAACCATTAAGGTTCTATTCCATGAGAAAAATTGACTGTCAGTAAACATTAAAATGAGACAAAAATATATATTTAATAGTTGTGTAAATGAAACAAAAAGCCATCTCAGTTAAACTGGGCTGGAAAAATAACTGTTTGTGGTAGTGTGATTAACATAAAAAGTATCAAATCGAATACTTTTTATTACAGTCACTTCTACTTTCTACATAAAATTTGTGTAAAACGAAAAATTGTTTTCGCACACAAACAATTTTATAGTCAAGTGTCAAGTAAATTGGATTGAAATTAAATCATATTCATATAAAATAGTAATATATAATACTAAATTTTTACTTTACAGGTAAGAAATTCCAAAACGAAGTCCCACAAGGATTTTATTGGTAATGCTACCATAGCAGTGAAATATAAATAAACCAAAACGTCCTTGTCTCTTAGATGGAGTTGTAAAATTGTTTGCTCTTTTCTGACTGTCAGTCAACTTTTTACACGGAATATATCCTTTAAACATAACAATAGGCCCTAGTCCATGAAAAAAATTGACTGTCAGTAAAAATAAAAATGGGACAGTAATATAGATTTTATAGTAGTGTAAGTGAAACAAAAAGCTATCTCAGTCAAACTTGATTGGAAAAATATTTGTGTTTATGGTTGTGTGACTGCCATAAAAAGTATAAAATTAAATACTATTTATTGCAGTAACACTGAGCCTTCTACATAAAATTTGTGTAAGACAAAGAAATTACTTTTGGCACACAACCAATTTTATAGTCAAGGGTCGAATAGTTCATATATTATTTTGGTAAAATTCTAATTGAATGGGAAAAAAAGTCATATTTGTTTATCATTGTGATATTTATTTTAAATTTTAATTCACAATTCTGCTATAATTTGCTATAAATAAATAAATAAACATTAACTGTCAGTCAATTTCCCCATGGAATAGAGCCTTTAAATTGTTCATACTGCCTACTGACAAATAATTGGTGGCCCTACTTAATTTAATATTTTATGATATACACAAACCTGTTGTTGTTTACATTTATTTAACTGGGAAAATAGTTGTTCCTTAAGAATACAACTGCCAATTACCTGAAAAGATAAGAGAAAAGTATAAGTGTTTATCTCGAATTAAATAAAAACAATAATTTCGTTGGAAATCTGTCAATTTATACAGTTTAAAATTTAAGGAAAATAAAATAATCTTCTGAGAGGTCAAATACCATTATAATCTGCAGTTTTGAGTGATAATGATTGCTTGAAAAATGAATTAATTATAAATATGTTGCCCCACCTTACTTTAAGATAAGAGGTGTTAAATGCCAACTAAGCTATTAAAAAAACTGGTTCTCAATAATTCCAACTTTATGTGTAGTGCAGAGTTCGCAATTTAAAAACTTGTCGCGATGTCATCGTTATCTCTTCAGTTGCATCAAAATTATTTATATTTTATAGATATTTATATAATATTATAGAGCAAAATCAAGAGCAATTTACAAGATACCAAAACCAAATTTTGGGTAGCAACAAACATTAAACTGCGCTTATATATTGATATGCATCATTATTTATCTATATTTTATGCCAAAAATATTATAATCGAGAAAATAATAAAAATTTACATTTTATTCAGATTGACAAAATGTTAATTTATTCATATTAATGTAAATTAGGAAGAGTTAAGTGAGCTAAACAACGAATGCAGTGGTGAAACGTATTTGATTTATTTTTATATTGGGATCGATCCTTTATAATTCCATACCAGTACCTATTGTTTGATTCTATTCTCGAATGAAAATTTTTAGATCGGTTTGCTCATTATTAAAGTAAATATTATTTCGAAAAAAATATATTTTCCTGTATCATTCTATTCACTTTATCGGCAATATATTACAATTCTCTCGACATTTAAACTCTACTATATTCTGCATGGTTAATGTTTATAAAATTCCATAATATATATTTATTTTAGTTTTGTGGAAATATTTGTGTGAGATGAACGTTATCACAAAAGTAAATATACAAATTTAAAGTGGGCATGTATTCGAACAACAAAAAGGATATTTTCAAGAAATAACTCTGCATAATAAACGAGCATCCTTTCTCAAGAATAAAATTGTTCTTTTTATCTATACAACTGGTTGACATCAATTTATAAGGAATTTAACTTCATCACATCCTAAATTAAATCATTAAAATCATCTGCCGCTACTGGAGTAGGTCTTGTTTAAGCAAACATTACAATTCCTTAGTACAAAAATTGCATTCATTTATTGATACATTGGTGTATTCTCAGATAATTTAAAATTAGCAAAAGTTAATATAATGATTAACAGTTCTTAGAGGATAGTACTCTAATATCTAAACGTCGTGTGTCAAACAAATCGAATACCATCAAAACAACAATGAACCTCGCTTAAGTACACGGAAACGAGAAATCAGATGCGATGTCCCCGATACTTTTTAATCTCATGTTGGAAAACATCGTCCGACAATTCAATGAACTTTTTGCATATGCAAATGGTATGAGTGTGATTAGATTAAATGACAACGGAGTGAAAGAAATATTTGACTCACTGGAAGAGTGTTCTGTTTCCGTTGGTCTCAAAACGAAATATCTGATTTCTGATTGTCGAGAACAAGACGCACATGATTTCAATAGTGGTTTAAGGAGTAATGAGATTCGAGTATCTTGGATCACTCATTACTCACGATAATATTGTGGGAGAGGATATCAAGGTTCGTTTTGCTGCTGGCAATCGGGCTTTATATCGGGCATTATACGTCTGCTTCGAAATCATAATATCTTACAAATACGGATAAGAAGCTGTACAGAGTGTTGAGCAGGCCCAATGTCATGAATGGATGTGAGAGTTGGACCTTGACGGAGTAGTACGAAAGATGACTTCTAAAATTCGAGAGAAGGTGAAGTTAATGGAGTGAACAATAATATTATAGTTTGTAGGATTTAAGCCTCTTTATTGGGACGAACTTAAGTTCCATATTAACGTATTTCAGATACTACTATTTGGCAATTTACAGCTATATTCTTATGATGCCAATGGAATCGATTCGGCTGATAACATTTTACACTTAGGTGGTAATATGCAAAATGACTTGAACAAATTAAATATATAGTTTGCCAAATCATCTTATTTTAATATAGTGAAAATTTATGGTTTTCGGGATTTTACTATTGAATTCGTTTTCATATGACCACCGCGACTAAAACTATGATCCAATCACATCTCCAACATTAATTGCACACCACATGGTCAGTTTGTGGTTGTGTTAAAGAATCGTGAAACACACGTGAAGCCAAAAACGAATTTAGGATTAACCTAGTGTAGCAGAACCCAGTCGGAGAAGTTTCAGTGTCAAACAATCAAGAGTCCTTAGTGCTTCAGTTTACTTGATCTTGTAACGGTGTAAGTCTAGATATCCAATATTGCATATTTTGAGGCGAATTTATTGTGAATCTGTCTGATGGGACGAATATTACGACCGAGACATGAAGTAAGCGCTCATAAAGTTCTGACTACCGATTTAAAATTTCGGTAGTAATTATTTTACCGATTTAAAATTTCGGTAGTAAGTATTAACGGTAAAAATTTTAACGGTGACAGATCATGAAAAACGTTCAAAAGAGCGTTTGTGTAAAAATATAAAATTGTTGTGTTCCTATTGCAAACCTTGAGATATTTACCAACATTAGAGTGAAACATGTTTTAAGTAAAGCGTAGTAAAATTTTGAAATTTTTGAAATTCTTCAAAATCTCTCGCATTTGAACAACGCAAATTTTTGGTTTCTATACCAAAAATATTCTAGTGTGAACCACAGCAAAATGATCGTTAATAGAAGGTTATTCTTATCGTACAAGTGTTGAGAAGAGCCATCATTAGTACGTTGACAGAAACAGCATTGGTATTTGCTTTTGTAATTTAAGATTTAATGAATTTATAAGAAGCTTTGTTTTTATTGTTAAAATTTGTAGCTGATAGTTAACCATAATAATTAGTATATATACTCGAATATGTAAATCTATCCATTAAAAATAAAATAATCTTGTGATGGTTCATTCATCATCACGATCATGTCATCGATAAACTAAATATGTATGTACCATACAAAGTTCACCATATGCATCTATTTATTCTTGAGCTATATTATGAAGAGTTTCGAGACCGATGCATTACTGGCCAGTTATACAGTTCATTTGTCAACAGTTATGTTCCAAGATGATTGCGTAGAATAATACAATTAAAAATTTATGATTTATGAAATCTTTTCATGACCTGGCTGCGGAGTGGCGCGGGAGGTACCGAGTTAAAATCCCGATAGGAGCAGGATGCGAAAAGGTATTTTCACCTGACGACAGATAACAGTTAAAAAAAAATATTGACCTGGAAAACATTATAGATCGAAGTGAATTAGGTAAGACGTTAATATTAATAAGATTATAAGTAGTATAAGATATCTGATTACTTTTCTTTTCTTAAATCGTTACGATTTAACACTTCAAACTAGAATCAAACGTGTGGTCCCATATGATCTGCCATATTCATTTCTTATTGACTGTGTTTAAACAATAAAGTTTAAGTTTCGATTAATGAACTAAATTCCATATAAAAGAATCTAATATTTAGTATATAATAGTTACCACTACCTTATAAAATCAAAGCCAGTCCAGTTGTCTAATCTGCTAAAATTATAAATAGTTTCATATATTAACCCAATGTGGTAATTAATAAAACTTAATCATACACATGTTGACACTCCTTAAAAACTATTTTATGTTCGTTAAACCGGAAATTATACTCGTATTGTCAAATAGTTTAATCAAAATTTGCTATTTTTATTCTATTTTTAAAGTTATTTTAATATGTATGACATGTTACTTATAGTGTTAAACTATATTATATACTTGTCTGCTTAATATACCAATGACATTGTTATTCCGTCAATAACATTGAAATTTATCGACATACTTATGAGTATGAGTAAAATAACGAGATTTGAGTATGCTAAGTTGAGTATTGCACCGTGGTATAATTCTTTCAAAGTTGACTTGTTTATTTGATTGACCTTGTGTTTCTGTAAAACTATTTACTGCATGTACGTGTTTAATTGCACCAGTTTACACTTATCAATCAGTTCATTGATTCATATAGGAACTAAAGTGATGTACAATATTATGTATAATGTGATTTGATTGATTAATTACACGTCCTATGAATAGAAATTATATAAGATGTGGTATTTATGAATTGAAGTGACAAATTAATGGATTGTTGGATCAAAATGTGTAAGCTGATCAACGATGTATCAATCATGACTCGCGACTCCAGTTTTTTACTTCATCTTCATTTTCGTCATTCCTAGAATATAAATTTGATCGAGTACTGTAATAATGTATTATACATACATATCAATCAAAAGCTCTAAATTTGAAAATCAATATCACAAATTCACCCTTTTAAAAATTTGCACTATCGCTTCTTAAAGAGCTTTCAATGGTTTGAACACTTGATGTTTATATAAAACTTTCTGCCTATGGTAGTAACTTAATAAAAAAACTAAAACTGATCACTATGAAAAAGTTGGCGTAGTTAAAGACTAACATATGAAACTTATCTACGTCTATACTATCTATTTGGGAACCGAATCATTCCCAGCTTCCCAGTTACCTGTTATGGTCGTCCCTTACCCCGAAATCGAGCCATGTGTGACTAGAACATCTGACATGTAAGGTTGGTCAGCCGATTTTTGTAACACCTTATATCTGGATTCAAATCTAGATTTTATGCTGCCTTAACCATTACGCCATATTTTTTTTTGATAATTTTAACTGTTTATCAGCATATTAATGTTTGATAAAGAAATTCCATAAAGAAATTTCAAATGTTTTTGTAAATTTTTTTTAAATATATGATTGACACTGAAATAAGCATTTGAATTATTTTTTTGAAAGTTCCAATCAATCGTTTATGATTTCAATCAATTGGCAGATGAGATTGAGTTTATGTAATAGTAAATATTTAACGGAAAGTAAAGCCTTGTTCTTTTAAAGGTGTCATTTCAAATGACATGAGAACTTTCATATCACTTTGTCTGATTAAAATCACCAAGCTGCATGCGTTATTCCATGCGTTATATACGCATATACCTAAGATCAACTTGTGAAGGCATTATATGACTTGCCAAGGTATTTGTAATCGTTTGCATGCAATGGAAAAAATTCCGGTGGGAAATGAGTCACTTCCAAAATTTTAATAGAAAGCATAAAAAAAAGAGAGTCCTTAATGTTACCGTAAATGAGAAATTGATTTTGTTTAAGAATCCTAAGTGCAAGAAATCATGGCTTTCATCTGGTGAAGCATTAACATCTCTCCGGGAAAAGACAATGCTCTTTGTTGGGTGAGACCAAAAAAGAATCGGGCACTTTGAGGCGCTGAAACCGGGCGAAACTCCCAATGGGCAAAGCTATCGATCACAACTCAGCAATCTGAACCATGTATTTCTCGACAGCCAGAATCGATACACGAACGAGTGATACCTACGCACGAAAACGCTCTACCCAACAGCTTCGTAATTATTTGTTAATGCAGAAGTTTAGTTATTTTACTACAATAGCTATCCACGTTGCTTCCACACTGAAAGAAACAATTATGGATAACTAACATAAAACATGCATATACCCTATCGTTTTCGAGCCTAGTAGAAATTGACGTAAAATATGAATTCGTTTGCATATTATAAGTAAATATAAAATTTCAGATATTAAGCAATCCTTTCTTATATTAACTAGAATTTACTTTAAAATTGGAGTAATCTTTTCTTGATTTAATAAAATAATTGCATGAAAGTAGAAATCAATCATGCATTATTATGAATGAAATAAGCACCATGAAACTTCCAAGTAAATAAGATTGAAATCATGCTATTTGTGCATGTGTAACTAAGTAAATTTGAATTAAATCATGAAATTAATACATATAAATTATGTTCTTAATACTCAATTCACCTAATAAATTTTCTAGTAGTATGTCAAACTTACTTAAATTTGTAGCATTATTTCCATGATTCAAGACTAGTTATAGTTACTTCACTAATATAATAATTTACCAAATATTAAAATAAAAAAAACAATTTTATTAAGTTTTAATTAGAAATAAATTTTTATTTAAAAATATATATTTAATTTGTAACATTAAACACACATACATATACATTAACCATGAATCAATGATAAGTATCAGATTGGATTATTGAAAAATGTTGGTAAACTCGTCCATCTGACCTCCACAGCTTATCTGACTTATGATGCTATACCATTGTAGTTTTAATACTGTGATGAGTGTGGATACTGTGATATACCATTCTATACTGTGATGAGTGTGGATTAATCATTTATATTCTCTTTTACATGCAGATTAAGATGAAAGAGTGCAGATAAGAGCTGTTTTGATGCATTTTTGAAGTATACTGAACGTGCTCTGATCATTTGTCATCGTTCGGTTTCACAAATTCAATTTCTTCTTCTGAAATATTGTTAATAAATACATAAATGTTATAACATAATAATATACAACAAATAAAAATGACATACAAGTCCAACATATTTTAATCGATTGATGGCAGTATAAAATTTCTTCTTAAAATGTATCACTATTAGCGTAAATCTTAATACTGAATTTGATTCACAATCGATAAAAAATAACCGATATAAGCTATCGATTTTGTTACCTCACCTTGTTCATATTTGTATTTTTATACTTACATAAGTAGCCTCTCGCAGAAATATTTCTAAATTCATAGCTCTATGGCTGAGCTTCTAAGAACTGAAGATCGATTGTTTGAACTTTGAATATTATTATTCCTATGTAACAGATAAAATAAGAAATTATTATGTGCAAAGCTTATATAGTTTATTTGCTTACGAACCTGATTTTCTGACGAATTAATTTAACAAGTATTTCCCATATTTGTCTGTGATACTGAACAGAATCAAATAATACGATTATTCGAATTAATACGATTATTAATAAAATATGGAATAACGTTCACAAAAAGTTTTTTTAAATACGTACTAACACTACATTTGAAATATAATTTATGTTCTTGACTTCGGTATAACTAAAATTTTTCGCTAAACACTTGAGAACTAAGGTTCCTTTATGCTTATACAATCAACATCGTTTTAAAAGTGACGCTATTATTTTACTTGTTCCTTCGATTTCGTGTATTTAACAGTAGGACTAACTTCGTTTATCGTATCTAAGACAATTATGCATGATTAATAAGAACTATTTACTCATTTTCAACTAACACATAAATGTTGTTCAAAATATATTAATCATAAAGCAGCCAAATACTCATAAAAGTAATCGATTCAAACGAGTAAATTTGTCTTGATTCATGTAAATTATCCTATTCGTAAATTATGAAACAATTTACTTATTTTATTAATTAACTGCTCAAATCAATTAAACTTTGCTTAAATTACGCAAAACATGGCATAATTTTGATTTACTAAATATAAGAAAATCGTTTACTTGTTTGATGTAAATTATTTTTTTCCGTGCAGGTTTCAATAATTCCGAGAGTTGTACATAACAGAAATATTGTTATCATAATTTGTAGAAGGAAGGAATTTTAGGTTATCACTTTTTTTAACAAATCCGTAGAATTATTGCATTTTCATCTTGATGGCCACTACATCTGAAGTTTGTATTAAACGAGATGTCCATAAGTAAAAATGTCTTTCATAAATTCGTTTTCTTGTTTCAAAATTAAATATTTATTATACATATTACAAAAGGTATAACTTATTTACCTTTTTTCTCACAACTACTCGTTTGAGGTACTCGTGGCTTTTTCTAGGCCAAAAGGAATAGTTCCATAAATAATTTTCAATATGATCCTATGGTGCAATTCCGAAATTATCGAGGTTGCGTTTTAAATGTTTTTGGACTATGCGTATTGATATTTGACTCTCAACATTTTTGTAGCTTTGATGCTGTATGTTTAGAACGTCTTGCTTCAAATTTCTTGAACATATATATGAATTTCAACATTGAAATTGTCTTAAAAAGCATTCGTTTGAAATTCATTTTAGTCTTTTGTTGGTGATGAGCAGCCTTGAACTAGATTTAAAATGTTTTCAAGAAAACCAAAGAGATAGTAATTTATATAATGCAAATTATGTATAATAGCAAAGAAACACATATTGTAACACTCTGGCTGCCAATATTGTAATGAGCATACACTCTTAATTCCACCCAACCATGCCAATCGAAATTCTGTTTTCCTGTGCCAGTGTTATTATAGACATACATTATAAATTCCATCCAACCATGCCAATGCTGTTCCGGACATACGTTTTAAAATCTTTCATATAGTGCCAGTGTTGTTCTTAACATACATTCTAGATTAACTATTACTATGCTAGTGTATTAACACTGGCGTAGTAAAATAGAGTTTGGAATGTATGTTTAGAACAACATTAGGTTGGGTGGAATCTAGAGTGTATGCTCATTATAACATTAGCCGCCAAAGTGTTAAAAAAGAAAATCAATGTAAATACCATCATTATACATTGGAGTTTGTTACAAGAAAACAGAACAAGGAAATCATTAAGTATTAAATTGAACTTGAATTCGAAAAAACATCTTATTAAATTCGTTACTTAAAGAATGAGAATATAAATAAGAAAATCGGAAAAACAGAAAAAGAAAATCGAGACAAAAACTGGTGGAATGAAACTTTAAAGAACTTTGAAAAATATAGCCTCAATATCCATCATACTGCCAAAAAAACAATAGGAAAGTATGTAGCTATACTTTTAATTATTGTTGAACTTTATAATAATTAAAAATATTATTAAAAATAAGGACAGTTCAGATATATTACTTTTCATGTTCTTCGGAAAAGTATGGAAGACCTTTAACCATGTAGTTTGAGGAAACAAAAATAAGCTGGGTTGTTTATTTTAAATAAACAAATATTTCTTCTGCAGACGGATTGATAATGTGTTGTATCAACGTGACGTATGTGAAGGTGCGGTTGCTAATGTGGGATGGTAATGGATTAAACTATTCCAGTTTATTTGTTAAAGAGTTTCGAGGTCACATTCGTGACCAATTAATATTAGTATTACCCTAATAAATCAAAACAAAATGTGAAATGGTATCTAATGTGCAAAGAACATTCAGAAGTTCGATTGAAATGGTAAATATAACTTTATCGAATGTATGAATGGTTCATAAATAAATTATCGGCAACAATTTCAATTAATATTAACATTGGAATGCAAAACCTATCATTTCCTTTAGTCAAAGGCAGTTTGAACAGTATCTTCATACACTTCTAAGTAACCGGATAAAATGACACAAGACAATGGTATATACTAAAATATTATATAATAATTATGTACACAGGTAACATATCATTTTATTGGTTTTTTATTTTACTTTATGTTTATAATTACGAAAAAATACTGTGTAATTCGTTATATACCTTTTGTGTGGAATAGCCTATAAATAGTAGTATATATACCTCCCAACGATCAA
Organism: Tipula lateralis; assembly: GCA_963932295.1. NCBI lineage: Eukaryota > Metazoa > Arthropoda > Insecta > Diptera > Tipulidae > Tipula > Tipula lateralis. The sequence continues at coordinate 41,164,674 of OZ010736.1, forward strand.
TCACCCCTATCAAGCATCAAATTCATGTTGATATATTATTTGCACATAATTGAACATAATTTTTTGTAACGAATATCACTACCAGATAACATTAAACGATTAACGTCATAACCGTCAATGGTCGTATGGTTATGGTGTGGTTTGTGTTGTTATGGTCAAAATTGGTCGAGTTCGAATCAATGAAACGCAAAAGTTATATTATATTTTGGGAGAGAGAATTGCTTTCTCCCCTATAAATAAATCAATAATTGTTACAAATATCAACTCGACTATGAATCATATTCAAACGGCTAATCTTCAAATTCAATAGTAAACCGAAGGTCATAGATACATATATGATCTTCAGTTTACTTTTGATGAAACTATCTATGACTAGTATCATAGTCATAAATAGTTTCACCAAAAGTAATTACTACTCTAACAGTTTATGGTGAACAACTCTAGGCCAGTACGAACCGCGGTTCAACTCACCTTGAACACGCATACTTATAGTCATTAAAACCGCCCAAATTATTCAGTTTAACTCTTAAAGCGAGAAAAATCATTCCTTCTTGAGCTAAAGTAATACTTGAACATATTGATAATATTTTTACCCTTTGAAAAGCTAAAAACCTTCACATCGATTTAAATTTTAAAAGCAAATGTGGTACGTTAATTATGGATTACCCAATTTTGTTTTTACACGGTCTTTTTTTACACAATTTCGAAATGACACGAA